>CP136055.1:320078707-320487719 GCA_032464435.1 Aegilops umbellulata | reverse complement strand
GGCAAAAGAGCGGCTGACGGCAAAGATCCTGATTCCAGTAGTGTATGGTCATGCACCCCTTGTGAATGATTTATTCTTGTTGAATCTCGATCGTAGTGATACACATATTCATAATATTGATGCAAAAAGATGCCAAAGTTAATAATGATTGTACCACATATTTGTGGCACTGCCGCTTAGGTCACATTGGTGTAAAGCGTATGAAGAAACTCCATGATGATGGACTTTTGGAATCTCTTGATTATGAATCATTTGAGACATGTGAACCATGCCTGGTCAAGATGACTAAAATTCCGTTCTCAAGAAAAATGGAGCGAGCTAATGACTTATTGGAAATAATACATACGGATGTATGCCGCCTGATGAGTGTTGAAGCACACGGTGGATATCGTTATTTTCTTACCTTCACAGATGATTTGAGTAGATATGGGTATATTTACTTAATGAAACACAAGTCTGAAACATTTGAAAAGTTCAAGGGATTTCAGAGTGAAGTGGAGAATCATCGTAACAAGAAAAAAGTTTCTACGATCCCATCGTGGAGGTGAATATTTGAGTTACGAGTCTGGTATGCATTTAAGACAATGTGGAATTGTTTCACAGCTCATGCCACCTGGAACACCACAGCATAATGTTGTATCCGAACGTTGTAATAGTACTCTATTGGATATGGTGCGTTCTATGATGTCTCTTACCTATTTGCCACTATCATTTTGGGGTTATACATTAGAGACAACCACATTCACTTTAAATAGGGCACAATATACATCTGTTGAGACAACACCGTAAGAATTGTGGTTTGGCAAGAAACCTAAGCTATCGTTTCTTAAAGTTTGGGGATGCGACGCTTATGCCAAGAGGCTTCATCCTGATAAGCCCGAACTCAAAGCGAGGAAGTGCGTATTCATAGGATACCCTAAAGAGACCATTGGGTATACCTTCTACCACAGATCCGAGGGCAAGATCTTTGTTTCCAACACTAAAAAAAGACGCATCCATGACATTTTGGCCCGAATGAAAAAAATTGTCATGCTTATGACACTTCTATGAAGATAATTGTAACAAAACCACGTATCATCATAGATGTGGTGGGCTCCCACTTCTATGACAAAAAGTCATCACATAAAATGGGCTTTTCATCTTGGGCGGACCGGGGACGCAACTGCATGACATTCTTTGGGCCGTATATGACGGAAAAAATCATGGTAGAAGTGAGGAGAAACTTTTGGGGAGTTCCTGGTTACGGTGGGTGGTCGGGGCCGAGCGATACACAGAAGGATTGCATGTTTCCCTCGTACACGCATGCGTGTGTGTACGAGGCATTGGGCTCTAACTGAACCTGAGCGAGGTGTTCGCTTACTGAACCCGAGCGATTGCACTAGCTACGTTACTGAACCCGAGCGATCGATCCCTTGGTTGTTAACTGAACCCGAGCGATCGATCCCTTGGTTGTTAACTGAACGCGAGCGATCGATCCCTTGGTTGTTAACTGAACCCGAGCGATCAAACCTGTGGCCTATTTATGAGCAGTGACCGTTGTTGGGTGTTGGATGAACAGTTCCCGATGGGGGTTGGATGAACAGGACCCCATGGTATTGCCGCTGGATGAACAGGACCCCAATCGAGAGGAGTCCGCCACACACCACCTGATCGAGCCGGTTGGGGGTGGATGAATAGGGCCCCATGGAGAACTGGTTGAATAGTTGCCAATGAAGGGTGGATAAACAGGACCCCATGGAGGGCTGGTTAAACAGTAGCCGGTGGAGGCTGGATGAACAGGAACCCGTGGATGAATAGTAGCTGGTGGAGGCAGGAGGAAGTCAACGTTGGACGAATAGTAGCACGTGGAGGCTGGACGAAGTCGACGGTGGATGAGCAGTAGCCCATGGAGGCTGGAGCGAGGCAGTAGATGGTGGATGAACAGTAGCCCATGGAATCCCGTTTTGCGGTACGCCACACCCCTCCCAATGAACAAGACCCTGTTTTAACCGTAGGCGCTCCAACACAAGTCCGTTTCCTCCGTTTTGCGGTATGCCACACCCCTCCCGATCAACAGGACCCCGTTTCGATTATAGGCACTCGAACAGAAGGTCGTTTCCTCCGTTATGCGGTACGCCAGACCCTTCCCAATGAACATGACCCCATTTCGACCGTACGCGGTCGAACAGAAGGCCATTTTCCTCCGTTTTGCGGTACGCTAGACCCCGTTCTGGGTGTTCCATCCAAGCCGGTTGGCTCCCGATGAACATGACGTGTTCCAACCCAGTGGCTTCGCTCTCGATGAACAGGACGCGTTTTGACCCAGTCACTTGGGTCCCGGTGAACACGACGTTGTTTCCTCCGTTCGGACCCAGCCGGTTAGCTGCCGATGAACAGGACGACGTTGCTGCCATCCGTTGCCTATCCATGTACACGAGCCCTGGCCGTAAGTATGCGCGCGTACACGTTCGAGACAACGCCCGTATGTACGTATGTAGCCGTATTTACTTTCTTGCAGCGTGGTTGTATGTACGTGGACACGATATATATAGACGGGACTGCGTGACATGCTACGTCCACGCCTCTACTATGACATGTGCATCTCCTTACTCGGCCACGCTTCATCGCTGCAGAGAGAGCGATCGACCAGTATGTACATACACGTTCGTGACCAGACATACAACCCTATGTATGGTTTGACCCGGTGGGTCCCAGCTGTCAGGGAGGATAAGGAGGGACTTTCTTGCGTGTAAAGATATAGCTGGTGGGTCCCAGCTGTCAGGAGGAAGAATCATTTTTTTCCCGTAATATGGACGCACTTCCTTGTGTGCGAAGATGTAGCTGGTGGGTCCCAGCTATCAGGGGGAACGTTTTTTCGCAAAATATGGTGGCCCTTCTGGTGGGTCCCTGCTGTTAGGTGGTGGAATCATTACTTTGCGTGTGATAAGGAGACACTTCCTTGCTGCGACCGTGGACCCAGCTGTCAGCCTCTCCACATAGAGTCCTCTTCCGATGGAAGTCGTTCCTTGACCATATTGACCAAGCCGCGCCGAGAGCACCAAGGCGGTGGATGACGCGAGGCCTAGAAATGGAATGACCCAGAGCCGGGGAAGACTCGACAGTTGTTTCCCACGTGGACGGGAGTATGATGGTTTACTGGTACGGTGATACGTCTCCAACGTATCTATAATTTTTTATTACTCCATGCTATATTATCTACTATTTTAGGCAATATTGGGCTTTATTATCCACTTTATATTATTTTTGGGACTAACCTATTAACCAGAGGCCCAACCCAGATTTGCTGTTTTATGCCTATTTCAGTGTTTCGAGGAAAAGGAATATCAGACGGAGTCAAAACGGAACGAAATCAACTGGACAAGTTATTTTTGGAAGGAAAGCCACCGGATAGACTTGGACTCTACGTCAGAAGATACGGGAGCTGCTCACGAGGGTGGGGGGCGCGCCCCCTGCCTCGTGGGGCCCCCGCAGCTCCACCGACGTACCCCTTGCACCCATATATACCTACGTATCGTAAAACTTCCAGAACAGAGATTAGATCGGGAGTTCCGCCGCCGCAAGCCGCTGTAGCCACCAAAAACCTCTCGGGACCCTGTTCCGGCACCCTGCCGGAGGGGGGATCCCTCCCCGGTGGCCATCTTCATCATCCCTACGCTCTCCATGATGAGGAGGGAGTAGTTCACCCTCGGGGCTGAGGGTATGTACCAGTAGCTATGTGTTTGATCTCTCTCTCTCTCTCTCTCTCTCTCTCTCTCGCTCTCTCTCTCTCTCTCTCTCTCGTGTTCTTGATTTGGCACGATCCTGATGTATCGCGAGCTTTGCTATTATAGTTGGATCTTATGTTTCTTCTCCCCCTCTTCTCTCTTGTAATGGATTGAGTTTTCCCTTTGAAGTTATCTTGTCAGATTGAGTCTTTAAAGATTTGAGAACACTTGATGTATGTCTTGCCGTGCGTATCTGTGGTGACAATGGGATATCATGTGCCACTTGATGTATGTTTTGCTGACCAACTTGCGGGTTCCGCCCATGAACCTATGCATAGGGGTTGGCACACGTTTTCGTCGTGATTCTCCTGTAGAAACTTTGGGCACTCTTTGAGGTTCTATGTGTTGGTTGAATAGATGAATCTGAGATTATGTGATGCATATTGTATAATCATACCCACAGATACTTGAGGTAACATTGGAGTATCTAGGTGACATTTGGGTTTTGGTTGATTTGTGTCTTTAGGTGTTATTCTAGTACGAACTCTAGGGCTGTTTGTGACACTTATAGGAATAGCCCAACGGATTGATTGGAAAGAATAACTTTGAGGTGGTTTCGTACCCTACCATAATCTCTTCGTTTGTTCTCCGCTATTAGTTGCTTTGGAGTGACTCTTTGTTGCATGTTGAGGGATAGTTATATGATCCAATTATGTTATTATTGTTGAGAGAACTTGCACTAGTGAAAGTATGAACCCTAGGCCCTATTTCCTATCATTGCAATACCGTTTACGCTCACTTTTACCGCTCGCTACCTTGCTGTTTTTATATTTTCAGTTCACAAGAACCTATATCTACCTTCCATATTGCACTTGTATCACCATCTCTTCGCCGAACTAGTGCACCTATACAATTTACCATTGTATTGGGTGTGTTGGGGACACAAGAGACTCTTTGTTATTTGGTTGCAGGGTTGCTTGAGAGAGACCATCTTCATCCTACGCCTCCCACAGATTGATAAACCTTAGGTCATCCACTTGAGGGAAATTTGCTACTGTCCTACAAACCTCTGCACTTGGAGGCCCAACAACGTCTACAAGAAGAAGGTTGTGTAGTAGACATCAAGCTCTTTTCTGGCGCCGTTGCCGAGGAGGCTAGGTAAGTGAAGGTATATCTTTAGATCTTGCAATCGAATCTTTTTGTTTCTTGTTTTAGCACTAGTTAGTCTATAAAAGAAAACTACCAACAAAATGGAATTGAGTTTACCTCATACGCTTCATCTTTTTAATATCTTTTGTGAGTATGATGGAAAGGAAAATTGTGCCAAAGTGTTAGAAGAAGAAATCTATAAAATGTTTGGCACTAAATCTTTGAATGATGAGCATGATTGCAATGTTGTTAGTATGAATTCCTTGAATATCCATGATGCTAATGATATGCAAAGCCACAAGCTTGGGGAAGCTATGTTTGATGAAGATGATATTTTTTGTCCCCCAAGCTTTGGTGAGCAAATTTACTATGGATAAAGCATGCCTCCTATATATGATGATTATTTTGATGACACGTATGCTTTAAAGAATAATGATAACCATGAAATTTGTCATCTTGATCTTAATTCTCAATCATATGATAGTTATTTTGTTGAGGGTGATCCCACTACTATTGATGAGAATAAATTTGCTTATGTGGAGAGTAGTAAAAATTCTATGCTTGTAGATCATGAAAATAATGCTTTAGGTTCTGGTTATATTGTTGAATTCATTCATGATGCTACTGAAAGTTATTATGAGGGAGGAACATATGCTTGTAGGAATTGCAATAATATCAAGTTTCCTCTCTATGTGCTTAAAATCTTGAAGTTATGCTTGTTTTACCTTCCTATGCAAGTTGATTCTTGTTCCCATAAGTTGTTTGCTCACAAAATCCCTATGAATAGGAAGTGGGTTAGACTTAAATGTGCTAGTCATATTCTTCATGATGCTCTCTTTATGTTTCAATTCCTATCTTTTATGTGAGCATCATTGAAATCATCATTGCTAGCTAGGGGCGTTAAACGATAGCGCTTGTTGGGAGGCAACCCAATTTTATATTAGTTTCTTGCTTTTTGGTTCTGTTTAGGAATAAATAATCCATCTAGATTTTGTTTAGATGTGGTTTTATGTTTTAATTAGTGTTTGTGCCAAGTAGAACCTTTGGGAAGACTTGGGTGAAGTCTTTATGACCATGCTGTAAAAAACAGAAACTTTACCGCTCATGAGATTAGCTAGAACTGTTTACTGGAGAGTGCTATTTAGTTTATTCTTTTTTAAGATGATTACTAGAAAAATTCCTCAGGTCCACCAATTTATTTTAGAATTTTTGGAGTTCCATAAGTTTGCGTTAGTTACAGATTACTACAGACTGTTCTGTTTTTGACAGATTCTGTTTTCATTGTGTTGTTCGCTTATTTTGATGAATCTATGGCTAGTAAAATAGTTTATAAACCATAGAGAAGTTGGAATACAGTAGGTGTAACACCAATATAAATAAATAATGAGTTCATTACAGTACCTTGAAGTGGTGTTTTGTTTTCTTTCACTAACGAAGCTCACGAGTTTTCTGTTAAGTTTTGTGTTGTGAAGTTTTCAAGTTTTGGGTAAAGATTCGATGGACTATGGAATAAGGAGTGGCAAGAGCCTAAGCATGGGGATGCCCAAGGCACCCCAAGGTAATATTCAAGGATAACCAAGCGTCTAAGCTTGGGGATGCCCCGGAAGGCATCCCCTCTTTCGTCTTCGTTCATCGGTAACTTTACTTGGAGCTATATTTTTATTCACCACATGATATGTGTTTTGCTTGGAGCGTCATTTTATTTTCTTTAGCTTTGCTTGCTGTTTGAATAAAGTACCAAGATGTGAAATTATTAAATGGGAGAGTCTTCACATAGTTGTATAATTATTTAACTACTCATTGATCTTCACTTATATCCTTCAGAGTAGTTTGTCGTTTGCTCTAGTGCTTCACTTATATCTTTTAGAGCACGGTGGTGGTTTTATTTTGAATAAATAGATGAACTCTCATGCTTCACTTATATTATTTTGAGAGTCTTAAATAGCATGGTAATTTGCTTAAAATCCTAATATGCTAGGCATAAAAGATTTGTAAGAATTCTTATGAGTGTGTTGATTACTAAGAAAAGATTGAAGCATGATAATTGTTTTGAGATATGAAGATGCTGATATTAGAGTCATGCTAGATGAGTAGTTGTGAATTTAAAGAATACTTGCGTTGAAGTTTGTGATTCCTGTAGCATGCACGTATGGTGAACCGTTATGTAACGAAGTCGGAGCATGAGGTGTTTATTGATTGTCCTCCTTATGAATGGCGGTCGGGGACGAGCGATGGTCTTTTCCTACCAATCTATCCCCCTAGGAGCATGCGCGTAATACTTTGCTTTGATAACTTCTAGATTTTTGCAATAAGTATATGAGTTCTTTATGACTAATGTTGAGTCAATGGATTATATGCACTTTTTCCCATCCTTCCACCATTGCTAGCCTCTCTAATACCGTGCACTTTTCGCCGGTATCATACGCCCACCATATATCTTCCTCAAAACAGCCACCATACCTACCTATCATGGCATTTCCATAGCCATTCCGAGATATATTGCCATGCAACTTTCCACCGTTCCATTTATTATGCACGCTCCATCATTGTCATATTGCTAGCATTACCATGTAGTTGACATCATATTTGTGGCAAAGCCACCATTCATAATTCTTTCATACATGTCACTCTTGATTCATTGCATACCCCGGTACACCGCCAGAGGCATTCATATAGAGTCATAATTTGTCCTAAGTATTGAGTTGTAATTCATGAGTTGTAAGTAAATAAAAGTGTGATGATCATCATTATTAGAGCGTTGTCCGAGTGAGGAAAGGATGTTGGAGACTATGATTCCCCCACAAGTCGGGATGAGACTCCGGACGAGAAATAAAAAAATAAAAAAAGAGAAAAAAAGAAAGGCCATAAAATAGGAAAGGCAAAAAAAATGAGAGAAAAAGAGAGAAGGGACAATGTTACTATCCTTTTACCACACTTGTGCTTCAAAGTAGCACCAAGATCTTCATGATAGAGAGTCTCCTATGTTGTCACTTTCATATACTAGTGGGAATTTTACATTATAGAACTTGGCTTGTATATTCCAATGATGGGCTTCCTCAAATTGCCCTAGGTCTTCGTGAGCAAGCGATTTGGATGCACACCCACTTAGTTTCTTTTGTTGAGCTTTCATATACTTATAGCTCTAGTGCATCCGTTGCATGGCAATCCCTACTCACTCACATTGATATCTATTGATGGGTATCTCCATAGCCCATTGATACGCATAGTTGATGTGAGACTATCTTCCCCTCTTTTTTGTCTTCTCCACAACCACCATTCTATTCCACATATAGTGCTATATCCATGGCTCACGCTCATGTATTGCGTGAAGATTGAAAAAGTTTTGAAAATGTTAAAGTATGAAACAATTGCTTGGCTTGTCATCGGGGTTGTGCATGATTTAAATACTTTGTGTAGTGAAGATGGAGCATAGCCAGACTATATGATTTTGTAGGGATAACTTTCTTTGGCCATTTTATTTTGAGAAGACATAATTGCTTTATTAGTATGCTTGAAGTATTATTATTTTTATGTCAAAATGAAATTTTGTCTTGAATCTTTCGGATCTGAATATTCATATCACAATTGAGAATAATTACAATGAAATTATGCCAACTAGCATTCCACATCAAAAATTATCTTTTTTACCATTTACCTACTCGAGGACGAGCATGAATTAAGCTTGGGGATGCTTGATACGTCTCCAACGTATCTATTATTTTTTATTGCTCCATGCTATATTATCTACTATTTTAGGCAATATTGGGCTTTATTATCCACTTTTATATTATTTTTGGGACTAACCTATTAACGTTTTCACGGTTTAGGCTGCTCCCATTTCGCTCGCCGCTACTACGGGAATCGCTTTTGCTTTCTTTTCCTCTGGCTACTAAGATGTTTCAGTTCGCCAGGTTGTCTCTTGCCTGCGAGAATTCTTATTAGTCTCTTTCTTTCTCTCAATTGAAGAAGTAATTGAAAAATAAAACAGCAAGTACAAAAATGTCGGAGGCCCAACCCAGATTTGTTGTTTTATGCCTATTTCAGTGTTTCGAGGAAAAGGAATATCAGACGGAGTCAAAACGGAACGAAATCAACTGGAGAAGTTATTTTTGGAAGGAAAGCCACCGGATAGACTTAGACTCTACACCAGAAGATACGGGAGCTGCTCACGAGAGTGGGGGGCGCGCCCACCCCACTAGGGCGCGCCCCTGCCTCGTGGTTCCCCCGCAGCTCCACCGACGTACCCCTTGCACCCATATATACCTACGTATTGTAAAACTTCCAGAACAGAGATTAGATTGGGAGTTCCGCCGCTGCAAGCCTCTGTAGCCACCAAAAATCTCTCGGGACCCTGTTCCGGCACACTGCCGGAGGGGGGGATCCCTACCTGGTGGACATCTTCATCATCCCGGCGCTCTCCATGATGAGGAGGGAGTAGTTCACCCTCGGGGCTGAGGCTATGTACCAGTAGCTATGTGTTTGATCTCTCCCTCTCGTGTTCTTGATTTGGCACGATCTTGATGTATCGCGAGCTTTGCTATTATAGTTGGATCTTATGTTTCTTCTCCCCCTCTTCTCTCTTGTAATGGATTGAGTTTTCCCTTTGAAGTTATCTTGTCGGATTGAGTCTTTAAAGATTTGAGAACACTTGATGTATGTCTTGTCGTGCGTATCTGTGGTAACAATGGGATATCATGTGCCACTAGATGTATGTTTTGGTGACCAACTTGCAGGTTCCGCCCATGAACCTATGCATAGGGGTTGGCACACGTTTTCGTCGTGATTCTCCTGTAGAAACTTTGGGCACTCTTTGAGGTTCTATGTGTTGGTTGAATAGATGAATCTGAGATTGTGTGACGCATATTGTATAATCATACCCACGGATACTTGAGGTGACATTGGAGTATCAAGGTGACATTTGGGTTTTGGTTGATTTGTGTCTCAATGTGTTATTCTAGTACGAACTCTAGGGCTGTTTGTGACACTTATAGGAATAGCCCAACGGATTGATTGGAAAGAATAACTTTGAGGTGGTTTCGTACCCTACCATAATCTCTTCATTTGTTCTCCGCTATTAATTGCTTTGGAGTGACTCTTTGTTGCATGTTGAGGGATAGTTATATGATCCAATTATGTTATTATTGTTGAGAGAACTTGCACTAGTGAAAGTATGAACCCTAGGCCCTGTTTCCTATCATTGTAATACCGTTTACGCTCACTTTTACCGCTCGCTACCTTGCTGTTTTTATATTTTCAGTTCACAAAAATCTATATCTACCTTCCATATTGCACTTGTATCACCATCTCTTCGCCGAACTACTGCACCTATACAATTTACCATTGTATTTGGTGTGTTGGGGACACAAGAGACTCTTTGTTATTTGGTTGCAGGGTTGCTTGAGAGAGACCATCTTCATCCTACGCCTCCCACGGATTGATAAACCTTAGGTCATCCACTTGAGGGAAATTTGCTACTGTCCTACAAACCTCTGCACTTGGAGGCCCAACAATGTCTACAAGATGAAGGTTGTGCAATAGACATCATACGGCTGCAGTGTGAGGCTGCCGTCACCGGAGAATAACATGAGGTCTGGGTGAGTACAAGGATGGCCAGCCAAGCGATGGGAATAGGGTGGGGTGGTTAGGCATGCGCGGTAGCACAGCCGGCCACGGGACGCAGGAGCAGGCGACACGACCAGCGATGGTTTGGGCGACTGGAGCAAGAAGACCAGAGTTGAAGAAACACGACGGTCGTTGGATGGACATCGTACGGTCACTGCAGCTAGAATCGTTTATATTGACTAAGTTGACAAATCTTGCATCCACGCAACCTTAGTAGGCCCACAAGTGAGCCTCCAAATATGGTGGGTCCCAGCTAGCAGGGGGAGTATTCATTTTTTGTGCGTAATAAGGAGGCACTTCCTTGCGTGTGAAGATATAGCTGGTGGGTCCGAGCAGTCAGCGGGAGGAACTTTTTTTTGTGAAATACATAGGCGCTTCCGGTGGGTCCCCGTTGTTAGGTGGAGGAATCATTATTTTGCGTGTAATAAGGAGGCGCTTTCTTGCGTGCGGCCATGGACCCAGCTATCATCCTCTCCACGTTTGACCACGCCGCGCCGAGAGCACCAGGGCGGTAGACGACGGCAAGGCCTAGGAAGGGAATGACCCGGAGCCAGAGAAGACTCGGAAGTTGTTTACCAGATGGGGAGTACGAGGGTTTACTGGTTCGTCTGCCATCGCCGGAGAATAACAGGAACTATGGGTGCATACAGGGATGGCCAGGCCATTGATAGGAGTAGCATGTGGGGCGGTTACGCCTGCGCGGTAGCACAGCCGGCCACGGGAGGCATGAGCAGGCAGTACGGTCGGCACTAGTATGGGCGGCTGGAGCAAGAAGACCAGAGGTTGAAGAAGCACCACGACCATTGGATTAACTATCCAACGGTTACTACTTCTAGAATCGCTTGTGGACTAAGTTGACAAAGCCTTCCGTACACGTCAACCTTGTAGACCCACAGGTTAGCCTCCAAATCTGTCCCAAACATCATACAACCCGAAATTTCTAGCCAGATTCAAATTAATTTAAAAAATAAAAATACCTTAATGTAAAATCCAATGAAACTTTACCCGCACAAAAACAATGAAATTTAAAATATCAAAATCGAAAAGAAAAAAGTAATTTGGAACTAATTGCCTGTTTGCTGTATTTTTTATTTTACAACGCATTTCTTATTACTTATAGCCCATTTCTAGGCAAGCCGAATGCATCCCTCCTCATCTTGAAATATTTCAGGCCCAGTAGGGCGTAGAAAAGCAAGTAGGCCTCCGTTGCTTATTCTGCAAAAAAACAAAATAGCTAGGCTAGCCATTTTCAGAAAGAGAAAACAAAACTGGGCTAGTCATGTAGTAAACATATGAAATAAAATCCTGGGCTAGAGGGGCCACAACTCACACACAACCTAGTTGATACCCTGCTCCGTTCCGAAAACAAAAAACAATACTGCATGAGCTGTTGGGTCCCGGGTGTCAGCCGCTCCTTGTGCAGTTATCTCGCTTATTGACTATGTTGACAGTGGCGTGCGACCCAGATGTCAGGAAACCATCAGGAGGAACCATTTTTTTATTGTAATCAAGGAGGAACTTGCTTGCTTACTATCATGATCCTGGTGGGTCCCTATGATAACCCACAAGTATAGGGGATCGCAACAGTTTTCGAGGGTAGAGTATTCAACCCAAATTTATTGATTCGACACAAGGGGAGCCAAAGAATATTTTCAAGTACTAGAAGTTGAGTTGTCAATTCTACCACACCTGGATAACTTAGTATCTGCAGCAAAGTATTTAGTAGCAAAGTAGTATGATAGTAACGGTAACGGTAGCAAAAGTAATAGTGTTAGTTTTGTAGTGATTGTAACAGTAGCAACGGAAAAGTAAATAAGCGAAGAACAATATGTGAAAAGCTCGTAGGCATTGGATCGGTGATGGAGAATTATGCCGGATGCATTATTCATGCAACAGTTATAACATAGGGTGACACAGAACTAGCTCCAATTCATAATGTAATGTAGGCATGTATTCTAAATATAGTCATACGTGCTTATGGAAAAGAACTTGCATGACATCTTTTGTCCTACCCTCCCATGGCAGCGGGGTCCTATTGGAAACTAAGGGATATTAAGGCCTCCTCTTAATAGAGCACTAGACCAAAGCATTAACACATAGTGAATACATGAACTCCTCAAACTATGGTCATCACCGGGAGTGGTCCCGATTATTGTCACCTCGGGGTTGCCGGATCATAACACATAGTAGGTGACTATAGACTTGCAAGATAGGATCAAGAACTCACATATATTCATGAAAACATAATAGGTTCAGATCTGAAATCATGGCACTCGGGCCCTAGTGACAAGCATTAAGTGTAGCAAAGTCATAGCAACATCAATCTCATAACATAGTGGATACTAGGGATCAAACCCTAACAAAACTAACTCGATTACATGATAAATCTCATCCAACCCATCACCGTCCAGCAAGCCTATGATGGAATTACTCACGCATGATGGTGAGCATCATGAAATTGGTGATGGAGGATGGTTGATGATGACGATGGCAACGGATTCCCCTCTCCGGAGCCCCAAACGGACTCCAGATCAGCCCTCCCGAGAGAGATTAGGGCTTGGCGGCGGCTCCGTATCATAAAACGCGATGAATCCTTCTCTCTGATTTTTTCTCCCCGAACATGAATATATAGAGTTGGAGTTGAGGTCGATGGAGCTCCAGGGGGCCCACGAGGCAGGGGGTAGGCGCGCCCCCACCCTTGTGGACAGGGTGTGGGCCCCTGGCCTTGATTATTTTGCGAGTATTTTTTATTATTTTCAAAAATAATCTCCGTGGAGTTTCAGGTCATTCCGAGAACTCTTGTTTCTGCACAAAAATAACACCATGGCAATTCTGCTCAAAACAGCGTCAGTCCGGGTTAGTTCCATTCAAATCATGCAAGTTAGAGTCCAAAACGAGGGCAAAAGTGTTTGGAAAAGTAGATACGACGGAGACGTATCACCCTACTGTCATCCTCACCATGTACAATTATCTCCTTATTCCTCTCGGTTGTTGACCATGTTTGTGGCACCCCGGCTCGGAGCAACCGGTTTACCTTGTATTGCCAGCCCAGAGACCATGTCTTCTTGCAACACACAACATCTTGGTACAGAATACAACCGCTCTATTGATACTAGCGGAACATGGTTCATATTATAGCGAGTTGCGAGGCCAAGCGGCACACACGGTGCGTCTGAACAATATGTACATTATTTAGTGAACATAAAGGGGCCTCGATCATGACATCTACACGGCAGCGGAACAACGACGAAGCGGGACTCCATAGCACAGGGACACCGATGTGGACATGATCTAGACTCGGACAACACTCCTTTCAAACGAGACTTTCCTGAAAGCTGGCATGACACGCCAGGTCAGTACATTGAATGTACTTGCAAGCTCACCACAAGCATAAACATGATGACAAACAATATCATGATAATTAACCAATTGAATCATTAATGCAAAATCATACTAGGAATGCAGTGATCATGATCTCGTGAGTTAAGTCCCTCGGACTTGCTTACCAAACGGTGATCTCTCTTGGACCACAAACGAACCAACATCTTGGTCTTTAATCGTGTTACCTCGTAACCAAACGGTGATCTTACTCGGATCGCAAACTGACCAAGAACTTGGCATCCAGCATCAAGATGATTTCTCAACCATCCTCTCCCTAACAGTGAAAGGTTATTATCTTAGTGTGCAAAATTATTTAAATGTTGATCCATGGTGTGACCTACCTTCGAGCGTGTCCGTAACCGTGGACTCAGCTATCGATAGATTTAATACACTCTGCAGAGGTAGCGCACTTTACCCACACCACGGAACCCATGGCCTCACACTCCCATTCGGGTGGACCAACGGCATTCCGACAGAACCCTTCCATTGCCATGACACTCTCCCGGCCACTCCGACTCACTCCCCACTGGGCTAAGTCCTGGGTGGCCCCGTGCCTACCAAAGACACCAACGGCCACCGTCGTGGCAAAACATAAACGGTCCCAACGGGGACAAGGTACCATAACAACAACGGGCACACAAGGTTATGTCTGCTTACCGGGCCAGGGTAACGCACGCCCATAACCTTCCCTCGCTGGAGGCACCGACCAGAGGCATGTCAACGGACCGAATAAAGGCCTTCCCACAAAGGCAAATGTGGTTGCACTGGGGAAATATCGATTCAGTAGCACCATGACCCGATCAACGATATGTTCAAGTTGAATTATTATCAGGTTCAACTTCAAGTGAAAGTAACCCGTGTCATGATATGACATGAAAATGCAACACTAATATATATGCACCACATATCATCAGAAATAACCGGGTCAACTTCGTCAAATACTAAGCATAGATATCAATAACTCATAACACCTCTCTGGTTATGTTTATTTAGCAAATTAACCATGACAATATCTTAGCATAATTCTTTTCTCACTCAAGAAAATATTAAGCCAACCAATTATTTTTCATAAACAAATTACTTCTTCATAATCAAATATTACTTCTAATGACTTATACTAGCTTAGTTAGTTTTAAACTTTTGTAAACTAAACATATCAACTTAAACAAGCATCCAACAGAATATATGTATTTATTTAGGTGATTTAAATGCGTGGATTAAATTATTTGTTCAAGTTGAAAAGTCACAAATATTGCAATGACACCATGAAAATGTTGGTGTGGCTTGCCTTAGTACAGATGAGGTTCACACTCCTCCTGGTGATCCTCAAGACAAGCTTCACCTTCTGAAAACAATTATAAACACAAAAAGAAAACAACAAGAACCACTCTGAAATTCACCAGAAAATCTAGACAGCAGAGAAAAATCTCTTTTTTGGTGAGATGCTAGATCTTTTCATTAAGAACACAATGCAAAAAGAATCAATTCATTTGGACTTATGGTTAAAAAGTTGTAGCTGTTTGAAGCTCTCTGGAATAATTTGAATCTGATTTAAATAAAAACAGAAAAGGGGGGTGACGTCGAAGGCGTAAACTCCGCGGGGCACCTCCACACGTATCGCTTTGGGTGCGGCCAGAGTGGCTGACAGTGGGCCCCACTAGTTAGGTGAGAGGGAGGGGGAGAGGGAAACAGAGCACGGCGGAGCTTCGCCGGAGCACACGCCGGTGAGGGGGCATCTTGGCCCGAGCTAGAGGGATAGTGCAAGTGCATCTAGTGCCCCTTAGTGATTTTGGTGTATTGAAGACATATAGGTTAAGGGACTAATGTGTTTATGAGTGTACACAACTCTATAAGTCTATGAGGAGTTTGATATTTACACAGAAAGTTGACCCCTAAAAATGAAGTTCTTCTACTGAAGACTTTGGATTTCTGAAGACTTTCTGAAGACTTTGAAAGTGAAGAAATTGGTGTGACCATGAAGATTTGGTATTCATACGAGGAACATGAAGCGTGAATACTTTTGTTTTCGGAGTTTTATTTTCTCTTTCTTGAGTCATAGGAAACACCGTACTGTTAAAGGGGGTCGAGAAAATACTAAGGAAATTTTCCATGTGATGCTCAACTCAAAATCCTACACCCACCAATCCCTTCGAGTGAAGCCATTGGAAATCTCATACAGTTCGGTCAATTTCTTCAGTGACAGAGACGAAGTTCTTCTGGTCTTTGAGGAATTTGTTCTGACTAAGGAGTTAGGAATTCGCCAGTGCGGATTGCCTACATAGTGAGGAACATGATAGCCCTGAGGTATTTGATACTCAAAATTCCGACCGCTGTTGTGCTACGTGCCAGCTATCCCAAAATATCTACCAACCTAACGGTCATATCATTGAAGGGCATTTATGTCTTATCATGTCAGGTTGCTCCCTAGGCTATAAATAGCCGCCCCCTACAACCACTAGCTTGTTGGCTGCTCTGAGAGAAACTGACACTTGTCATTTGAGAGCATCCCATCCTCCGAGGACTTTGAGCGAAAATCATCAAGTGAGGAAAACCCAAACACAAACACCTACAAACCCAAAGTGATTGAGCATCACTGAAGAGATTGATCCTGCGTGGATCCGACGCTTGTTATCTTTGAAGACTGTGCATCTTCCAGACGGTTAGGCGTCATGGTCTGAGCATCCAAGAGGAAATTGTGGATCGCCGAGTGAACGAGTTTGTGAAGGTTTGGAAGTCACCTGAAGACTTACTGTCGGTGTACAAAAGTAGGGGCGCACCTTTGTACCCCTTTACTTGTGCACGGGCAGTCAGAGCCACGCGCCGCGGCCACACATAGCAAGGCAAAGGAGGGAAGCCAGAGAGAAGCCGAAGCCCAAGACAGCTAGAGCAATGCCAAAGCCGAGACCATAAAGAAGCAGAGGGACGGAGCAGTTTCCCCCGGCAAGACCCTTGCCGGGGTTAGCCTCAGCAGCCCCGGCAAGACCCTTGCCGGGGCAGCTCGCCCGACAACAGCGGAGCGCGCCACCCTTGAGCCCACGACCCCCAACACCATTAGCTGCGTTGAGCCAGGGCTCGGGAGGCACCTCCATGGTGGCATGCAGATCTTTGTAAAGACAAGGAATACTCAAGATCATATGAGGATTGAAAGACAATGATCTTCCGCCAGATCCTTGCCGAGGAGAGCCACAAGACCCCCGGCAAGGTTCTTGCCGGGGACGACTGCGCGCCACGGCAGGACCCTTGCCGGCCCCCCTGGCAAGCCCCTTGCCGAGGACGCCAGCGGGGCCACTGCCAGGGCCGCACTAGCCAAGCTTCCACCGCCGTTCGCATGCAGCTGCCAGCCCAATCAGCTGGGCTGGCACCTTCGTGGCAACATGCAGCTCCCAGGCCAAATCAGCAAGTGCCTGCGTGGCGGCATGCAGATCTTCATGAAGACTTTGCCACCGTGCCACCTCAGCTGCCTGCCTACCTACGTGGCACCGCATGCATCACTGACCAGGGCGCGTGTCGAAGCAAGGAGGAGCGGCGACGGACGGGACGGGCCTCGTTCCCGTCCCCAATAAAGTAAGGGGACACCTAAGCGATGCATTAAATGAATCTTGTCCTGTAATACGAGCAATAAGCTCGTAGCAATGTACGCCTTTCCACCTCCTGTGTGCCATTATGGCAGCCCCTTTCGACTATAAAAGGAGGCCCATGGCGTACTGGAGTGGGATTCGACTCTTTGGAACTACTCAGCCACCGTAGCTAGTTCAAAGGTTCAAGAACACTCAATACAACCACCAAAAGCAAGACTAGGGTTTTAGACTAGGGTTTTACGCATCCTCGCAGCCTGAACCTAGGTAAACGATCCTTGTGCTGATTACTAATCCTGCTCTTCTTGCAACCCTGCGCCCCGACAACCGTAGTAGGGATTCTTGTGATTAGGTGTCGTTCCACACCGACATCTTTGGTGCGCCAGGTAGGGGGCGCAATTGTGAGAATCTGGTCTAGCAGTTAGCCTAGTGTTTCTTCATCGCCATGGCCCCCAAGAAGAAGACGACCACGGCGATCGGCTCGTCGGGGGCCGAACGGCCTGTGCCAGTACGGGCGAGCAACGGCCCGGTCGTGGACAGAACCCGAGCCGTGGTCCGCGAGCACCAGCATCGCCCTGGCAGTCAGAGCCTGGCGAGCGGCGCCGTTCGTGCGCTAGGCGATGGGCCGCACATCACCAAGTCTAAAGATGGGTGAGGCAGTCCTGGATTACGGGGTGTCCGGATAACCGGACTATAACCTTTGGCCGGACTCTTGGACTATGAAGATACAAGATTGAAGACTTCGTCCCGTGTCCGTATGGGACTTTCCTTGGCGTGGAAGGCAGGCTTGGCGATAAGGATATGTAGATCTCCTTCCATTGTAACCGACTCTGTGTAACCCTAGCCCTCTCCGGTGTCTATATAAACCGGAGGGTTTTAGTCCATAGGAAGAACAACAATCATACCATAGGCTAGCTTCTAGGGTTTAGCCTCTCTGATCTCGTGGTAGATCTACTCTTGTACTACCCATATCATCAATATTAATCAAGCAGGAGTAGGGTTTTACCTCCATCGAGAGAGCCCGAACCTGGGTAAAAACATTGTGTCCCTTGTCTCCTGTTACCATCCGCCTAGACGCACAGTTCGGGACCCCCTACCCGAATCCGCCGGTTTTGACACCGACATTGGTGATTTCATTGAGAGTTCCTCTGTGTCGTCACTTTTAGGCCTGATGGCTCCTCCGATCATCAACAACGATGCGGTCCAGGGTGAGACCTTTCTCCCCGGACATATCTTCGTATTCGGCGGCTTCGCACTGCGGGCCAATTCTCTTGGCCATCTGGAGCAGATTGAAAGCTACGCCCCTGGCCATCTGGTCAGATTTGGAAGATTGAACTACACGGCCGACATCCGTGGAGACTCGATCTTCGACGGATTCAAGCCACAGCCAAGCGTGCCGCACTGTCACGATGGGTATGACCTAGCTCTGCCACCGAACAGTGCCCTGGAGGCCGCGCCCGCATCAGCTCCGACCCTTAGCTTAGAGCCGTCTGCGCCGATCGAGGACGAGTGGCTAGACACCGCCTCGGGGGCCGCAGCCTCAACGGCGATCGAGCCGAACACCAGCCTTATCCTCTGCGAAACCCATGACTCCAGGGTGCCGGACTCTTTTCCGAGCTCCGAACCCTCCGCGCCCCTGCCAATCAAATCCGATTGGGCGCCGATCATGGAATTCACCGCCACGGATATCTTTCAGCACTCGCCCTTCGGCGACATTCTGAATTCACTAAGGTCTCTCTCTTTGTCAGGAGAGCCCTGGCCGGACTATGGCCAACAGGATTGGGATGCGGATGACGAAGAAATTCCACGCCCACCCACCACCCACTTCGTAGCCACTGTAGACGATTTAACCGACATGCTCGACTTCGACTCCGAAGCATCGACGGTATGGACGACGATGTAGGACACGAACATGAACCAGCGCCTATAGGGCACTGGAAAGCCACCTCGTCATATGACATATATATGGTGGATACACCCAAAGAAGGCAATGGTGACGGAACAGCGGAGGATGACCCCTCCAAAAAGCAACCCAATCGCCGGCGTCAGCGGCGCCGCTCTAGGTCCCGCCAAAGCAAGAACGGTGATACCGGCACGGGAGATAATAACACCCCGGACACTGCCGAAGACAACTCCATCCAGCAAGATTGAGCGCAGGAGGATGGAGAAGCCAGCCCCCCCGAGAGAGCGGCAGACAGAGAGCAAGAGGATGATAACTACATGCCTCCCTCCGAAGACGAGGCAAGCCTCGGTGACGACGAATTTGTTGTGCCTGAGGATCCCGTCGAACAAGAGAGCTTTAAGCACAGACTTATGGCTACAGTAGGTAGCCTCAAGAAGAAACAACAACAACTTAGAGCTGATCAAGACTTGCTAGCCGACAGATGGACTGAAATCCTTGCGGCCGAGGAGTACGAACTCGAACGCCCCTCCAAGAGCTACCCAAAGCGCAGGTTGCTACCCCGATTAGAGGAGGAAGCACTTAAACCTACGTCACTAGCGCATGATACGGCTGACCGGCCACCTCGCGGCCGCGACAGAGAGGCCTCTAGGCCCTCCACCCAAGCCGCACCCCGGCATCGCTCAAAAAATACTAAGGCACGGGGAAACGCGCTAGACCTGCGAGACATGCTGGAGGACAAGGCAAGGCAAACAAGATCGATCTACGAATCGTGTGGGCGCCCTACGACACGTGACGATAACCGTCATGCCGGATACAGTAAATCCGGCCGGGTCGAACACAGCAGACAAAGCTAATTTGACCTACGTCGCGATATAGCCCAATACAGAGGTGCCGCACACTCACTATGCTTCATAGATGAAGTAATGGATCATCAAATCCCAGAGGGTTTCAAACCCGTAAACATTGAATCATACGATGGCACAACAGATCCTACGGTATGGATCGAGGACTATCTCCTTCATATCCACATGGCCCGTGGCGATGATCTACACGCCATCAAATACCTCCCACTCAAGCTTAAAGGACCAGCTCGGCATTGGCTTAACAGCTTGCCAGCAGAATCAATTGGTTGCTGGGAGGACCTGGAAGCCGCATTCCTCGACAATTTCCAGGGCACCTATGTGCGACCACCAGACGCTGATGACCTAAGCCACATAACTCAGCAGCTAGAAGAATTTGCCAGACAATTCTGGACACGGTTCCTAACCAAGAAAAATCAAATCGTCGACTGTCCGGACGCAGAGGCCCTAGCAGCCTTCAAGCATAACATCCGTGATGAGTGGCTTGCCCGGCACCTTGGACAGGAAAAGCCGAAATCTATGGCAGCCCTTCCGACACTCATGACCCGCTTTTGCGTGGGAGAAGACAGCTAGCTGGCTCGTAGCAATAACATGACCAAAAGCCCTGCTACTTCGGATACCAAGGACAGCAATGGCAGGTCACGTCACAACAAGCACAAGCGCCGCATTAACAGCGAAAGTGCTGAGGATACGACAGCTAATGCCGGATTCAGAGGCTCCAAACCCGGTCAGCGGAAAAAGCCATTCAGAAGAAATACTCCGGGCCCGTCCAGTTTGGACCGTATACTCGATCGCTCATGCCAGACACATGGCACCCCTGAAAAACCAGCCAATCACACCAACAGGGATTGTTGGGTGTTCAAGCAGGCCTGAAAATTCAATGCCGAAAACAGAGACAAGGGGCTGCACAACAACGAGGAGGAGGAGCCCCGGCCACCGAACAATAGTGGACAGAAGGGCTTCCCCCCACAAGTGCAGATGGTGAACATGATATACGCAACTCACATCCCCAAGAGGGAGCGGAAGCGTGCGTTAAGGGACGTATACACGTTGGAGCCAGTCGCCCCAAAGTTCAACCCATGGTCCTCCTGCCCGATCACTTTTGATTGAAGGGACCACCCCACTAGCATCCGCCATGGCGGATTCGCCGCATTGGTTCTAGACCCAATCATCGACGAATTTCACCTCACCAAAGTCCTCATGGACGGCGGCAGCAGCCTGAACCTGCTCTATCAGGATACAATGCGGAAAATGGGCATAGATCCCTCAAGGATTAAACCCACAAAAACGACCTTTAAAGGCGTCATACCAGGTGTAGAGGCCAACTGTACAGGCTCAGTCACACTTGAAGTGGTCTTCGGATCCCCGGATAATTTCCGAAGCGAGGAGTTAATCTTCGACATAGTCCCGTTCCGCAGTGGCTATCACGCACTGCTCGGACGAACCGCATTTGCAAAGTTCAATGCGGTGCCGCACTACACATACCTCAAGCTCAAGATGCCAGGCCCTCGAGGAGTCATTACGGTCAATGGAAACACCGAACGCTCTGGAGCATACGGCGGCCCTCGCAGCGGAAGTACAAAGCAGCCTCTCAAGGCAATTCTCCAGTCCGGCTCTTAAACGTCCGGACACCGTTAAGAGCGCCCGCAGTAACCTACAGCAAGACCGTCTGGCACGTTCCGAGCAAGCGTAGCAATGCGGCCCCAACCCCAGCCCTCATAAAACTGCGCAATCAGTACCACGCGTACATAACTACGCTCTGAAAATACCATGGGCAAAGGGGGAGGGGCACGACCACGACATGCCCAAAAATGCGGCTCAACCGCACTAGGGGCTCCCGATTTTATCTTTTTTTCCTACTTGCAGGACTCCACTCTTCGGAAGGCCTGTCCGGCAGTATAATCGCCGAACACACGATGCAACAACCAAGGAGGCAGAAGCTACGTCGAATTCCCAGGTGGTCTCTCTAACGAGCAAAATACCTGTCTTACATACCGCCGCACAGCTCGCCCCGGGAGGGGGACATGTCAAATAGTCCCATATCTTGCTCATCGCATTATTTGTATCGTTCTGCTTTGACCGCAGCCTTTTTGAATAAACAATGCTTAGCTTCAGCTCTTTATTGCATTCTCTATTTATTCCTTCAGTTATGACATTTAGCATCTGTACACTTTGGTACGGCTAATACGCCAGGGGATTAAGCACCCCATAATACGGCGTAAGAAGTCCGAACACTTTCATAAGTGCGGCCCTCTGAACTTATAGCATTATATGCATCAGCTCCGAATCATGTCTTTGGTCAATAGTTGGGTTTGCCCGGCTCCCATGTTTTGGTACCTTACGTTCCGCTATATCGGCTAAGGTAGCACTGGGAGAACTACTGTGATTGTGCCCTGGTTGAGCTGGGTTAAGCACCTCAGTAGAGAAAGCTAAAACTGACTGTCATGATAGGGCGAGAGCTGGTCGCTGTTCGAGAGGTTCCGAGTCCCTAAAGACTTATGCCTCTAAGAGCGAGGAGTCGGCTTTGTCCAGCCCAAGGCTTGTATAACGCCCCAAGCTCGGTCTTCCGAACACTAGGGGCTTCGCCGAAATTTAAAATTATAGAATTCTCTGGCCAGATGAGAGTGATAACGCACTATAGTACGATTGCCTTGTTCGCCAGGCTGAGCACCTCCCTCGAAGGACCCAACAATGGGAAAAAGAGTGCTCAGGTTTATCCCCGAACACCCCAGCACTAGTGGCGTGGGGGCAGAACCCGACGACTCGCCATCTCTCAGATTTAATAAACCGCCGCATAGAAGGTAATATTTAAATTAAAACAAGCGTTGCATAGCGCATATGAACAAGTTTTCAGCGCACAGGATAAAATGAACAAGTTTCACTCAAATATTACATCTTTAGAACATTCGTCCGCCACAAGGCGGGCACCCTTCAGGACGCCCTCGTAATACATCTCGGGGTGGCGATGCTCCCTGCCCGGCGGCGGCCCATCCTTCACAAGCTTCACATCATCCATCTTGCCCCAGTGCACTTTAGCACGGGCAAGTGCCCTACGGGCACCCTCGATGCAGACGGAGCGCTTGATGACTTCAAGCCATGGACAGGCATCCACCAGCCGCCTCACCAGCCCGAAGTAGCTCCCAGGCATAGCCTCTCCGGGCCACAGCCAGACTATGAGACCCATCATGGCCTGTTCGGCCACCTTATGGAGCTCGACCAGCTGCTTCAGCTGGTCGCTCAGGGGCACCGGGTGTCCGGTCTCAGCATACTGAGACCAGAACACCTTCTCCGTCGAGCTCCCCTCCTCGGCCCGGTAAAAGGCGGCAGCGTCTGACACGCTGCGGGGCAAATCTGTGAATGCTCTTGGAGAGCTCCGGACTCGGGTAAGTAACAAGTAATTCACTTTGACGTGCTTGCTTTGCATAAAGAATGCCTTACCCACCGCTATCTTCCTCATCGCCTCGACTTCCTGGAGGGCTTTTTGGGCTTCGGCCTTGGCAGATTTGTCGGTGTTCTGGGAACGGGGGTCCCCAGACTTGCCTGCCTGCGGCCTGCGGCATGGCTCAAAGGGGCCCCAGCGCGGCCCATCTTCATCAACACAAGACCCAAGACGCTCGCGAGGGGCCAAGCCTCGTGGGGCGGACGACACGGCACTTCCTTAGGCACGGCCTCGTCAGGCTGGCTCACGAGGAGGCGGAGAGATCAAGGCGGGGTACCTCGCGAGGTGCCCATGACGCAAGCCATGACGACCAAGGGCGCCAGGCGGGCGCCACCCGGCGCAGTGTCCTCCCTTTCCTCTTTGGTGCAAAGGGGGGAAGCGCAGGCGAGAGGATCAAGCAAAGGCATCCATTTCGGTGCAACGATACCGAGACCAGTCCAACGGTGGGAAGGAGGTCATCGTGGAGCCCAGAACGGTGTCACACAGGGCTTTTGGCAGGCGAGGACCAACTTTGGTCAGGATAAGTGTACTGGATGTTCCCTTTCAAATTGGCCAATTGTTGGCGCCCTTCCCGCTCAATATTTGGGAAGAGGCCCAGGGCCTTTGCCTATAAATAGGACTAGCCACCCCCAGGAAAGGGGGACCGAGGATCCGAGCAAACGGAGGACAAGAGAGAGAGAGAGAAGGGCGGCTGAACTCCTCCTAACAGTTCATCCCCCTCGCCAAGAACAGACCCTCGCGAGGTTGTTCTTCCTTGTACTATTCATCATCATCAGCCCAAGAGGCAATCCACCCACCACAAACTAGAGTAGGGTATTACACCACAATGGTGGCCCAAACTAGTATAAACCCTGTGTCTTTTGTGTTGTTCTTTCGGTAGTTAGATCTTTGTGAGACAGAGAGGTAGAGGGCATAATCTCCGCGCGCACCCCAGAGTTCGAACCTCAAGGATCTGCCGGAACCCGAAATCCGACATTTGGTGCGCCAGGTAGGGATACGCCGGAATCCACCTTTCTACCGCTCCGCGTCTCGCCGCACCGTCATCACCATGTCCGGCGACCAGGCGGGCAACCAAGATCCATGGGCGGCGTGGCCCGCCCGCGCGGAGCCGCCCGCCACGGGAGACCCCGCGCCCCAGGCAGCTCGTGGTCCGCAGGGCGCTGTGGGCCGCGGGCGGCGCGGACAGGCTTCAACAACCCTCACGCCGCGGCAAGCGCGGTCGGCAGCAAGGGCCTCCAATCATGCCGCGACCACGACACCGTACACCCGCCGGGAGCAAGCGAACTCGAGGGTCGCGCTCACGGTGGCCGAGAGCTGCTGCAGTGTAGGCTGCTGGAAGGCGGCCGAGACGTGCTGCTGGAGCTGGTCGCCGAGCTCCTGGGCTTTGCCGCTTCGGGGGCTCACCCCTTCTGCATCCAGCTTCCGTCGCAAGCCCAGGGCAGCACGCGCGGGGGCCCCGCACGCTCCCGCATGCCTCAGGGCTACCCCAACACCAGCGAATCCGTCGGCGCCGGACTGGCGGTGGCGCTACCCCTGCCCCCGGTGCGTGAGGGAGAAGGGCTCGGCTCGGCCCACAGCGTCGGCGGGCAGCCGCGTTATCACCCCGCGGTAGGCACGTCAAGCAACACTGCGTGGCAGCTGGAGCCCTATAGCACAGCCTTCGGGATGGCGGCGCCAGAAGAATACGTGCCCCTCATGATGGACCAAGGGCACGCTCACGAGGGCGAGCAAGGCTCGCTGCTCAGCCCCGGCTGGGGAGACGAGACACCAGAAGCTGAGCTCTTCCAGGAGCCCCGGGACGGCTCCATCGGGCACGCTGGAGGCGACAGCTATCGGGTACCACTAATTCCTCAGGAGCAGACATACGCTAATCATGGATCGCAGGAGGTGCAGGTCGCCGCAGCAAGTAGCTGCCCCGCTGCCACAGTCTCCTACCCCTCGGGAGGAGGGCGCAGGGGGCTGCAGGAGAGGGGCAGAGATCCGACATCACCACCGCAGCGTTCGGAGCAAGGCGTTCTTAGGAGGTAGGCCCTCCGCTGGGGAGGCGCCTAAGGGCTTGCCCCTGGCGGAGGACCCGTGGTCGTCGGGGGAACCGCTAGCGACCGCTCTACCCCACCGGCGGCGTCCTGGTTTCCGGTCGTCGTTGGTGGCACTAGAGTGTGGTGCAAGGCGGGGCCCTCGTCTGGCGATATGAAGCAAGGCTGGTACCTGTGAAGAAGGCCTAGTGCTTGTGAAGCTCGCCGCCCCGTGACACTCTCACGTAATAATGAGTGGGGCTGTACACGCCCCGGAGTCTCAGGGGTGCCGGCCTCAGGCCCTGAGGCTCCCTCCCACGCCCGGTGGACAGCACTTAGCTCCGCTCTGGTGAGAAGACGTCCAAGACTAGATTAGGTGCCGGACGCGGCCTTTTGTCTGCTTTCATTGCCTTCTTCTTTTGGTTGTAACTTTTCCCCTGCTGGATTTAAATTGGATTCTAATTTGAGATTTGCGTGCGTTCGGGGAAGCGGTGCTTAGTCTCGTTTGAGCCATTTCTTGCATTCTGGTTACCGCTTCACCACAGCTGCCTCCCCTCGCGAGCCCCTCGCGAGTCGGGCCGGGCCAGGCTCGTGCGCAGCCCAGACTGCCGCTATTGCTCCTTCTCGGGAGGACTTCCTGGTACCTGCGGAGGATGTCCCTTTGGGAAAAGGCCCAGAGCCTGTGAAGAAGGCGAATGCCTGTGAAGCTATCGCGTTTGGGAAAAGGCCCAGAGCCTGTGAAGAAGGCGAATGCCTGTGAAGCTATCGCGTTTGGGAAAAGGCCCGGAGCCTATGAAGAAGGCGAATGCCTGTGAAGCTATCGCGTTTGGGAAAAGGCCCGGAGCCTGTGAAGAAGGCGAATGCATGTGAAGCTATCGCGTTTGGGAAAAGGCCCGGAGCCTGTGAAGAAGGCGAATTCCTGTGAAGCTATCGCATTTGGGAAAAGGCCCGGAGCCCGTGAAGAAGGCGAATGCGTGTGAAGCTATCGCGTTTGGGAAAAGGCCCGGAGCCTGTGAAGAAGGCGAATGCCTGTGAAGCTATCGCGTTTGGGAAAAGGCCCGGAGCCTGTGAGGAAGGCCAGCGCCTGTGAAGCCCCTCGCCAGCGATGCTTGCGCGTCCCACAATTTCAACTGGAGAACACTCAGGACACCACGTCCTCCCACGGGCTGCCTCAGGGCCTGCGTGAAACAAAGGTAAACCAGCCAGCCGCCAGGCGCGGGTGCTCGCGCAATATAACAGCTTCTAGTACAATGTATACAGGTTTTTCATGAGGGGCTTCCCCTCCTCAAAATGCTCTCACAGCCATCAGGCCAAACACCTGAGTTCAACTCGTGCAGGATAAAAAGACACGGGCAATACATACTCACTCGGACAAATCCCCCAATGCATCCTCAGGAGCACCTCCCGAGCCGCCGCTGGCATCGCTGAACTCGCCATCGCTACCTGCGTCGTCGCCAGCGGCGTCAAGGCCATCCACCACACCGCCTTCGTCGGCAGCCACGATCACGTCGTCGTCATCCGAAGTGAAGGCCCTCACAAGAGCGTCCACGTTGTCTTCCACCCAGTGCGCCAGGTCGCCTCGGACGGCCTGGGGGACTGGGGCGATGGCGGCGTCGAAGTCGAAGTGGGGATCCATGTTCCGGAGATGGATGAAGACGCGAGAAAAGGCGCGCCCAAGTAGGGCGCGGCTCCTCTCCTCCACCAACCTGTCGGCCCTGACCAACCGCGCCTCCAGCTGCGTCACCACGGCAGTGAAGAACTGCAGGTTGCCGGCGTAGTTGATCGTGTGCGGCTCGCCGACGGCCGCCTCACAGATGTTGCCCAAGGCTGTGTTAGCCCTCTCCCTGAGCGTAGCCAGCATGGAGCCGTGCACGTGCTCCAAGACCTGCCACTGGTGTATCTCATCAGCGTTCTGGCGCTCGATGGCCTCAACCTCCTCCACCCGCCGGCGAAGACGGAGCACCTCAGCCTGGGAGGCAGCCAACTCCTTTTGTGCTGCCTCCAGCGTGACCCGGGAAGCGTCGGCCCGCCGCGTCGCCTCATTCCATTGCGCCCTCAGGGCTGCGGTTCTTCCCTCAGCCTCGACCCGGATCAACTCCAGCTTCCCCGCGAACTCTCGCTCGAAGCCTTGGCGTGCCGTCGCCACCCGACGACCAACCTCCTCCAGGACACCCACTTCCCATGCGGCGACTTCATCTTCCGCCTGCGTCACCAGGCGCTCCCTCGTCTCCAACCGCTCGTACTCGCGGGTGCGTTCGGCGGCTTCCAGCGTCAACGCTTCCTCACGTCTCTGGAGCTCAGCTGGGTCGCCAGAGGCCACCTTCATCGACGCAAGGGCCGCCTCGCGCAGTTCCACTTGCTCCTCTAATGAGTGGCATCGGGCCAGGAGCTCCCGAGCTTGCTCCTCCGCTGCTTCTCACCGTCGGTCGGCTCCCAGGGCCTCCTCAGCAGCCTGGGATCGGGCCGCCCAAGAGGCTTCCAGCGATGCCTTCGCCTCTTCATCATCAAGGTCGCGCTGATGGCGTGCGAGGGCGACGGCGGCCTCCAGCTTGCGTCGCCCAGCAGCCAGGCGCAGGCCCTCGGCCTCCAGACATGCGTCTTCACCGGCGAGCTCCTCCCCAAGCAGGTCCACCGCGTCAGTTGCCCTTCGAAGGAACTCTTGGCGACAAGCACGACGCTCCCGAGCGCGCTCGAGCACGTCTTCCGCACCATCATCCGCCCCAAGCAAGCGCCGGGGGCCACAAATCATCGCTCCCCTCCGGTCAGGGGGCTGGGGGCTGGCGCCCTCACAACGGCCGGCCGCGCCGTACCAGAAGCCCGGCCTGAGGCCAACCCGTCTTCAGAAGAAGGGCGCAGGGGGCGCCTCAGCCAGTCGCAGCCCGCGGCCAGGCGAGGAGCCCATGGCAGGCTGGCCATGTCAAGCGAGGGCCCGCGAAGGAAGATCGCAGGAAGAGAAGGGCTGCAGGGCACCTCGGGACGGTCCGCCCCTTCATTTGTACTCACCACAAGAGCAGTGCTGCTCGGAACGCTTTGGGATGACGGGGGAGGCGAAGCCAAAGGAGGCGGCGCCTCAGCAGCTCCCACGAGCTCGGCCGGAAGAGGCCTGCAGAGCAAGGATCAGTAGACGCAACAAGGGGATCAGGAGCCAGAAAAGGAGAAGGCTTACTCGTCGGTAGCGAAGTACTTCCGGCGCTTCAGCAAGCGACAAGAGAAGTCATCACCCAGGGCCTCCCTTTTCCTTCGGAGGGCCTCAAAGTCCACACGGAAGCGGCCCAGGAGAAGAGCGCAAGGATCAACCTGCGACGAAGACGGAGCAGCAGAGCGGACCGCGTCAGGGGCGCCTGCCTGACGCGTACTGCCAATCACCTCGCCAGAAGATGCGGTCGGGGCCTCATGAGCCTTGGCCCCAGGCGCTGGGAGTGGCTGCTTGCCACCCACAGCTTCAGCAGCACGGACCTCAGGAGCCGTTCCCTCGAGGGCATCGCCAGGCGCAGTCACCTCATCGGGAGCCTTCTCGGCCTCCGCCACCTCATGCCTCCCTGCTCCGCCACTCGAGGAGGATTCGCCTTGACCGACCAGAAGGGGGGGTCACCACCACAGGGTTCTCGCGATGCCCTTGGAAGCCAGCGGGGCGCAGCCCCCATTCGTCAAAGGAGGGCATCTGCTTCACGAAGTCGTCCCTGTTCTGGCAAAGGTACAGCAGGGCCCCTCCCCGCTGGATGCTGCCCGGGTTGGGGTCACCAGTCAGGGCCAAGAGCACTGTCCTTAGTGCCCCAGGCGTCAGGTCTTCTTCCTGGAGCCTCATGCGATCGTCATGCCCGCTGAAGTCCCACATTCGGCGGGAATGGCGTTGGAGAGGGGCGATGTGGCGAAACAGGAAGTCCTTCACCACCTTGGGCGCCGTCATGCCGAGCAACCTCAAGAACGTGAAGCGGCGCCAGACGAAGGCGAGCCGAGGGCTCACGAGCGTCTCCTGGCCCCAGCCCGAATTGGGTACAGTGGTCGAAGTTGGCTTCGCCAGCTGGGAGCTGGGCACCCCGATATCGACGTACAACCACCGCTCGCAGAACCCAGCAGGAGGCGAAGGGAGCTTGAAGTCGATCCCTGAGGCCGCAGTCTCAGATGCGGCGATGAAGCTCACACATGCTGAGCATTGAGTGGGGTCAGCAAGGCGCAAAGAGAAGAAGTGGCGCAGCAAGGCAACGGAAGGAGGGATGCCCATCATCGCCTCGCAAACAAAGGCGAAGATCGAAAGGAGGGTGATCGATTTAGGACCCAGATGCATCATATGGATCTGGTAATGAGAGAGGACGGCCTTGAAGAAATCGGAAAAGGCGGGAACCAGACCCGCCCACAAGGCATCGGCAAAATAATGGACCTCAGTGATTATCCTGTCGGTGGGGAAGTGAGACGTAGACCAGGCCGTCGTCCTCCCGCACTCGTTGAAGATGGTGGCCAGAGCCGAGCTGAGCTTATCCAGGCACTCTCGGTTGAGTATGGTCGACCGGCCGACAGCGGGGAACACCGACGGCGGCGAGCGAGATGGAGGCATGGGTTTCTTCCCTTTCTCCTTCTTCGTCGGAGCCATGGCGATGAAAAGGAAGGGGAAGATGTGAGATGGTATTGGAGGCAAGAGTCGGAGTCCGAAGGGAGGAAGAACAGGGGACGGTCGAGCAACAGGAAGGGGAGCGGCTGTGTACAACTGCGAGTCCGCCTAGCAGGGCGCAAAATAAGGAAGCGTGGGGGAACAGTGCCGCCCACGTCCAATCAACCGCCACACGGCGCCCGAGGTCGCAGGCTGTTAGGGCCCGCGGCGCTTCGCCCTTGCCCTTTCGCCTTTCAGCACGGCCAAGTCCATGCGCGCCTTGGGCCCGGGGGCTACTGTCGGCGTTCTGGGAACGGGGGTCCCTAGACTTGCCTGCATGCGGCCTGCGGCGTGGCTCAAAGGGGGCCTAGTGCGGCCCATCTTCATCAACACAAGACCCAAGACGCTCGCGAGAGGCCAAGCCTCGTGGGGCGGACGACACGGTGCTTCCTCAGGCGCGGCCTTGTCAGGCTGGCTCACGAGGAGGCGGAGAGATCAAGGCAGGGTACCTCGCGAGGTTCCCATGACGCAAGCCATGACGACCAAGGGCGCCAGGCGGGCGCCAGCCGGCGCAGTGTCCTCCCTTTCCTCTTTGGTGCAAAGGGGGCAAGCGCAGGCGAGAGGATCAAGCAAAGGCATCCATTTCGGTGCAACGAGACCAAGACCAGTCCAACGGTGGGAAGGAGGTCATCGTGGAGCCCAGAACGGCGTCACACAGGGCTTTTGGCAGGCGAGGACTAGTGGCGTGGGGGCAGAAGCCGACGACTCGCCATCTCTCAGATTTAATAAACCGCCGCATAGAAGGTAATATTTAAATTAAAACAAGCGTTGCATAGCGCATATGAACAAGTTTTCAGCGCACAGGATAAAATGAACAAGTTTCACTCAAATATTACATCTTTAGAACATTCGTCCGCCACAAGGCGGGCACCCTTCAGGACGCCCTCGTAATACATCTCGGGGTGGCGATGCTCCCTGCCAGGCGGCGGCCCGTCCTTCACAAGCTTCACATCATCCATCTTGCCCCAGTGCACTTTAGCACGGGCAAGTGCCCTACGGGCACCCTCGATGCAGACGGAGCGCTTGATGACTTCAAGCCATGGACAGGCATCCACCAGCCGCCTCACCAGCCCGAAGTAGCTCCCAGGCATAGCCTCTCCGGGCCACAGCCAGACTATGAGACCCATCATGGCCTGTTCGGCCACCTTATGGAGCTCGACCAGCTGCTTCAGCTGGTCGCTCAGGGGCACCGGGTGTCCGGTCTCAGCATACTGAGACCAGAACACCTTCTCCGTCGAGCTCCCCTCCTCGGCCCGGTAAAAGGCGGCAGTGTCTGACACGCTACGGGGCAAATCTGTGAATGCTCTTGGAGAGCTCCGGACTCGGGTAAGTAACAAGTAATTCACTTTGACGTGCTTGCTTTGCATAAAGAATGCCTTACCCACTGCTATCTTCCTCATCGCCTCAACTTCCTGGAGGGCTTTTTGGGCTTCGGCCTTGGCAGATTTGTCGGTGTTCTGGGAACGGGGGTCCCCAGACTTGCCTACCTGCGGCCTGTGGCATGGCTCAAAGGGGGCCCAGCGCGGCCCATCTTCATCAACACAAGACCCAAGACGCTCGCGAGGGGCCAAGCCTCGTGGGGTGGATGACACGGCACTTCCTCGGGCGCGGCCTCGTCAGGCTGGCTCACTAGGAGGCGGAGAGATCAAGGCGGGGTACCTCCCGAGGTGCCCATGACGCAAGCCATGACGACCAAGGGCGCCAGGCGGGCGCCAGCCGGCGCAGTGTCCTCCCTTTCCTCTTTGGTGCAAAGGGGGCAAGCGCAGGCGAGAGGATCAAGCAAAGGCATCCATTTCGGTGCAACGATACCGAGACCAGTCCAACGGTGGGAAGGAGGTCATCGTGGAGCCCAGAACGGTGTCACACAGGGCTTTTGGCAGGCGAGGACCAACTTTGGTCAGGATAAGTGTACTGGATGTTCCCCTTCAAATTGGCCAATTGTTGGCGCCCTTCCCGCTCAATATTTGGGAAGAGGCCCAGGGCCTTTGCCTATAAATAGGACTAGCCACCCCCAGGAAAGGGGGACCGAGGATCCGAGCAAACGGAGGACAAGAGAGAGAGAGAGAGAGAAGGGCGGCTGAACTCCTCCTAACAGTTCATCCCCCTCGCCAAGAACAGACCCTCGCGAGGCTGTTCTTCCTTGTACTATTCAACATCATTAGGCCAAGAGGCAATCCACCCACCACAAACTAGAGTAGGGTATTACACCACAATGGTGGCCCAAACTAGTATAAACCTTGTGTCTTTTGTGTTGTTCTTTCGGTAGTTAGATCTTTGCGAGACGGAGAGGTAGAGGGCATAATCTTCGCGAACCTCAAGGGTCTGCCGAAACCCGAAATCCGACAAGATTTGGCGCTTTCAAGGGCCGTCGCGAGCTCGGACTCTCGCATCTTTGAGTCAAGCTCCAAACACTCGTGTTTTTTCACGAGAGCCTGGAGCTCTTGCTGCACCTTGCCAACCCGTGCCTCATGCTTCTCCTGCTCGGTGCGCTCCGTGGCACCCTCTTTTCGGCCTCGGACATCGCTTGCCTAAGGGTCGCCACCTCAGTCGTGGCCCCTATGACACCAATAGCGATCCTATCATTTTTTTGCAACTGCATCTTTTTATAATATACTCCACAAGGTATTACTTACCTTCTTTTTCCCCGAGCTCCTTCTTGGCAAGGCCGAGCTCTTGCTCGGACCGCTCGAGGCTCTGCTTCAGCGCATCCACCTCCGCAGTCAGTGTGGCAGAGGCTAGCAGCGAAGCCTGCACGCATATTGACTTAATTCTGTTAGACTCCTGCGAATGTTATTAGATCCTCTATTCGGCTTTTCTTTCCGAACGCCAAACAGAGCATCAGGGGCTACTGTCTATGCTGTAATATTTTCACATATTTTTTACATACCTCAAAGCCTGAAGCAGGCTGGCACAGGCTTCAGTCAGCCCGCTCTTGGCGGACTGAACCTTCTGGATCACCGCACTCATGATAGTGCGGTGCTCCTCGTCGATGGAGGCGCCGTTAAGCACCTCCAACAAGTTATTCGGCGCCTCCGGTTGGACAGAGGTCGCCGGCTTCGTAGGCCTGCCGTTCTTCTTAAGGGGCCGCCTGCGGGACTCCAGAACCTTTGAAGGTTCCGGTGCGGTGTCCGGCCCAGGGCCGGACTTGGAGCCCTTGGGGGTTTTATCCCCTTTGTGCCTGGAGTCCGGGAGGCCGCCTTGCGGCGCCTCCAGGACCACCTCCCCCTGGCTTGGAACCTTTTGGGACAACACCTCGGCGTCGTCCGTAGGGGGAGGGGAGGTAGCGGCCGAAAGTGAAAAGCTATTCACATTCGACGAATCCAAGGAGCCGCTCGAAGATACGTCGAGCCGGTCTTGGGACGGACTACATGATTATATTCAGTGTTAGGGAAAGCTGTGCAATAAAGGAACACTATGAGTCACTCTGGTGTCCGAATACTTACGACTTCGCCAGGGGCTTGGCCCTGAGCGGCCACTCCTCCTTGCTGTCGGTGGCGTTGGTGGAGTAGTCCGGAGGGAGGGTCTTCCCCTTCTTGGACCCTCCGGCCTCCCCAGTTGGGGCGGCCTTTCTTTTCTTTTCTCCCCCTGCTGGGGGAGAAACCTCTCTTTCCTCCTCCTCGTCTTCGTGGGAGGAGTCTGCCTCGGAGTCATCGGACGATGAGTCCGACTCCACCGGACGCCGAGAACTCTTCCGAGTTCCCATGGCCTTCTTCTCCGGCACCACGTAAGGTGCCGGGACCGGCAGCCCCTCTAGGCGGGCGTCTGCTAGGTCTTCGGGCAAAGGAGCCGGACAGTTGATCTGCCCGGACATCTCCTGCCAATCCTGTCAAAGGCACGGGAGTTTAGATCCCGCAAAGAGTCAAACTATGAAAGACAAGTATCCTGTAAGAGGTAAAATAGCTTACCGCGTTGGCTTGGCACTGCGCGGAAAATCCGTGATCCTCGGTGGCGGAAGCAGGAGCCTCGGCACCCTTGAACAGCACCTTCCAGGCATCTTCGTACGTTGTGTCGAAGAGCCGACTCAGAGTTTGGTGCTGGGCCGAGTCGAACTCCCACAAATTGAAAGCCCGTTGTTGACACGGGAGGATCCGGCGGATGAGCATAACCTGGACTACGTTTACTAGCTTGAGCTTCTTGCTCACCAGGTTCTGGACACATGTTTGGAGTCCGGTCACCTCTTTCGAACTACCCCACAGCAAGCCCTTCTCTTTCCAGGAGGTGAGCCGCGTAGGGGCTCCGGATCGGAACTCGGGGGCTGCGACCCATTTAGGGTCACGCGGCTCGGTGATGTAGAACCACCCCGATTGCCACCCCTTTATGGTCTCCATGAAGGAGCCCTCGAGCCATAGGACGTTGGGCATCTTGCCCACCATGGCGCCTCCGCACTCCTCCTGGCGGCCGCCCACAACCTTCGGCTTGACATTGAAGGTCTTCAGCCATAAGCCAAAGCGGGGCCGGATGCAGAGGAAGGCATCGCACACGACGATAAACACCGATATGTTGAGGATGAAGTTTGGGGCTAGATCGTGGAAGTCCAGGCCGTAGTAGAACATGAGCCCCCGGACGAATGAATGGAGGGGGAATCCCAGTCCGCGGAGGAAATGGGTAAGGAAGACGACCCTCTCATGGGGCCTGGGGGTGGGTATGAGCTGCCCCTTGTCTGGGAGCCGGTGCGCGATGTCGTGGGGCAAGTATCCGGCTCTCCTCAACTTTTTGATGTCTCCCTCCGTGACGGAGGAGACCATCCGCTTGCCTCCCGCTCCAGACATGGTTGGAGAAGGTGGAGGAAGAAAATGCGGACTTGGGCGTTGAAGCTCGAGTGTGCGAAAATGGATAAGCAGAGGAGGAAGAAGGTGTGGGTGAAGAAGGCGGATCCTTATCCCCTCATATGGGCGGACGAAACTATGCGTCCCCACCAGCCTGGTAAAACTCGCTTATCTCCCAAGCACCGTACTCAATGGCGCAGTTGGGTTACCCACGCCCGTATTGATGAGAATCCCGGAATAAGGGGACACGATCTCTGCTTCGACAAGACATGCCAAGAAAACCGCCTCGCTAAACGCGCTGAGGTGGGACAGTAAAAACGATTCGAATAAAGGCTTGGCCGTGGTGTGATGTCACACCACGGAATATGTCAGCAGATTAGATTTGTGTAATTACTATTCTCTCTATGGCAGTATGTGGAACTTATTTTGCAGAGCCGGACACTATCCTTGTGTTCAAAATCTTCTATGAAATATTCGGAGGAGGAACCCGCCTTGCAATGCCGAAGACAATCTGCGCGCCGGACTCATCATCATTGAAGCCTGGTTCAGGGGCTACTGAGGGAGTCCTGGGTTAGGGGGTGTCCGGATAGCTGGACTATAACCTTTGGCTGGACTCTTGGACTATGAAAATACAAGATTGAAGACTTCGTCCCATGTCCGGATGGGACTTTCCTTGGCGTGGAAGGCAGGCTTGGCGATACGGATATGTAGATCTCCTTCCATTGTAACCGACTCTGTGTAACCCTAACCCTCTCCGGTCTCTATATAAACCGGAGGGTTTTAGTCCATAGGACAAACGACAATCATACCATAGGCTAGCTTCTAGGGTTTAGCCTCTCTGATCTCGTGGTAGATCTACTCTTGTTATACCCATATCATCAATATTAATCAAGAAGGAGTAGGGTTTTACCTCCATCGAGAGGGCCCGAACCTGGGTAAAAACATTGTATCCCTTGTCTCCTGTTACCATCCGCCTAGACGCACAGTTCGGGACCCCCTACCCGAGATCCGCCGGTTTTGACACCGACAATGGGGCTGGGCCCCCCGCAGGCGGTGCGGGGCCCTCCAGGAGTGTCGTTGTGCCACCCGCGGGCGGCACAGCAACCTCCAAGACGCCCACACCGGTGACCACTGTGAGTTCTTCCCATGGTGTGCGCGACGAGTAGCGTCACCACGCCGGTGACCCTGGGCACCGTCGTGGGAAGAGCCTTGTGCGTCATCCGCGGGACGAAGGAGTTCAGCATGCCCGCCGAAGTGCTAGCAAAAATGGCGCGCAGCCGCTAGGTCGTGATGGAGCTCCTTCTAACGTGGTTAGAAGTCGAAGTGCACCATGGTCCACGCAGCTCTCGCCGCCACCCACACCAACAGAAGCTTTGGCGCGCGCGCAGATGCTCCTCGACTTCCCTACTGCTGCGGAGAAGCTCGACGAGTGGAGAGCCACCATCCGGAGCCTCGTCGCCGCTGCCAAAAAAGACGATCCATGACCGGTAGGACCCTCGGGCCGGCGCTCCACCGAGCCACCACATGTCAGCGCTGGGAGGACCGGGGGTGCTGCTGTCACAGTGCACTCTCCCCCTCCTCGCCAGCCGCCGCGGGCGTCGGCCCGTCGTGACGACGCTTGTGATAACATCTCTATAGCGCCATCCGACCCGCGGACCCACCACGACCAGCGCCAAGTTCTTCGAGAACGAGCTCACGAAGATGCTCGAACCACTATCGAGCGCCGGCGTGATACACGCCACCGGTCGGACAAGCGGGCGGGACCCGCTATGGACCACCCAGTACAGGGGGGCTCCGGCGGCCTACCTTACGAGGTGGGCTGCCCGGCCTTTACCCGCGAGCTGCGGCAGTTCCAGTGGCTGTCCCACCGCAAGTTCAAGCCCGACGCCGGCGAGAAGTACACTGGCATGACCCATCCGTCTGAGTTCCTCAGCGTCTACACCATCGTGATGCAGGTTGCCGAAGCTCGCGACGAGAAGGTGCTTGCCAGTTATTTCCTGCTGGCACTGAAGCCCAATGTTATGTCTTGGTTGGTGCACTTGCTGGTGGATTCCATTTCTTCTTGGTCGGATCTGTGCCATGAGTTCGTTGGCGCCTTCATAGGAGGCCACCAAACTCATGGCCAGGCCAGTGATCTGCATATCATTCCCTAGAAGGAAGGGGAAACCCTGCGCAAGTACATCCAGAGATTCAGCCGGGTGCAGTACAACATCCCCGGCGTGCACCCCGCCGCTGTGATCAGCGCGTTCCATCAGAATGTGCGCAACCGCAAGATGCACGAAGAGCTAGCGATGACCAAGGTTAAGGATGTGGCCGAACTCTACGTTCTGGCCGATAGATGCACCCGGGCTGAAGAGGGAAGGAAGTACCCCAACGATGACGCCAGCGCGGAAACCGACTCTACCGACGAAGACGCCGCCACCTCGACGAAGAAGGGCCGACGTCACAACAGGAAACGCAAGGGCAAGGCCGTACTTGCCGTTGAGGGATCTGTCGACACCGGCGCTGCCAAGAAGATCAAGGCAGACGGCCCAGGCAAAGAGTTTGCCGGGTGCGCCGCATGCTGGGCCTTAGCATCTGCCGACAAGCCAGGGGGCTCCGGCAAGTAGTACTACAAGATCCACCGCACCAAGGGCCACGACCTCCAGAACTGCCGGCAAGTTGAGCTGCTTGCTGAAAAGCAAAAGGCCGAGTATGAAAGGCAGGACAAGGAGAAAGGTCAGGACGGTGCCGAGGGATCCGACGAGAAGCGTGGCGGCCAAGGAAGCCGCCCCAGCAAGGACAACCAGCAAGAGAGGCCCGCCCGGGGCCGTGATAAGAAACAAGAAGATGATGATCAGGACGAGGACGACGAGTCCGGTGAGCAAGAGTTCCAGAAGGCTACGGAGGCCATATGCGTTGATGGTGGCGCCTCGCTGCATACTTCTCACCGCCAGCTCAAGCAGTGGGCGTGTGAGATTACAGCAGCGGAGACGTCATTCGATGCTCAGAAGCCGCTGAAGTGGTCCAACACGCCCCTCATCTTTGACGCCGAGGACCACCCTGACCGCACAACCGCGGTCGGGTGTTTGCCATTGTTGGTCTCACCAATGATACGCAACCTCAAGGTGAACAAGATGTTAGTTGACGGCGGGGCCGGCCTGAACTTGATCTCGCCCGTCGTGATCAGAAGGCTGCAAATTCCTGATGGAGACCTTGAGGAAACGAGCACGTTTCAAGGGGTCAATCCAGGGAGGAGCCAGCCGAAGGGGAAGGTCACACTGCCCGTGACGTTTGGAGGAGAGTTGAACTACATGACGGAGAGGATCGTCTTCGACGTGGCCAAGATCCCCTTGCCCTACAACGGGATCCTCGGCCGCCCGGCACTAGCCAAGTTCATGGCGGCATCACACTAGGCCTACAACATGCTAAAGATGCCCGGGCCATTGACCATCATCTCTGTCCCCTCCGACAAGAAGGACGCGCTGATTTGCGCCGACCAACTCTACCGGGAAGCAGTTGCAGCAGTTGCCGTCAAGGCACTTGCTCCTACCGCTGAAGGCCCGGGAGGGAAGAAGAAGTCCGGCAAGACCTCTCGCACCCACTCCGGCAAGCACACCTCCTTGGAGTGTTGCGCTACCGTCGAGAACGTGCCAGAGAGCTCTACTGTCAAGAGCAAGATATCGAGAGCCGAGCCACCGCAGACCAAGAGGGTGTCCGTCAGGGAGGATGGCACGGGAGGGGCCTTCACCATAGGCTCCACCCTCGACAGCAAATAGGAAGGCGCACTTGTCACCTTCCTGCGGGAGAGTGTCGACGTGTTTGTGTGGCAAGCATCCGACATCCCCGGTGTTCCCAGGGAGGTGATTGAGCACCACCTAGCTGTCTGCCCTCATGCGCGGCCCGTCAAGCAGAAGGTCAGAAAGCAGGCTCTGGAGAGGTAGGAGTTCATCACAGAGGAGATTAGGAAGTTGGAAGCAGCATATTTGGTGAGAGGAGTGCTCCACCCGACATGGCTGGCCAAGCCGGTAGTGGTGCGCAAGGCAAATGGGAAGTGGAGGCTGTGTATTGACTACACAGATATCAATAAGGCTTGTCCTAAGGACCCCTTCCCGTTGCCGCACATCGACCAGATTGTTGACTCCATGGCCGGGTGTGATTTGTTGTCATTCCTCGACGCCTACTCGGGCTACCACCAAATCTTCATGACAAGAGAGGATGAAGAGAAGACAATATTCATCACCCCATGTGGTACGTATTGCTTTTTACGGATGCCTTTCGGGTTGAAGAGTGTTGACTCAACGTTTGAAAGAGCAGTCCAAATTGGTTTTGAACCCCAGCTCCATAGAAATATGGAAGCATACATGGATGACATAGTGGTCAAAACCAAGGACGGGGCAACTCTTGTGCAAGATCTGGAAGACACATTTGCCAACCTGCGCAAGATCAACCTTAAGCTGAACCCTGAGAAGTGTGTCTTCGGCGTTCCGTCCGGCAAGCTTCTCGGATTCTTTGTGTCGCTGCGCGGGATTGAGGCAAACCCAGACAAAATCAAAGCTATTGAGCAGATTGAGGCGCCCAAGCGAATCAAAGATGTGCGTCGGCTCATCGGCTGCGTCGCCACCATGAGCCGACTCATCTCCAAGTCCGCCAAGCGTGCCCTTCCCTTTTTCAAAATTTTGAAGAAGGCAGACCCAATGGAGTGGACCCCAGAAGCCGAGGTGGCGTTGCAGGATCTGAAGAAATACCTTTCCTCCACGCTAATACTGGTTGCGCCTAAACCACAAGAGCCGTTGCTACTGTATCTGGCGGCGACGAATCAAGTGGTCAGCGCCGCGCTGATGGCACAGAGGGAGGTCGACGAGGAGGCAGTGGCGACGGCAAAACCAGCGGATGGCAAGCCAAAGATCCCATCAGCAGGGCCTGGTGCCGGCAAGGCAAGGCCCCTGGCAGAGTCTGATGCCACCAAGGCAGTCCCCGTGCAGTCAAGTGAGATGGTGCAGAAGAAGAAGATGATGCAACACCCGGTTTACTTTGTCAGCTCCATCTTGCAGGGGGCTAGGTCGAGGTACTCTGGTGTGCAGAAATTGCTCTTCGGCCTCCTTATGGCCTCGAGGAAGCTGCGTCATTACTTCCAAGCCCATGAGATCACTGTCGTCACCCGCCTCCCATTGCAACGGATACTGCATAACCCAGATGCGACCGGAAGGATTGTGGAATGGGCCCTGGAGTTGTCAAGTTTTGGGTTGAAGTTTGAAATTACCTCGACAATCCAGAGCAGAGTCTTGGCGGATTTCATTGCAGAATGGACCTCAATGCCCGACGAAGAAATCCAGGAGACCACTCTCCCCGGCAAGGAAGCAGACCGCGACTGGATCATGTATTTTGATGGGGCTTTCTTGCTGCAAGGCGTCGGTGCCAGTGTGTTGCTTGTCGCACCCACCGGAGAGCACCTCAAGTATGTGATCCATATGCACTTTCCCAGGGAGATGTCCACAAACAACACTGCTGAGTACGAGGGGCTGCTTGCCGGTCTCAGAATCGAAGCAGACCTCGGGGTGAAGAAGCTCATCGTCAGGGGTGACTCGCAGCTTGTCGTCAGGCAAGTCAACAAGGATTACCAGAGCCCATTGATGGAGGCCTACGTGGATGTAGTGAGGAAGCTGGAGGGGCGCTTTGATGGTATCCAAGCGGAGCACGTTCCCTGAGCGGAGAACGACATCGCCGATTACCTGTCGAAGCGTGCCGCATTCAAGCTACCTGTGGAACCAGGTACCTTTTTGCTTCGGTTAACTCAGCCATCCGTCAAACCATCAATAGGGCAAAACAAGCGGAGGAAATTAGGTCCCGGCAAGTACTTTCCCGTCGAGCCCCCTGGGGCTGCCGGCAAGTATGTTGCCGTGCACACTGAGCCTGCCCAAGAGCAACTGGCTCCGGCAGGGCGTCAAGCCCTGGCCATAGAGACAGCCGCTCCCATGGCAGAAGAGATGCCTTTGGTCCTTGCCGTCGAGCCCCAGGCTCCGGCATGGGCACAGCGTACCGTTCGATTCCTACAAACACGAGAGCTTCCTGAGGAGCAGGAAGAAATGGAAAAAGTAGCCCGTCGGTCTTCCCTGTACCAGTTCGTCGATGACGTCCTGTACTGGAGGAGGCCGAACGGTGTGAAATTGAAGTGCATCCCCCGGGAGGAAGGACTGGAGCTGTTGGCGGAGATACATGGAGGCATATGTGGCTCCGACATAGGGTCGAGGGCCCTTGCCGGCAAGGCGTTCTGGCAAGGTTTCTTCTGGCCCACCGCCCTCCAGGATGCGACGACACTAGTAACCAAATGTGAAGCATGTCAGCTCCATTCAAAGAAGCTTCATCAACCAGCTCAAGCCCTTTAAACAATCCCTCTCTCCTAGCCATTCTCGGTCTGGGGGCTCGATATACTCGGCCCCTTCCCCCGTGCTATCGGGGGCTTTGAGTACTTGTACGTTGCAATCGACAAGTTCAAAAAGTGTTCGGAAGTGGAAGCAGTGAGAAAGGTGACAACACAGTCAGCCGTCAAGTTCTTCAAGGGACTGGTCTGCCGCTTTGGTGTGCCAAGAAGAATTATCACCGACAACGGCACGCAGTTCACGAGCCACACCTTCATGCAGTATGTTCAAGACCTCGGCAGCAAGGTCTGTTTTGCTTCCGTGGCACACCCCTGGAGCAACGGCCGAGCGGAGAGGGCGAATGCTGAAGTGTTGCTAGGCCTGAGAACGAAGACCTTTGACAGGCTGCACAAGAGCGGAATGTGCTGGATTGATGAGTTGCCGGCGGTTCTTTGGTCGACCAAGACGACGCCAAATCGAGCCACCGGTCAGACACCCTTTGCCCTAGTATATGGGGCAGAGGCAGTTCTTGCTACCATAGCTTGAGTGCTCGCTTATGATGAGCTTGAGCAAGAGCAGTTGTGGCAAGATGACGCAATGCTCCTTGAGGAAGATCGTCTTCGGGCGGCTGTGAGAGTAGCACGCTACCAGCAAGCCTTGCATCGCTACCATAGCCGCAAGGTTCATGCCCGAAGCTTTGAGGAAGGCGACCTTGTTCTTCGGCGCGTTCAGTCGGCCAAGAATACCAACAAGTTGACGCCGAAGTGGGAAGGCCCTTATCGGGTAATATGAGTCACCAGGCCCGGCGCAGTCCACCTAGAGACCGAAGATGCTGTCCCAGTGAGTAATTCCTGGAACATCGAGCATCTTTGCAAGTTTTACCCATAAGGCGCGGCTTGTCGGGCCCCCGACAAGCCACCTTTTGTACAAGCTTTGCCGTCAAGGCATGTAACCCTCTGTACAAAGCCAGGCGCAGACCCTGAGCATAAACAAACGAAGCGCTGGCGCCCTAAGTTATAGCATGCATGCTAGGTTGAGTCTCTTCCTCGGTTAGGGTTGATAGTGCTTAGCGGCGACTAACCCCTAGCCTAGAGGTCGAGTGTGCGTCTTTTCTGTTTTTTTGGTCCCTAGGGCACTTCTACTGAGCCACTTGGAAAAAGGAGAACGAACTAACGCTCCGACCCCGGCAAGGCAAGGCTGCCGGGGGCTGAAGATGTAAGGATCCAACCACGGCGAGCCAAGGTTGCCGGGTGTCGGTGTCAAAATCGGCGGATCTCTGGTAGGGGGTCCCGAACTGTGCGTCTAAGGCGGATGGTAACAGGAGGCGGGGGACACGATGTTTACCCAGGTTTGGGCCCTCTCGATGGAGGTAATACCCTACTTCCTGCTTGATTGATCTTGATGATATGAGTATTACAAGAGTTGATCTACCACAAGATCGTAGAGGCTAAACCCTAGAAGCTAGCCTATGGTATGATTGTTGTTGTCCTACGGACTAAACCCTCCGGTTTATATAGACACCGGAGGGGGCTAGGGTTACACAGAGTCAGTTACAAGGGAGGAGATCTACATATCCGTATTGCCAAGCTTGCCTTCCACGCCAAGGAGAGTCCCATACGAACACAGGACGAAGTCTTCAATCTTGTATCTTCATAGTCCAACAGTCCGACCAAAGGATATAGTCCGACTGTCCGAGGACCCCCTAATCCAGGACTCCCTCAGTAGCCCCCGAACCAGGCTTCAATGACGATGAGTCCGGCGCGCAGATTGTCTTCGGCATTGCAAGGCGGGTTCTTCTCCAATTTCTGAATACTTGTTTGAGTAGTGTCCAGCTTCCCATAAATGTTGCACTCCTTGGCTTCTGTGCCTAATAATGGATATTCTCCACGTGTCGAGCGAATGCAAGAAGTCGGGGCATTTTTACAATTTCCACCCTAGTCATGTGTGTAAATCGTCTATTAAAGAAACGGGGATTCTCAGATCCAGATCACACTATCCTCCCACAGCGAGTATCCATCGGAGCGCGCCCGGAAAAAATCCATTCCAACATGGCCGGTCGTCGCAGCTCCTCCTCTCGCTCCTGTAGCCCTAAGCCTGGCAATTGGAAGAAGTGTTCTGTCCCCCACGGCCAATTACTAGAGTTGCAGACCCAGGGATTTCTCCCTCCAGCGTATATGGTCCCCGTTCGAGCCGGGCTCGCCACCTATAACGGCGGGGAGCAAGCGGAGATCTTTCCCAGCCCATCCATGGGGGAGCGGGTATGCCTCGTCCCTTACTTATTAAGAGGGCTTGGATTTCCAATTCATCTGTTCCTTCGCGGGCTCCTGGAGTTCTATGGCCTCCAGCTGCATAATTTCACTCCCGCCTCCATATTACACATTGCTGGCTACGTCGCCCTTTGCGAGCTGTTTCTGGGCTGCGAAGCTCATTTCGAGCTATGGAAGAGGCTATTCTGCCTCGTACCCCATACATAGGAGGGGTCACTGTACCAAGTGGGCGGAGCCGAAATATGGCGCATCGCCGGGACCGGATACCTATCCGGTACTCCGAAGAAGACATCCGAGGACTGGCCTTCGTAGTGGTTTTATATGGAGGACGTCCCCCTTCCGGACCCTATTAGGATGGGCGTCCCTGAGTTCGACAATGCTCCCCTGAAGAAACATCGCAGCTGGCGCCCTCGGAGCCCTCAGGAGGAAGATAACAGAGAAGTCCTTTACCTGATGGGCCGGATAAAAATGCTGGCTCAATCAGGACTGACAATAATCGAGGTTATGTCAATATGTATAATGCGGGGGGTATAGCCACTTCAATATCGAGGGCACCCCATGTGGCACTTTAACGGGGATGCCACCCGGTGTGGGTGTAAGGGACCAGACTCAGTTGCTGCTCTGGCAAAAATTCTGTCCGATTTGTACAAGGGAGAGGAAGAGGATTTCATCCGCATTAGGCCATGGGATGGATTCTCCATGTACAACCCTCCAAGCTGGGTGAGCTGTCACTTTTTACTCCCAGCCTTCCCGCATTCTTCGTCATAAGTACTTACCTTGCCGTTTCATGGCAGGAACTGCGAAACACTGTAAGGGAGGTCAACAGCCCGCCTCCACAACCGGAGGACCCTGACCAGGCCCTCGATCCCGGACACGAAGAGGATCCGGACATATTTTTGGAGCTGATCTACAGGACATTCTATCAATTGAGCTGCGATGATGCCATGGTGGCCATCATAGCCGACTATCCTGGGCTACTCCCTGCATCACGTGTAAGTAAAACCGGAGTCCCAACTTCCAAGAAGGATCCCCTTTTTTGCACTTCACCTACCGTACACATATGTTGTCTTACAGGGAAGGCCCTCGAGATGCCATGCCGAACCCGCAGTGACTCGCCAACAAGGGGCACCGAAGCCGGGTAGGCTAAAAAGGAAGGCGGTCAGGACTGAGACGCCATCGCAGAGGTATGATACAGAACCTCGCTCCGTGGTTGTCATCTTTTAAAATATAATAACATCCACGTTTCCTAGTAGGAAAAATGCTCGCCGGACTATGTCCGAGGAGGTTGCCGATCACGCCTCCTCCAGTCGGGCTCCAGGGCCGGACATAGAGGCGGAAGCTAACATGGGGCGAACGCCGGATGCTCCTCCTACAGAGGATGTGGATAGAATATCCGCTACAAATTCCGAAGTGGAGAGCACCATGAATCACCGGCGTCACCGGACCGTACTCCGTGACACTTGTTTCTCCCAAGAGGCGTTTGATGCCTTCAACTCAGGAGACGCGTACATCCGTGCCGCTCAAAATGGTCTTGCCAGAGCCACGGACCAGTATGTAAAGGATATGCGGGTAACAAAATCTAATGATTATACATATCAGTAGCCCCTCAGACTTGAAACAGTTAACACAACTGATTTAAGGATCATTATTTTTGCAGGTTCTTACAGAGAAGAATACCCAATTGTCTCAAGAGCTGGAAGAGTGCAAAGCCCAGCTACGGGCCGCAGTTGCCGCGTTGAAGGAGTCCGAGAAGGCCCCCTCTGGTAACACTTGTTTCCATTGCAAAGAATGACAGGTACCAGATAGTATGCGGCATGCGTGCAAATCTAACAATAGATGTTGCAGATGACTCCGGAGTGAATCTGGAGGCCGTTCCGGGGGATGCGCAACATGCTAATCGACAGCTAAATGCCGGTGGGCGCGTGCTTATGCGGGTTAGGCAGTAGAAAAATGATCTCCAAGACTCCAATATCCAGCTGGGCGTGGAACTTAAAGATGTTCGAGCCCAGCTTACGGACTCCGTGAAGGAGAATAAGCAGCTTCGACGTGGCATTTCCAGTAAGTATTTGAAAAAACTTTTGAAAGAGTTCGGCGCAGAAGCCGGCTAACAGAGTTATGTCTATAGGTATGCTGACGGGTCGTCCCACGGAGGAGATGCCCGGGTCTGCGGGTGATCTTCTACCAGAGCTCTCATAGCTGCACGAACAAGTTTGGCAGGTGATGCAGGGTATTGCCCAAGCCTTGTGGCCATCGCCTCCCTGCCAGGAGGCATGGGGGATCTTATAGAGAAGCTCAAGGGAGCGTGACGATGCTTCCGATTATGGAAGATATCAGCCTGCCGACAAGGTGCAAGGGAAGCCTGGGCCATGGTGAAGACGCGATATACCAAAGCTGACCCAAACCGCATGGCCGAGGTCGGACCTATGGGGCCCGATGGGAAAGATATCCCCGTCAATTTGGTGTATGACCAAGAAGAATTAGCCGCAAAGTATTCCCAACAGGATTGTAGGCTAGACAGCCTGTTGGATGGTATAGAAGAAGAATTTAGTCAGTCTAGGTGACTATGTACTTCAAGTGACATATATTGTCCCTAGCCGGATTGTAAATCATTTGTCATGGCGGACCTTTTCGCTTTGACCTCTTGACCCGATAGTCCGGAGTGTATCCGAATACCCGCTCAGTTATGTAAAAACCGGGGTATGCGTGGAAACCAGGCGTAGGGGTCATAAGTGCTTGAACAGACAAGTACCCAACTAGCTATGTTATATTACATGGATAGTAAGAAACATCTTCCAGGGAGAATAGTTCCGTTAAGGGTTCCTTTCCCTGGGCGCGCATGCCCTAATGTGCATGTCCGAACTGCGAAAAGAGACACAGGCTATAAACATCTTGGGTCATGTATTAAAATAAATAAAAGTCATCTTTTGTTCACCGACTGAGTATTCCCATAAGAACGCTAGCTTTCGGCTTCACCCAGTCTGAGGTACACATCCGGCTGACCCGGCAGTAACAATCACAGAGGTGATCCCCTTATGCCCTAGCCGAATTAACGGGAACTTAGGGCATAAACACAAGAGCCAGGCAACCCATCTTGGCCAAAACTTAAGTCATATCGATGCATATAATGGCGAAAAAAGGTACATGCGGAAGAATAACACATGTGTGGGGCATAAAGCCCGGAAAATAGTTATATTAAGCTTCTGTATAAGAAGCCCCCAGGTATAATGAGCGCGGTTAGCGTGTCAAGATTGTGTAGTCAAGACACAGTTTAGCCTTTTAAGGCCTTGAAGAAAAGGAAAAAAGAAGAGAGAAAGAGAGAAAAGACAGATAACGAATATGTAAAAAATTGACGGAGGTAAGGAGACGAACATAGAGTCTGACACTAGGCGTAGAACCTTCGGAGTCTGGCTACGTTACATGGGTTTGGCTCGAGTCGGTTATCCGGTGCATCCCGCAGACAATACGCTCCACCGGTCAGAACCTGGTCAATAATGAAGGGACCTTCCCATTTGGGCTTGAGCTTGTTCTTTTTCTTCTCCGGTAGGCGTAGAACGAGTTCGCCAACGTTATAAGCTTTGGCCCGTACTTCTCTGCTTTTATACCTTCGAGCCTGTTGCTGATAGAATGCGGAACGGGCTTTTGCCACGTCACGCTCCTCCTCCAGGGTGTCCAAATTGTCCTGCCGATCGAGCTCGGCCTCTTTTTCTTCATACATGCGCACTCGAGGTGAATCATGAATTATGTCGCAGGGCAGTACCACCTCTGCGCCGTACACCATAAAAAATGGTGTGTATACGGTAGTGCGATTCGGCGTGGTCCGCAGCCCCCATAGTACGGAGTCGAGCTCCTCTACCAGTGCATGTTTGATTCCTTTAAGGACCGCACTAATCTAGGTTTAATGCCGCTCATGATAAGACCATTTGCTCGCTCGACTTGACCGTTAGTTTGCGGGTGATAGACAGAAGCATAATCGAGCTTGATGCCCATGTTGCTGCACCAAAGTTTTACCTCATCAGCTGTGAAGTTCGAGTCATTATCGGTGATGATGCTGTGGGGGACGCCATAACGGTGTACCACCCCGGATATGAAGTCTATCACTGGTCCGGATTTGGCCGTTTTAACAGGTTTGGCTTCTATCCATTTGGTGAATTTATCCACCATGACCAGTAAGTATTTTTTTCTTATGGCTTCCCCCTTTGAGGGGTCTGACCATATCAAGCCCCCAGACCGCAAAGGGCCAAGTAATGGGGATTGTTTGGAGAGCGGTAGGCGGCATATGTCTTTGGTTTGCAAAAAGCTGGTTACTGACGCAACGTTGAACCAGATCCTGTGCATCTGCTCAGGCCGTCGGCCAATAGAAACCTGTACGGAAGGCCTTGCTTACAAGGGCCCGGGCTGCGGCTAGTGGCCGCCGAGTCCAGCATGGATTTCTGCCAAAAGCTTCCGCCCTTCCTTTTCGGAGATGCACCTTTGAAGGACTCCGGTGGTGCTTTTCTTATAAAGCTCTCCCTCGTGGACCTTGTAGGCTTTAGACCGCCGCACTATGCAACGTGCCTCATTTTGGTCCTCGGGTAGTTCCTGCATGGTTAGGTAGGCCAGGAATGGTTCTGTCCACGGGGCGATGACAACCATTATCACGTGGGCTGAAGGTGTTATTTCAGTGGCAGAGCCTCCGATTGTGTCAGAGTGTTCGGTATCTGGTGTTGTGGAGGCGCTTCTGGACTGCAAGTCAAGCCAACTTCTATTCCTCAGTGCTATTCAACAAAGACAAAGTCTTCGACCATGCACATATTCCTCACGTGGATATGGAGTCCATGTCATGCTTCACGCCAGTCCTCAGTGTTCTTTATGATGTTGGACTACTCAATTTCTGCACTGACATCTGTGATTGGAATGAAGAACTCATTCTTCAGCTCTACGCAACGCTGCACATCACCAGCAACTCTGAAGATGTGAATTCATGGGTTCTGGACTGGATGACAGAGAACACTCATTACAAGGCACCAGCAACTGAATTGCTTTGTGCCCTTCCTCTAAGTCCTCCCCTTGAAGATGCATGTTGTGTTTACAACGAACCTGAGCTTTCAAATCACTATATGCAAGTGCTGATGAAACCTTTGAAGCCAGGGCAGGCCCCTCGAACCAAATTCCTCGTCAAGGAATTGTTGTATGTGCCTCGGACTGTCTATTGCATTCTGACGAAGACAATGAGTCCTATCAAAGGCCACGACTCAAATGATGAAGAAGTCGTTGGCATCATGAAGAATATGCTTTTCAACATCTGTCATGGCGTTCCCGTCAACTTCCATGATTTCTTCATGAGGACTCTGGCCAATATTGCCATGTCACCGTTTGAGCTGAAGCCTTATGCGCCATGGATTATGAAATTCATCAGGACAAGGTCTTCACTCAATTACAAAGCTGAAACTCTGAACCACTGCAGCTACTTGCCCCCTATTGAAGTCCTCAAAAGGACATTTTCCTCAACTGAAGAAAAGGGCAAGGCTACTGCTGTGATAGATGAAGGCATTCGTCCATTGGATGGTCAATTTCGCAAGGCTGCATCTTACTCCACCAATGATGACTCTGCCACACATGACTCTGCCGCCAACAATGCCAATCCAAATCCTCAAGCCACAACACCCAGGGTGATGACTGATCGTGAGTTACTCCTCAGTCTTCATCAGAAGGTTGATCGCAATCACAAATGGGTCAAGCGTCAGCTTGGTTCAATTCTTCACAACATGACTGCAACACATAATACAGTGAAGAAAAGCCACTACTACCTTCATGAAACCCTCAACCGCACCTGGGCTGTTCTGTCTCAAGTATACAGCGTTGATGATTTGAAGCAAATGGGTCTCAAAGAAGAGTTTGACTAGTCTGCACCTCCTCCGAAGAAATACAAGAAGGTCAAGGTTCCTTCTTTGGTGGCCAACTCATATTCTTCATCGCGTGAGACTGATGAAAATGAAGACTTGGACGACACTGTAGCAGGACCTACTTCAACAACCGACCCCAACAACGCTGGCGCTCCTTCATCATCATGATTATCCTCAAGAGCGTTAGTCCTCAGTTTCGATCCTTTTGGTCATTTGATGACAAAGGGGGAGAAATTTGAGTTAGTCTTCAAGCGGGTCTATTATATCATTTTTTGCTAAGTTACAACTCTCGTTCTTCTTAAACTTTATTGGATCGAGTTGTAATCTTAAACCCGATGGTGCTTTGATACTTTTGTTGCACTATGCTCTGATACTTTTGATGCACTATTCGGCATGCTTATTCCTCGTTAATATTATTGCATGCATGCTGAGTTACATCAGGCACCATATTTCATCATGCATTTCAAATTCTTCATATTATATATCAAATGCGTGTATGAATTACAAGATATAGGGGGAGATCTCCATGATTCAACTCTTCAAGTGTGCATTGCTTCAAAAGCAAGTTCCTCACTATGCACATATTCAGGGGGAGTTCCTCTATATCTTGTAATCAAATTCCTCAATATCAGTATTTACACTTCATATATTTATCCCCGTTGAAAACTTAACCTATACTGTCATCAATCACCAAAAAGGGGGAGATTGTAAGTGCATCTAGTGCCCCTTAGTGATTTTGGTGTATTGAAGACTTATAGGTTAAGGATCTAACGTGTTTATGAGTGTACACAGGTATATAAGTCTATGAGGAGTTTGATATTTACAGAGAAAGTCGACCCCTAAAAATGAAGTTCTTCAACTGAAGACTTTGATATTCTGAAGACTTTCTGAAGACTTTGAAAGTGAAGAAATTGGTGTGACCTTGAAGACTTGGTTATCATTCGAGGAACATGAAGCGTGAAGACTTTTGTTTTCGTAGTTTCATTTTCTCTTTCTTGAGTCATAGGAAACACCGTACTGTTAAAGGGGGTCGAGGAAGTACTAAGGAGAATATTTCCACGTGATACTCAACTCAAATCCTACACCTACCAATCCCTTCGAGTGAAACCATTGGAAATCTCATACAGATCAGTCAATTTCTTCAGTGATAGAGACGCAGTTATTCTGGTCACTGAGATCTTGCTCTGATTGAGGAGTTAGGAATTCGCTAGTGCGAATTGCCTACACAATGAGTAACATGATAGCCCTGAGGAATTTGTACCTCAAGTTTCCGACCGTTGCTGTGCTACGCGCCAGCTGTCCCAAAATATCTTATCCACCTAACGGTCATATCATTGAAGGGCATTTATGTCTTATCATGTCGGGCTGCTCCCTAGGCTATAAATAGCCGCCCCCTACAACCACTAGCTGGTTGGCTGCTCCGAGAGAAACTGACACTTGTCATTTGAGAGCAACCCATCCTCCGAGGACTTTGAGCGAAAATCATCAAGTGAGGAAAATCCAAACCCAAACCCAAACACCTACAAACCCAAAGTGATTGAGCATCACTGAAGAGATTGATCCTGCGTGGATCCGACGCTTGTTACCTTTGAAGATTGTGCTTCTTCTAGACGGTTAGGCGTCATGGTCTAGAGCATCCAAGAGGAATTGTGGATCGCCGAGTGACCGAGTTTGTGAAGGTTTGGAAGTCACCTGAAGACTTACCACGAGTGATTGGGCGAGGACTATGTGTCCTTAGCTCAAGGAGAATACGGTGAGGACTGTGTGTCCGGGACTGGGTGTCCTCGAGTTTAAATACTCAGCCGCTCCAACCAGACGTACAACTGAGACAACAGTTGGAACTGGTCTACCAAATCATTATCTTCACCAAGCCAACTGGTTCCCTTTCCTCAACACTTCCATTTCCTCATTACTGTGTTGTGTGTTTGTTCATATCTGTGTTTGAAGACTTTGACTGAAGACTTTCTCAATTTCCTCAGTTCAATTTCTTTAGTCTGTTTGTCTTCATCTTGTGCTATCCTGTGCTTACGCTTTCTGTACTCTGTGTTTGTCTTCATTTCATCATGATGACCATGCATGTATTCTGCTATGTTTACTTCTGAGTACTTATTCCGCTGCTAGTAGTTCTTCGCTAAGGAATTTCCTCACTGGCAAATTCCTCAGTGAAGAATTTCATAAAAATCGCCTATTCACCCCCCATCTAGTCGATATAACGCACTTTCAGTAATCCAGGAGTAGATCACTGGATAGCGGTCAAAATTATCATTAGTTACCTAAGATGACTAAGGAAATATTTCTCGGTTATGGAGGTGATAAAGTGTTCGTCGTAAATAATTACATTGATGCAAGCTTTTACACTGATCTAGATGACTCTGAGTATCAATATGGATACATATTGAAAGTTGGAGCAATTAGCTAGAGTAGCTCCGTGCAGAGCATTGTAGACATAGAAATTTGCAAAATACATACGGATCTGAATGTGGCAGACCCGTTAACTAAACTTCTCTCACAAGCAAAATCTGATCACACCTTAGTACTCTTTGGGTGTTAATCACATAGCCATGTGAACTAGATTATTGACTCTAATAAACCCTTTGAGTGTTGGTCACATGGCGATGTGAACTATGGGTGTTAATCACATAAAGATGTGAACTATTGGTGTTAAATCACATGGCGATGTGAACTAGATTATTGGCTCTAGTGCAAGTGGGAGACTGAAGGAAATATGCCCTAGAGGGAATAATAAAGTTGTTATTTTATATTTCCTTATATCATGATAAATGTTTATTATTCATGCTAGAATTGTATTAACCGAAAACTTGATACATGTGTGAATACATAGACAAAACACTGTGTCCCTAGTGAGCCTCTACTAGACTAGCTCGTTAATCAAAGATGGTTAAGTTTCTTAACCATAGACATGTGTTGTCATTGGATGAACATGATCACATCATTAGGAGAATGATGTGATGGACAAAACCCATCCGTTAGCATAGCATGTTGATCGTTCCATTTTATTGCTATTGCTTTCTTCATGTCAAATACATATTCCTTTGACTATGAGATTATGCAACTCCCGGATACTGGTAGAATACCTTGTGTCCTATCAAACGTCACAACGTAACTAGGTGATTATAAAGATGCTCTACAGGTATCTCCGAAGGTGTTTATTGGGTTGGCATAGATCAAGATTAGGATTTGTCAGTCCGAGTATCGGAGAGGTATCTCTGGGCCCTCTCGGTAATGCACATCATAATAAGCCTTGCAAGCAATGTGACTAATGAGTTAGTTGCGGGATGATGTATTATGGAACGAGTAAAGGGACTTGCCGGTAATGAGATTGAACTAGGTATGAAGATACCGACGATCAAATCTCGGGCAAGTAACATATCGATGACAAAGTGTATGTTGTCATTACAGTATGACCGATAAAGATCTTCGTAGAATATGTGGGAACCAATATGAGCATCTAGGTTCCGATGTTGGTTATTGAACGGAGAGGTGTCTCGGTCATGTCTACATAGTTCTCGAACCCGTAGGGTCTGCACGCTTAACGTTCGATGACAATTTTATATTGTATGAGTTATGTGATTTGGTGACCGAATGTTGTTCGGAGTCCCGAATGAGATCACAGACATGACAAGCAGTCTAGAAATGGTCGAGAGGTAAAGATTCATATATAGGACGATAGTATTCGGACATCGAAAAATGTTCCGGAGGTATCGGGTACGTATCGGGTCACCAGAAGGGGTTTCGGGCACCCCCGACAAAGATATGGGCCTTATTGGGCCAAGGGCGGGATAGACCAGCCCCTAGTGGGCTGGTGCGCCCCATATAGGCCGAATAGGAGGAGAAGGAAGGAGGGGAAGGGAGAAAGGAAAGGGGAGGATTCTGCCTCCCCCTTCCCTTCTCTCTCCCCCCCCCCTCTCTTTCCTTCCCCCTCCGACACTTATGGAAGGGGGGAGGCCGACTTGTGGGAGGCGCCCAAGTAGGATTACTCCTACTTGGGGCGCTCCTTGCTGCCCCTCTCCCTCTCCCACCTATATATGTATGTGTGTGTGGGGGGCACTGCTAGAACACACAACATTGATTCCTAGCCGTGTGCCGCGCCCCCCTCCACAGTTACGCCTCCGGTCATATTGTCATAGTGCTTAGGCGAAGCCCTGCGCGGATCACTTCACCATCACCGTCACCATACCGTCGTGCTGACGAAACTCTCCCTCGACACTTTGCTGGATCAAGAGTTCTAGGGATGTCATCAAGCTGAAGGTGTGCAGAACTCGGAGGTGTCGCGCCCCCCTCCACAGTTTACGCCTCCGGTCATATTGTCCCCTCTCGTTGCTATGCATCTCCTAGATAGATCTTGCGTGAGCATGGATTTTTTTTTTTGAAATTGCATGCTACGTTCCCCAACACCCACCATGGTGGGCGATGAATGCATTGAAGTTGATCCGAAGAAGTTGGCCTATGAAAACAAAATGCTATTCCACATTTTGTGCAATACCATCATGCCAACTAACCGGCCCAACTCCATCAAAGGCATCGTAGGAAATTCTCTTGTTGCAATATCTCAGGGAATCAAGTTTGACATTCCTGACCTCTTCATTCGGAACCTAGCATGTGCTGCAGATAGCCCTCAGTTGCTGAAACCATATGCTCCATGGATTATGCTCGCCATTGAGCAGCTTACACATGAGAAATTCTGGGCTTACGAGCCAAAAGTATTTATGCCACCTATTCGTGACACTCTGCGCGTGGTGAAAGATAATAGAAAAGGGAAGGAACCGGTCGATGCTGCTACTAACGCGTTTGCTTCTGAAAATGTACCAAAGATTAAAGAAGCCAGGATTGAAATCCCTCGCGAAGAAAATCCCTCAATCTATGAGATTTGTATTCGCACACAGCAAACTTTGGAAAGACACATCAAGATGGACAGAAAGGAAAAGGTGGAATTGATGACTGAGCTGAATCTTATTCACAACCACACTCGTCAAATTCTACTACATGAGAAGGATGCAAGAAAGCGATCAGGGACCTTGCTGCGGAAGCATTACTCTCGCAAGGATCTAGCAAAGAAGGGCCTTTTCAAGGAATATGAGCATTTGGACTTGTTTGAAATACCGCGTATCCGAAGACAAACTCTAGTTCTCCCACAGCATTCTGCTTCAACGGATCTGTTGTTTGTCAATCACGATGATGAGATCGCAGATATAGCCAGCACTTGCATTTTCAAGCGTGATGTCCATCCATTACTGCAGGTTGCTGCTAATGTGACACTACGATCAGAGACCTTTCGACGAAGTTGTGTGCGATGCAATAATTGCAGACGGTGGTGTAAAAACCGTCAAAAAAAGGTGCAAAATGTTTGTGATGGAGGATTCATCAAACACGGTTCAGATTTTAGTTGCGTGTGCAATGCAGGGCATATGGTTCAGTTCAGCTAACTGTTTGCGATGAGGATGAACAAAAGAAACGGGCTGCCATATGAAGGTGTGTGCGATATACAACATACGGTTCACTCGGATGAACTGTTTATGATTAGGCAACACAAAAGAAACGGTCAGCCAGATCAAGGTGTGTGCAATATACTGCATGTGGTTCACTCGGATGAACTATTTGCGTTGAGACAAGAGAACAGAAGTGGTTCAACTTAACAAGATGTGTGTGATACGCGGCAAACATGTTTGTAATCGGAAACGTGTGCGAAGACCGATAACAACACAGACGATTGTTGCTAACAAGTCGTGTGTGTTGTGAGCAAACGATTGCTGGTATACGATTGTGAGTGATTGATGAAAACATCACCGATGGGTTCCATTGTTTTAGTCCGTGTGCGATGTGATTTCCTTTGTCCGCACAACATCTACGCTATGTCTATAGAGCATCAACATATATACTTAAAAAGACAGCATTGCATAACCAAATTAAGCATACAATTACACAAGTGACTACACACATAACATTACACACACCAAAGTAAGCAATTACATGCATATTAAACTAGGAGAAATGAGGATCTAATCGTCTACTTATTGTTGCAACGACGCTTGCCATTGCTCTGCTTCCGGCTGGATCACTGGCCGTTTTGGGGAAGGAGGCACTTCATCATGTGAACGGTCCACCTGTACATGTCGTAGCTCGTGTATGCCTCCTTGGCCGCGTACACGACGTGAGCTTTGTCGAGTTTCTCCATCCAGGCCGAGTGCCACGCACGCTTGTCCATATTGCACGAATCCTTCATGTCTCTATATTTGTGGCACTGCCGCCTTGGTCACATAGGTGTCAAACGCATGAAGAAGCTCCACGCGGATGGACTTTTAGAGTCTCTTGATTATGAATCATTTGACACGTGCGAACCATGCCTCATGGGTAAAATGACCAAGACTCCGTTCTCAGGAACAATGGAGCGAGCAACCAACTTATTGGAAATCATACATACCGATGTGTGCGGTCCAATGAGTGTTGAGGCTCGCGGTGGCTATCGTTATGTTCTCACCCTCACTGATGACTTGAGTAGATATGGATATGTCTACTTAATGAAACACAAGTCTGAGACCTTCGAAAGGTTCAAGGAATTTCAGAGTGAGGTTGAAAATCAACGTGAGAAAAAGATCAAGTTTCTATGATCAGATCGTGGAGGAGAATACTTGAGTCACGAATTTGGCACACACTTAAGAAAATGTGGAATAGTTTCACAACTCACGCCGCCTGGAACACCTCAGCGTAATGGTGTGTCCGAACGTCGTAATCGCACTCTATTAGATATGGTGCGATCTATGATGTCTCTTACCGACTTACCGCTATCTTTTTGGGGCTATGCTTTAGAGACTGCCGCATTCACTTTAAATAGGGCTCCGTCGAAATCTGTTGAGACGACACCGTATGAATTATGGTTTGGGAAGAAACCTAAGCTGTCGTTTCTAAAAAGTTTGGGGATGCGATGCTTATGTCAAGAAACTTCAACCTGAAAAGCTCGAACCCAAATCAGAAAAATGCGTCTTCATAGGATACCCTAAAGAAACTGTTGGGTATACCTTCTACCTCAGATCCGAAGGCAAGATCTTTGTTGCGAAGAATGGATCCTTTCTAGAGAAAGAGTTTCTCTCGAAAGAAGTGTTACCTCTTGAACCGGAAAATGGCGAAACTCAAGAAAACGTTTCTGAGGAGCCTGCACCGACTAGAGAGGAAATTAATGATGATGATCAAGATGCTTCTGATCAAGCTCCTACTGAAATTCGAAGGTCCACAAGGACACGTTCCGCACCAGAGTGGTACGGCAACCCTGTCTTGGAAATCATGTTGTTAGACAACGGTGAACCTTCGAACTATGAGGAAGCAATGGCGGGCCCGGATTCCGACAAATGGCTAGAGGCCATGAAATCCGAGATAGGATCCATGTGTGAAAACGAAGTATGGACTTTGACTGACTTGCCCGTTGAACGGCGAGCCATAGAAAATAAATGGATCTTTAAGAAGAAGACAGACGCGGATGGTAATGTGACCATCTATAAAGCTCGGCTTGTCGCTAAGGGTTATCGACAAGTTCAGGGAATTGACTACGATGAGACTTTCTCACCGGTAGCGAAGCTGAAGTCCGTCTGAATCATGTTAGCAATTGCCGCATACTATGATTATGAGATATGGCAAATGGACGTCAAAACGGCATTCCTTAATGGTTTCCTTAAGGAAGAATTGTATATGATGCAGCCGGAAGGTTTTGTCGATCCTAAGAATGCTGACAAGGTGTGCAAGCTCCAACGCTCGATTTATGGGCTGGTGCAAGCATCTCGGAGTTGGAACATTCGCTTTGATGAGATGATCAAAGCGTTTGGGTTTACACAGACTTATGGAGAAGCCTGTGTTTACAAGAAAGTGAGTGGGAGCTCTGTAGCATTTCTCATATTATATGTAGACGACATACTTTTGATGGGAAATGATATAGAACTCTTGGACAGCATTAAGGCCTACTTGAATAAAAGTTTTTCAATGAAGGACCTTGGAGAAGCTGCTTATATATTAGGCATCAAGATCTATAGAGATAGATCGAGACGCCTCATAGGTCTTTCACAAAGCACATACCTTGATAAAATATTGAAGAAGTTCAATATGGATCAATCTAAGAAAGGGTTCTTACCTGTGTTACAAGGTGTGAAATTGAGCTCAGCTCAATGTTCGACCACGGCAGAAGATATAGAAGAGATGAGCGTCATCCCCTATGCCTCAGCCATAGGTTCTATTATGTATGCCATGCTGTGTACCAGACCTGATGTAAACCTTGCCGTAAGTTTGGTAGGAAGGTACCAAAGTAATCCCGGCAAGGAACACTGGACAGCGGTCAAGAATATCCTAAAGTACCTGAAAAGGACTAAGGAAATGTTTCTCGTTTATGGAGGTGACGAAGAGCTCGTCGTAAAAGGTTACGTCGACGCTAGCTTCGACATAGATCTGGATGACTCTAAGTCACAAACCGGATACGTGTATATTTTGAATGGTGGGGCAGTAAGCTGGTGCAGTTGCAAGCAAAGCGTCGTGGCGGGATCTACATGTGAAGCGGAGTACATGGCAGCCTCGGAGGCAGCACATGAAGCAATTTGGGTGAAGGAGTTCATCACCGACCTCGGAGTCATACCCAATGCGTCGGGGCCAATCAAGCTCTTCTGTGACAACACTGGAGCTATTGCACTTGCAAAGGAGCCTAGGTTTCACAAGAAGACTAGGCACATCAAGCGTCGCTTCAACTCCATTCGTGAAAATGTTCAAGATGGACACATAGAAATTTGTAAAGTGCACACGGATCTGAATGTCGCAGATCCGTTGACTAAACCTCTCCCTAAGGCAAAACATGATCAGCACCAGAACTCTATGGGTGTTCGATTTATCACAATGTAACTAGATTATTGACTCTAGTGCAAGTGGGAGACTGTTGGAAATATGCCCTAGAGGCAATAATAAAAGCATTATTATTATATTTCCTTATTCATGATAATTGTCTTTATTCGTGCTATAATTGTGTTAACCGGAAATCGTAATACATGTGTGAATAACAGACAACAACATGTCCCTAGTGAGCCTCTAGTTGACTAGCTCGTTGATCGACAGATAGTCATGGTTTCCTGACTATGGACATTGGATGTCATCGATAACGGGATCACATCATTAGGAGAATGATGTGATGGACAAGACCCAATCTTAACATAGCATAAGATCGCATAGTTCGTTTGCTAGAGTTTTCCAATGTCAAGTATCCTTTCCTTAGACCATGAGATCGTGTAACTCCCGGATACCGTAGGAGTGCTTTGGGTATGCCAAACGTCACAACGTAACTGGGTGACTATAAAGGTATACTACGGGTATCTCTGAAAGTGTCTGTTGGGTTGACATGGATCGAGACTGGGATTTGTCACTCCGCTTGACGGAGAGGTATCACCGGGCCCTCTCGGTAATGCATCATCACAATGAGCTCAATGTGATCAAAGTGTTTGATCACGGGATCATGCATTACGGGAACGAGAAAAGTGACTTGCCGATAACGAGATTGAACGAGGTATTGGGATACCGACGATCGAATCTCGGGCAAGTAAAATACCGATTGACAAAGGGAATCGTATACGGGATTAATTGAATCCTCGACATCGTGGTTCATCCGATGAAATCATCGTGGAGTATGTGGGAGCCAACATGGGTATCCGGATCCCGCTATTGGTTATTGCCCGAGAGCCGTCTCGGTCATGTCTGCATGTCTCCCGAACCCGTAGGGTCTACACACTTAAGGTTCGGTGACGCTAGGGTTGTGAAGATATGTATGTGCAGTAACCCGAATGTTGTTCGGAGTCCCGGATGAGATCCTGGACGTCACGAGGAGTTCCGGAATGGTCCGGAGGTAAAGAATTATATATAGGAAGTGCTATTTCGGCCATCGGGACAAGTTTCGGTGTTATCGGTATTGTACCGGGACCACCGGAGGGGTCCCGGGGTCCACCAGGTGGGGCCACCTGCCTTGGTGGGCCACATGGGCCTTAGGGGGTGCGCCTTGGCCTGCTTGGGCCAAGGGCACCAGCCCCAAGAGGCCCATGCGCCAAGAGAGAAAAAAAAGGGGAGAGTCCTACAAGGGGAAGGCACCTCCGAGGTGCCTTGGGGAGGATGGACTCCTCCCCACCCTTGGCCGCACCCTTCCTTGGAGGAAGGGGCAAGGGCTGCGCCTCCCCCTCTCCCTTGGCCCTATATATAGTGGGGAAAAGGAGGAGCAAACCAACCCTATTGCCCTGGCACTCCCTCCTCCCTGCAACACCTCCTCCTCCTCCCGCGGTTGCTTAGCGAAGCCCTGCCGGAGTTCTGCTGCATCCACCACCACACCGTCGTGCTGGATCTTCCTCAACCTCTCCTCCCCCCTTGCTGGATCAATAAGGAGGAGACGTCTCCCGTCCCGTACGTGTGTTGAACGCGGAGGTGCCGTCCGTTCGGTACTAGATCATCGGTGAATTGGATCACGGCAAGTACGACTACCTCATCCACGTTCACTCGAACGCTTCCGTTGCGATCTACAAAGTGGTATGTAGATGCTATCTAATCTGAATACTCGTTGCTAGATGAACTCATAGATGGATCTTGGTGAAACCGTAGGAAAAATTTTAATTTTCTGCAACGTTCCCCAACAGCACACACATTTGGGCGACGGCGACCTTGGGACAAGACCTGGCACGAGTGTGGGTGTACTCGAGGTCGAACCCGACCACCTTGTACTTCTCCTTGGCAAGCAACAACTCCATGATGTGGATCGAGTGCTCCACCTAGACCGGGTCGTTGGTGTACACCACCGAGAGGTCCATGAACCTTCAGTGGGTGTCCACCACAGCACGCATGGTGAGCTGCTGCTCATCGTCGACAGCCGCTCTGAGCGCCATTGGAGCCGCACAGGATAACCTCTAAGAATTTCTCGTGGTGGGTGTGCTTCTTGCAATGGTGGGGCGTGATCGAAAGGTTGAAGAGACACAAGGGTTAAATGGCCGCTGTAATAAATGGGGGCCGACCGGCCTGTAATCGCCACATCTCGTCACGACGTTCATAGGGGAGGATTCCAGTGCATGCTTGACAACATCGCACCACACGCGTTTTGTTTGACCACGTGTGGGCTTGAAAAGGCACCAAGTGTATCATCGGTGAGCCTATTCTCGCGCTACTGCGCAGTTTACCGCGCAAGCTTCCCGCCCGGCTAGTTTGGCCACGCGTCAGCTAGAAGAGGGACAAATTGTGGGTGTTTATTGGCAAAAGGCTTTGTAAAAACAAAGTGTGTGGAATGACTTCGGTCATAAGTTTACTCATGGGTGATGAGGTCAAAGTTACACAGAAGGGTGATGATGGACACTCGAGTGCGATAATTAATTCTGCACTCTACAGGGCACATAGTGGAAGAAACCAACTGTGTGCAATAATGTCAAAGATCGCAGTCGAGTTAGCTATACAGATCATGTGTTGTGAGATCGACAAGGTAAATAGATTCGAGAATGGTTAATAAAATCTAAGACCATTGCATATTAAGGTCAAAATAGTGCTACCAATATACGAGTCTCATACGATGCCATTTCAATGATTGTACCTGTAGGATCGGAAGTATGTCTAGAGGGGGGGTGATTAGACTACTTGACCAAATAAAAATTTAACCTTTCCCCAATGTTAGTTCTTGGCAGATTTTAGCAACTTTAGGACAAGTCAAGCAATCATCACACAATTCAAGCAAGCATGCAAAGAGTATATAGCAGCGGAAAGTAAAGCATGCAACTTGCAACAATGTAAAGGGAAGGGTTTGGAGAATTCAAACGCAATTGGAGACACGGATGTTTTTCCCGTGGTTTGGATAGGTGGTGCTATCCTACATCCACGTTGATGGAGACTTCAACCCACGAGGGTAACAGTTGCGCGAGTCCACGGAGGGCTCCACCCACGAAGGGTCCACGAAGAAGGAACCTTGTCTATCCCACCATGGCCATCGCCCATGAAGGACTTGCCTCACTAGCGGCAGATCTTCACGAAGTAGGCAATCTCCTTGCCCTTACAAACTCCTTGGTTCAACTCCACAATCTTGTGGGAGGCTCCCAAGTGACACCTAGCCAATCTAGGAGACACCAATCTCCAAGAAGTAACAAATGGTGTGTTGATGATGAACTCCTTGCTCTTGTGCTTCAAATGATAGTCTCCCCAACACTCAACTCTCTCTCATAGGATTTGGATTTGGTGGAAAGAAGATTTGAGTGGAAAGCAACTTGGGGAAGGCTAGAGATCAAGATTCATATGGTAGGAATGGAATATCTTGGCCTCAACACAAGGGTAGGTGGTTCTCTCTCAGAACATATGAGTTGGAAGTGTAAATGTGCTCTGATGGCTCTCTCCACGAATGAAGAGGAGGTGGAGGGGTATACATAGCCTCCACACAAAATCCAACCGTTACACACAATTTACCAATCTCGGTGGGACCGAATCAACAAACTCGGTCGGACCGAAAAGGTAAACCTAGTGACCGTTAGAGATTTTCGATGGGACTCACATGCAACTCGGTAGGACCGATACGGTTAGGGTTAGGGCATAACATAATCTCGGTGAGACCGATTACACAAACTCGGTGAGACCGATTTGGTAATTAGCTAACCAGAGAGTTGGTCAGGCAAACTCGGTGGGACTGATTTGCTCTTTCGGTGAGACCGAAAAGTTACAAAAGGGAAACAGAGAGTTTACATTGCAATCTCGGTGGGACCGATTTGCTCTTTCGGTGAGACCGAAAATTTACAAAAGGGAAACAGAGAGATTGCAACCCCATCTCGGTGAGACCGAGATCCCTATCGGTAGAACCGATTTGCTAGGGTTTGGCAGTGGCTTATGACATGTGAAACTCGGTGGCGCCGGATGGAAAGAATCGGTAGGACCGAGTTTGGCTTGGAGTTTAGGTCATTTGTGGATATGGGAAAGTAGCTGAGGATTTTGGAGCATATCATTAAGCACATGCAGCAAAAGGCTCATTAAGCAACACCTCATCCCTCCTTGATAGTATTGGCTTTTCCTATGGACTCAATGTGATCTTGGCTCACTAAAATATAAAATGAAGAGTCTTGAGCTTGAAGCTTTAGCCAATCCTTTGTCCTTAGCATTTTGAGGGTTCCACCTTCACCATCCATGCCATGCCAATCATTGAGCTTTCCTGAAATAATTGTCTTGAAATAGCATTAGCTCAATGAGCTATATGTTGTTATGAATTACCAAAACCACCTAGGGATAGTTGCACTTTCAATCTCTCCCTTTTTGGTAATTGATGACAACATATAGATCAAAGCTTCGACAAATGATAATAAGAATGAATTATATCGTCGCTTTGAGAAGTATGTGATAAGTAAGAGCTCCCCCTAAATTTGTGCATATTTAAAATTTGCTTTGGACTGCAAATGCACAAAGAGTTAGAATTATGGGTTACTCTTCCATGTCACATACATCTTGGTGGAGCGCTCAAAATGATAATAATGAAATACATGCACTCATCACCAAGGAAAAGTGAATGACCACATAAGATAGATAAGATATATCAAGCATGCATAAGTGTAGCTTATGATCAAACACATGATCATCAATGTCTCACAAGCATATCAAAGTATCTCGACCAAAAGCAAACAAAGTTTGAGAAACCACCAAATAAAGCAAGAGAGAAAAAAGCAACACTCTCTCTCTCGAAGCCTATGATCTATACATTTTTCTCCCCCTTTGGCAACAAGTTACCAAAAAGTTCCTAGAAAATGCATAGTGCTAGATCGACACTCAGGCTTGATCTTCTGGTGGTGGTGGAGTCCGGATCACTCCAAGGATGAAGGCTTCCGTAGACGTGGTTGGAGTTGGAGCTGAAGTGGATGCTGGAGCTGGTAGGGCTGGTGCTGTGGCTGGAGCTGAGGCGGTGGCTCTTGTGTCAGGACCTGGCACTGCGCTGGACCTCTGAGCTCGTGGCACTCTGGCAAATGCATCAGTGGTAGTCTTCCCTTTCCTCTCCTGCATGTCATCTTGGAGTTGCTCCACTGCTGTTTGAATCTCTGTCACCTTGATATCCAAGTCATAGAACTTTTGTTCTACGATTCTCTCTAAGCTTGCCTGGTTCTGAGTTAGGGTGGCTAGTCCTTTCTCAATCCGCAGGGTGGATGCAATCAAGTAACTGAGCTGCTCTTGCTTGTTCTTCAAGAAGTACTCAGATGCCTCCTCTTGAGTTGGCATCTTGGCAGCTTTCTCCTTCCTTGCCTTCTCCTTCTTGGCTTATGCTTGGGCTGATGATGGTTCATTTTCATTCATCACAACTTGGTTGTCCTCAAAATCTAGATGATTAGGCAAATGTTCCTTGTCCAACAAGGATGTGTCTGTGCCCATTCTTGAGTTAATCAACATCTGGATCTGAGGGGCATAACCACAGCTCCTCTTCTGATCTGCTGCAGTCCTCTTGATAGTCTCTACTATGACGCTCATAACCTTAAATTTCTGAGGCACATCAAAGATATGTAGCAAGTTGATGGCATGACCTCTGATCATCCAGTGATCTCCAGACTTGGGCAAAAGTGTGTGCCTAAGGATCCAGTTGATCGTAGGCAGACCTGACAACAAGTGTTTCACAGACCCAAACTGGTGAGTGTCAAGATCATCTGCTGGAATCTCCTTGTACATATTTGCCATAGTGTTATGATCCATCTTCTTCTTGGCATAGACATCCAAGTCATCTTCATTTTCTTCTGGGGCATTGATCAACCTTGCCCATTCCTCAACAGTTGAGTGGTACCTTGTACCTTCAGACATCCATGTGATCCTTCCATCTGGATAGAAGTGTGTTGTGGAGTAGAATTGCATAATCAGCTCCTCATTCCACTTTGTGAGCTTCTGCCCAACAAAGTCAGCTACTCCACAAGCTCTGAAGCTATCTTGCACTCCAGGGTAGTGCTCTTCATTTTCCTTGATATATTCCCAATCTACCCATCTCATGTCACACACAACTGGCTTCTTGTCCAATAAGACTGTCTCATAGAAGTCCTGTTGTTCCTTAGTGTGGAACCTGTAGTCGACAACAGTCCTTCTCCTGGTAGCATATGGATCCTCTGCTCTCCATTTTCTTAGCCTAGAGTCTCTTCTGATCTTCATATCCTCAGCCACAGGATGAGCATCATTGTGGTCTGGGATCTTGGGCTTCAACTTTCTCAGCACTTGGCCTTCCTCTTCTTCTGCAACAGCTTCAGGCACTGGGGCCTTGTTCTTCTCAGCGGCTGGGATGCTCCTTGTATTTCTCTTTGGTTTTGGCTTTGGAGCTGGCTTGGGATTGGAAGCAGCCTTGGGGGCTTCCTTGGGATTAGATGCAGTTGCCCCTGATCTTATAGCATCACCCTTGCTCTGAGAACAAATAACCTGGCGAATATAATCTCCGGTAAGGTCCCTCGGTAGGAGTTCAAAGTAATTTCTGAGACATGCAGATCTAGGCATTCGACGTGATTGTTATATTGTATCACATTATCCACCACTGGGTCTAATCTTATCTGCAAAAGAAGAAGATGTTTTAGTGCCTACATGCAGCTTTGAACATTACTACATGCCTATTTGGTTTGCAGGATTTGTAAAATGCACTAACATGCCATCTTCGATCTGACATGATTAACATGGGTATTTGATTACATTCTACAAAAATGTAGCCTTCTTCCAAGAGGTTGGAGTGGATGAAAAGTTCCCTAAGAAAACTAGTACAGATGAATCCAAAGGAGAAATGATTATTGATTGTAACCATATGGATCAAGCAACCAATATGGGGGGCATGTATGTACGGAAATCCTCCAAAAGAATCCTTCATAAATCGTAGTACATTGTCATTGTAAACTTGGAAAAAGGTGTCACAAATTGAACTCCCTTATGGTTAACATTTAACAGGAAAGGAACATCACCTCGATATATAGCTTCTCCAGGCACGAAAAGCATCTCAGGAAACTGCCAACTTGCTCCAGGTTAGGGCCGATAGATTCTAGTGCCAAGACCTTCACTGTGCGCAGTTTCAGGGTCAAGCCTGTCGGAATCATTTTTTGAATGATAGACCAACAAACATCTTCAAAATTAGAAATAATGTTAATTTGTAGGAGAGGTAGAAGGCGGCTGTTGTACCTGAACGGGTGTGGATCCAATAACAAGTTCCAAGTATTTGTCAGACGAATAGCCCACCACTGTCAATTTCGGCGCAGAAATGACATTGATTCTTGTTGGACCTTCTTGATCAACTACAAGTAATCTTTCAAGTGCAGGTGTGTCCTCAATGACCATACCGTGGTACACATCTTGTGATGTCTTCCTGCCGCACCAGCAACACACATAAATAGTCAGGAGAGTCATGGAGGTGATGTGGAAGGTACACGACCCATTGATCCCCTGAAGATGAAGGTACTCGAGTGTAGTACAGCCATGGAGCAGGCGCTCCATGTCACCGTTTGAGAGGCACACGGCGACAAGCTCGAGGTGCTTCAGTCGTGGTAGAATAAGAGTGGGCGCGTCATTAAGGGGGGATGGCAGTTCCTGAACTTGGCAACGCGGAGCGTGGGCGCGAGGCGGAGTGCGGACGTTGGCAGCGACCGCATATGCCCATCATCAAAAGTGAGCTCCTCGAGCTGATCTAGGGCGGGGGATCAGAACCAGTCATCAAGCTTGGCTCGGTCCTTGCCATTGGAACGGAACTTACCCATTCTAAGGCCTTTGGTTGGGCCAAGGTGACTGCAGAGGATCTTGGAGAACGCATCCAAGATTTTGCGATAGCCATGGCAGAGCTCGTGGGTGTCGATGAGGTCGAAAGGGCTCGAGTTCCATAGAGTGCGCCACCGCCGGGAAAGGACGGTTGTCCGTGCCCCATATTTGATTGGGAGGAGGGAGATGATAACTGTCAACATATCATCAGGGAGGCTGCTGATGAAGTCTAGGCCTGCTGGAGTAGCTTGTGGTTCTAGCTCGCCCCGCCTCTGCTTGTTGGCAGCCCCGTTCTCCACCTCCGGAGTCTCCTTGTTAGTGGCGCTTTCTGATAGAAATGGGAGTAGAGGGAATATTTAGTTAAAATAGGGCAATAGAAAAGTGTATTGGTAACTAGAAGTTATTAGGTAGGAATATAGTAAGAAAAGGGAATAATAGTTGGTTGCTTAAATACTACACAATTCATTTGATATTGCTGGGTAAGACAACATGCAGATAATTGAAAAGAAAACTTACTTCAAACAAAGTCTGGACGGATGATATCGTCAGGGAAGTTACCATATATCTCATGACCAAGCCCTTTTATGTGCAGTGCAATTGTAGTGCTAGCTTTCAGTTCATAGAACTTAAAATTTTCTTTCCAAAAGCCAGTGGCAAAATACGAGTCACCATGTTCATCAAGTCTTACAATAGCAACGATTGTAAATCCATGGTTTGTGTGCAGCATGACGTCCCTGCAGTCTTGATTTATGTAAAGGGAAATATTGCACAGTACATATTTTATTGCATAGCAAGGGACGCGCTGCAGAAAATGGTAGGATTGTTAAAAAAATATGGGAACATGCAAATATGGGCCCCAATTGAAAGAACTGTACAATAGTCGAAATCGAAGGACAAAAATTTATAATTAAACAGATAGGGTAAACATGATGTCATGGAAATATGAGAGTAATCGAAAGAACAATACATCATTAATTTGCCTAATATAGAAAGAAGAGGGGAAAATCCCCTTTGACGTATATGGTGCATGTGGCACCTTTTATCGAAATGTAGTAATATTTAGAATATGTTTAGGAAAGTAGACCATGCCAGCCGATTTAGGGTGAGACTGAACATACCGCGCGCATCCTCAAGTCATCAGGTACGGTGAGATGGAATGTCTGGCGGAGGCCGCAAGGTCCTGATGTGTCCGCGCACTATACACTCTATGAACGGAAGAAAACCCTCAAATCATCTCAAATAAAAATGAATTAACGGTGATTTCGGCTCGGTGATTAAAGGAGGTAGATGAACTGGGATAAGAGATGAGATAATATTCATTAAATTAGTTACCTTGTTGTCCATGAGAAATAACTCTCAGTGCGGCAGATTCCCCGACCGGGCGGAGCTGGATCGACCGCGAGCAGGATCGAGAAAGTCGATGGCGATAGGCGGCGGCAAGCGGAAGTGGCGAAATACGGTGGGCTTTGCCGGCAGCCTGGCTGTGACGCCCCCGATTCAATCATACACTAATCATACACGCAAATGTGTACGATCAAGATCAGGGACTCACGGGAAGATATCACAACACAACTCTAAAAATAAAAAAGTCATACAAGCATCATAATACAAGCCAGGGGCCTCGAGGGCTCGAATACAAGTGCTCGATCATAGACGAGTCAGCGGAAGCAACAATATCTGAGTACAGACATAAGTTAAACAAGGTTGCCATAAGATGGCTAGCACAAACAGGGATACAGATCGAACGAGGCGCAGGCCTCCTGCCTGGGATCCTCCTAACTACTCCTGGTCGTCGTCAGCGGGCTGCACGTAGTAGTAGGCACCTCCAGTGTAGTAGGAGTCATCGTCGACGGTGGCGTCTGGATCCTGGGCTCCATCGTCTGGTTGCAGCAATCGGGTAGAGAGATGGGGAAAAGGGGAAACAAGGCAACCGTGGTACTCATCCAAAGTACTCGCAAGCAAGGAGCTACACTACATATGCATGGATATATGTGTAAGGGGCCATATCAGTGGACTGAACTGCAGAATGCCAGAATAAGAGGGGGATATCTAATCATGTCGAAGACTACGCTTCTGGCAGCCTCCGTCTTGCAACATGTAGAAGAGAGTAGACTGAAGTCCTCCAAGTAGCATCGCATAGCATAATCCTACCCGACGATCCCCTCCTCGATGCCCTGTTAGAGAGCGATCACCGGGTTGTATCTGGCACTTGGAAGGGTGTGTTTTATTACGTATCCGGTTCTAGTTGTCATAAGGTCAAGGTACAACTCCGGGTCGTCCTTTTACCGAGGGACACGGCTATTCGAATAGATTAACTTCCCTGCAGGGGTGCACCACATAATCCGACACGCTTGATCCCATTTGGCCGGACACACTTTCCTGGGTCATGCCCGGCCTCGGAAGATCAACACGTCACAGCCCTACCTAGGCACAACAGAGAGGTCAGCACGCCGGTCTAAACCTAAGCGCGCAGGGGTCTGGGCCCATCGCCCTGAGCACACCTGCACGTTGCGTGGGCGGCCGGAAGCAGAACTAGCCCCCTTAATACAAGAGCAGGCTTACGTTCCAATCCGGCGCGTGTCGCTCAGTCGCTGACGTCACGAAGGCTTCGGCTGATACCACGACGCCGAGTGCCCATATCTTTCCCACGTAGCTGGTTAGTGCGTATAGACCAAATGGCCAGACTCAGATCAAATACCAAGATCTCGTTAAGCGTGTTAAGTATCCGCGAACACCGAACAGGGCCAGGCCCACCTCTCTCCTAGGTGGCCCCAACCTGCCCTGTCGCTCCGCCTTAAAGATCCACTCGCGGGTACTCCTACGAGCCGACCCGTCTTTAGTCACCACATGTATCATGTATTATGTATATAAGTATATTCCCGTGATCACCCCCGAGTGATCACGGCCCGATAGTATAGCATGGCAGACGGACAAGAATGTAGGGCCACAGATGGAATACTAGAATCCTAAACTAAGCATGTAGGATAGCACGTAAAGGTAACAACAGTAGTAGCAAGGATAGGCTATGCATCAGGATAGGAATAACGAAATCAGTAACATACTACACTACTCTAATGCAAGCAGTATAGAGGAGAGTAGGCGATATCTGGTGATCAAGGGGGGGGCTTGCCTGGTTGCTCTGGCAAGAGAGAGGGGTCGTCAACTCCGTAGTCGTACTAGGTAGCAGTGGCGTCGGTCTCGGTGTCTAGCGAGAGAAGAGGGGGAAGAAACAATAAATATTTAAGCAAACAGATGCATAGCGATGCATGACATGACAGGTATCGGTGCTAGGGGTGCCCTAATGCGGTACGAGGTGATACCGGTGGAGGGGGAAAACATCCGGGAAAGTATCCCCGGTGTTTCGCGTTTTCGGGTAGAGGAGCCGGAGGGGGAAAGTTGCGAGTTGGATATGTTAGGGATGCGTGGCGGACGAACGGGCTGCGTATCCAGGTTCGTCTCGTCGTTCTGCGCAACTTTCATATACAAAGTTTTTCAATCCGAGCTACAGATTATTTTATATTAATTTTTAAAGTTTTACTAATACTCTAGAATTAATTTAATTAAATAATTTGAATTATCCAAAACAGTGGCCTGTGATGTCAGCATGACATCATCCAGGCATCAGCGGTCAACCTCAGATAGTCCAGGTCAACCCTGACCAGTGGGGTCCAAGGGGCTGAGTCAGCATGTACAGTCAGCAATTGACCAGTCAGTGTTGACTGGCCAACAGGGTCAGCGGGGCCCACATGTCATTGACTGTTTGTTAATTGACCTAGTTAATTAATTTAACTAACCTAACAGATTAATTAACTAAACTTAGTGATTAAGTTAACCTAATCAAGATTAATTAAGTTAATTAATTCTTTAATTAATTAATATTTTAATTATTTACTTATCTATTATATATTTTTATTAATCTCTTTTTTTTGTTCTAGGGCATGGGCCCCGTCTGTCATAGGTAGGGGGGCCATTGGGGCCACTGGTCAGCGACCCAGCAGGTGGCCCCGGGGTGGTGCCACGTAGGAGGGTGCCAGAGAGAGCTCCGGCGAACCTCTCCCATGGCGGCGATGCCGTAGACGGCCGAAAACGTAGCACAGTGGGTCTTTGGGCCTGCGGTTCGGACCTGCAGGTGCGGTCCGGCATCGCGCACGCGATGGTGACAACGGCTGACGCCGGGGACGGCCGGAGCATCGCCGATTTTGAGCAGGGTGGATGGCTAGTGCGGGCAAGGCCGAAGCGAGTGATGCGGGACACGGGCGGGGGCGGCGCCAGGGGCGCGGGCTTTGCGGGTGAGCTGGCGCGGAGCTGCAAGGCGGGGTGGAGAGCAGCGCAGAACGGCGAGCATGCAGCGGCGGTCGGAGCTGGGCCGCGTGGGCGCGGCGCCGCGTCCGGGCGGGTGGCGGCGGTGGCCGTGGCCTGCGGAGGTGGGCACGGTTTGCGAGCGGGAGTTAGACGCAGGGCAGGCGAACGCGCGGGCGAGCGCGGCAGCGGGCATCGGTGGCCGGGGATAGAGAACCAGGGGAGAGAGGGAGGGATGACGGAGCTCACGGCTGGGCTGTAGGGTCTTAGGCAGTGGGGCGCGGGGAGAAGGTCGGGGAAGCGGGCGACGTCGGGATGGCAGGCCGGCGAGGGAGGCGTGGTCGAGGCGGCCTCCGGCGACGTCAGGGGCGACGAGCAACGGCGTCGAGTCGCGGGCGGGGGAGACGGCGCAATGGGATCGTGGCCCCGATCTCGATCCAGATCGGGGGAAACGGGAGAGAGCGAGTGGGGGGGAGTGGGTGTCGGTGGGGGTTAGGGTTTGGGGTAGTGGGGTAAGTAGGCCACGGGGGGAGATGGGCTGACCAGCTGGGCCAAGGCCCAGTTGGGCCACAGCGGTTTTCCCCCATGTTTTATTTATCTTTTGTTTGTTTTGCTTTCTATTTTTCTTTTAGTTTTTTATACATTGTTTCGCATTAAGTAGAGCCATCAATTGATTTTTTTAAAAAGTGTAACTTGCCTCATAATTCAAATTGCATTGAATGGCACTGCCACAAAAAGTTTTACTCCAGAATAAATTAGTTTAATATTTTATAAAATACAAAAGGCATTTAATTAATTGTTTTTGCTGCTATTTTATCCACTTAGAGTATTTAAACTTTTTATGAAAGTGTGGTTCCTCCACTGTAATTACTTCTGCACCATTGGGCACAACCCGAACATTTTAGTTTTAAAGTTTGAAAATTTTGATGTTTGCCTTTTATTAAATTTTGAATTTGAATTGGTTTTTGAACTAACGCGGGATTATCAACAATAACGGCGGTGACGTGGCATCATTAACGAGGGATTACTGTAGCCTTATTATCAGGGCGTCACAAATCTCCTCTACTACTAGAAATCTCGTCCCGAGATTTAAGAGGTAATGAAAGGGGGGAAGGTTTGGTAACGAATCTAGCGGGTCTTCTCATTCTGGCTTGCTCTTCTCGAAGAAGTCGATTCATTACATTGACATCTTCATTTCTCTACTTCAGGTCATCATGGTGAAGTCGTCCTTTTCTTCGGGAACTCCAACGTACTTACGAATAGGTAAGGGGCAGCTCGGCTACGACAGAATGCTTATGAGGGAAACAACCTGGGGTTAACCCATGAATGAGCATAAGAGTATCTCTCGAGTTGAGCATATAAAATACACCAAGAGTAAGGTATGAAGGTACAATAAGGGGTTCCAAGCGGATAGATAGTTGCTCAAAGTCTGAACCAGAGTGAGAAAGGGGTTTAGAGCAGTGAGAGTAAGTATTGCGTCTGATACCAGAATAGAGTACTAGGAAGGTGGCCCGTGAATTGAATACGAAGCCAAGCATGAGGAATAACCATTAGAAATAGGGTTGTACAGGAGAGTCAGGTTTCGATCCTGCGGAACTGTGGGTTATGGGCCCACCATGTGGGTTAAAGTAGGGAGGATGGTGACATCTTGCACAGTCACGATAGCAAGGCATGTCAGAGGGTAGCCTGTTAGTTATGTCGGCAACAACATCGATACCAAGGGCGAGGGACGAAGAGAACCATTTTCCTGCTCGTTGAACGAGGCGGGCCAATAGGCAAAGTTCTCGTCCATCGGTGGTCACCGCAATGTCATCAACAATAGTAACAGGGTCTTATTGACAGAGGTGTACCTCGAGGTGTTTACATAAGCAGTGAGTTATTACTGCTTAGATCATATAGATCACAAGAAAGGTTAAACAAAAACAAAGGAGAGGAAAAAGGTGGTCATCCGATTAAATAGTACAATGGAAAGGGAAATGTGTTTGAACACATTATTCAGGGGTATATCCTTCACAAGGACAAGCAGAGCATGATATCCATGACAGGATATAACATAGAAATCCATTTATGTAACGGGAGAGGAAGTTCATGACATTACCCAACCAACGGTGTTTGGGGTAATTAATAAAGAAATTTTAGCCTTGTGCTTCAATATTCTTATTGAAAATCGGAGTACCACATACATGCTTCGAGATAGCATTGACATGGTCTTTAAGCAAATGTCAGACTTTGGAAATACAAAGGATTCGTCGAAAACAACTTATAGGATAAGTCTTACAATTTCCTCATGGAAGAATGGATAACCTTGCTGAAAGGGCATCTATAACAATAGGTCATCCGGCCAGGTGTGTTGGGCATGCCATCACCTTACCGGGTCATAAAAGACCAGTGTTATAACTCTTGGAAAAATGTTCCAACCATCATATCTGACCGAGATTCAGATCTGATCGGTGTTAGGATACCTTAGACTCAGGATGCCTGAGAAGAAAAGGTGCAACACAAATTGTCAAGATGACATTGTAAGATTCTCGGGAATTGAACTGTGGAAGCAAGTTCCGAATCATGAGTTCATTATTAAATCAAGGATAGAATGAGGAGGTGGCTGATGAACTCTGCGACAATTCATCGGGATTTCCAAAAGATGGATTTCCACAATTATGTGAACAAGGAAATATCATTTGTCGGATCAATGATATAATGATGTATGCTCGAGGGAAACAACCTCAACGGAACAATGATAGAAGGGTGCACCCAGGAATCTGGACTAGGTAGCACGATTAATGTTCGAATGATGATTCAATAAGCAATAGACCTATAATGAAACTGTAGACCAATAACTTCAAAGCAATAGGGTTGCTAGAAGTTTAGAATTTACACATGACAGACCATTTGTCGGTATTCCGGTTAGAAACAACAAGGAGACCAAGAAATGAATGCAAATGGCAAGAGATATCACTATATCAAGAATTCATAAGAGGTGGTAAAATTACCACGACATTCTTGACATAAAAGGTTGTAATATTCCAAGGTAAAGAAGGACAAGTGCTGGATAGCAAGGAACTCAAGGTATAACACAAAACATGAACAAGTTTGTGTTGGAGGGAAGGCAATAAAGTGGCCGATGATAACACAAATCATCGGGGGCAAGGATGGTATCTCTCATCATGAATTCAGTTGATATCCTTGAGGAGCTCAGAATGCTGATGATTGAAATTAGCACGATAATGATGTATCCGTTCAGGCTAGGACAAACACAATGGAGTATTAAACTTGTAAGCGATGAAGACCTCTAATCCTCGTTGAATCGCAGTGCAGACTCGATTATGTTATCGTTGTCCTTGAGTGTTTCATAACTCAGAGCCCTTGAAAAATTGGAGTCCGTGAGAATGTAATACCTGATGAAGAACTCATAAGGGGTTATGCATTTCCATGATAATCTCGAGATACCAGGGGGGTAATGCTCGACGACAGATCAAAGTAGAGATTGGACTAGGGTATTGCTCTGCAGAATACAAATGCTTAAACTTGCACGAGAAATGTTATTTAAAGGAGAACATGGTCGGAACCACGATTGCAAAAGGCCAGATCCCAGAGATAAGATGAACTTTTTAAGAAAAGTTTTAATGATAAGATCTACATCGTGTCCATGGGCATGAACACAAAGTTCAAGGTCAACTCCCACTTCTTCAATGTATAACCTTCCATTCACTTTTCGCTTTGATAAAGGCATTAGTGTTGAAAGTTTTATCTGGTGAAATACCAGATGAGTATGATTCGTGAAAACTTCCGAGTTCACACATATAAAGGAAGGCATAGGTTCAATCCATCAGAGTATCGTGGAAATATATACCACAAGCTTCAATAGTAAATACGACCAGCTCGAAAGCAGAGCATGGTTGGCCAAGCAGATGATACAATTTACCAAGGGCATTATGTATCAGGTAAAGAACTCACAAGAATTTTGGTTGTGAAGGACATTGTCGGATAATAACCCGGCAATGGCTATGGCGGGGCTGATGTGAGTATTGGTACTCAATCAAAGGAAGAAGGAATGCCATGGCATCGGGTTATAGAAACAACTGACTAATTCAAAGCTAATGCAAAGAAATTTTATGATCTCCAAATCAAGGGATCAGAAGCAATCGTTCTGATCGAAAATGAATAAGTTCAATAGACTTGGAAGCACAAACAATCAAGGCATTGATTGGTCAAGAACCAGCTCATGTCCAAATGACGTCCGAGCAGGAAGGATGAATCCTAGGATTCGACTGAGGAATGCGAGCATCATCAACATATTGAATCAACAGACTTAAAATGCTAAAGACAAAGAAGGCCAATAAGATTACGAAACTTATGGGAATAACCATAATGCAAGCAAGCGAGAATTTCAAGAGCAATAGGCTGCTCGGGATTTTCGGAAGATCGAATGATATTTTGAAGTCTTTGGCGAAACACCTGAACAACTGGGAATGAGCGGATACCCGATAAGTGCGAGAATTATCCGTAGGGGTGTATATGTGGATAATGAACTGCAAGGCAGTAAGCACAAAGTATTCTCGGAAAAATAGAGAGAATTTTCGAGGTATCTTGTAAAAACAAGATCAACTAGGAATGAAGTTATGGACAACAAGTGTATGTAGCTTTCCATAGGGATTTATCGGTGGTATGGAATTGCGACGGCGAAGGGCACAAAGGTCTCGGGGAAACATCAGAGAGTATTGTCAGAATCTTCTATTGCAGCAGGCGATCATCTGGCCTGAAGGGGCTCTCCGGGAGGAAGTATTTTCGAGAACCTAAAGTTAGATTTTAGCAAAATCACTTAACCCGAATAGAAGAGAGTTCAGAGTCCCAGGGTAAAGGTCGAGGAATAAAAAGATCCTACTACCACCCAATAGCGACGTGGGCCCGTAAGACACACAGCCATGTTAGTAAAAGTTTTGCAATGACTAGACTCGACTTCGGCCAAGGAGTGTGGAAGGGGGATTCCTACAGGCAGTCGGCTCTGATACCAACTTGTGACGCCCCCGATTCAATCGTACACTAATCATACACGCAAACGTGTACGATCAAGATCAGGGACTCACGGGAAGATATCACAACACAACTCTAAAAATAAAAAGTCATACAAGCATCATAATACAAGCCAGAGGCCTCGAGGGCTCGAATACAAGTGCTCGATCATAGACGAGTCAGCGGAAGCAACAATATCTGAGTACAGACATAAGTTAAACAAGGTTGCCATAAGATGGCTAGCACAAACAGGGATACAGATCGAACGAGGCGCAGGCCTCCTGCCTGGGATCCTCCTAACTACTCATGGTCGTCGTCAGCGGGCTGCACGTAGTAGTAGGCACCTCCAGTGTAGTAGGAGTCGTCGTCGACGGTGGCGTCTGGATCCTGGGCTCCATCGTCTGGTTGCAGCAATCGGGTAGAGAGATGGGGAAAAGGGGAAACAAGGCAACCGTGAGTACTCATCCAAAGTACTCGCAAGCAAGGAGCTACACTACATATGCATGGATATATGTGTAAGGGGCCATATCAGTGGACTGAACTGCAGAATGCCAGAATAAGAGGGGGATATCTAATCCTGTCGAAGGCTACGCTTCTGGCAGCCTCCATCTTGCAACATGTAGAAGAGAGTAGACTGAAGTCCTCCAAGTAGCATCGCATAGCATAATCCTACCCGGCGATCCCCTCCTCGATGCCCTATTAGAGAACGATCACCGGGTTGTATCTGGCACTTGGAAGGGTGTGTTTTATTACGTATCCGGTTCTAGTTGTCATAAGGTCAAGGTACAACTCTGGGTCGTCCTTTTACCGAGGGACACGGCTATTCGAATAGATTAACTTCCCTGCAGGGGTGCACCACATAACCCAACACGCTTGATCCCATTTGGCCGGACACACTTTCCTGGGTCATGCCCGGCCTCGGAAGATCAACACGTCGCATCCCTACCTAGGCACAACAGAGAGGTCAGCACGCCGGTCTAAACCTAAGCGCGCAGAGGTCTGGGCCCATCGCCCTGAGCACACCTGCACGTTGTGTGGGCGGCCGGAAGCAGAACTAGCCCCCTTAATACAAGAGCAGGCTTACGTTCCAATCCGGCGCGCGCTGCTCAGTCGCTGACGTCACGAAGGCTTCGGCTGATACCACGACGCCGAGTGCCCATATCTTTCCCACGTAGCTGGTTAGTGCGTATAGACCAAATGGCCAGACTCAGATCAAATACCAAGATCTCGTTAAGCGTGTTAAGTATCCGCGAACGCCGAATAGGGCCAGGCCCACCTCTCTCCTAGGTGGCCCCAACCTGCCCTGTCGCTCCGCCTTAAAGATCCACTCGCGGGTACTCCTACGAGCCAACCCGTCTTTAGTCACCACATGTATCATGTATTATGTATATAAGTATATTCCCGTGATCACCCCCGAGTGATCACGGCCCGATAGTATAGCATGGCAGAGGGACAAGAATGTAGGGCCACAGATGGAATACTAGCATCCTAAACTAAGCATGTAGGATAGCACGTAAAGGTAACAACAGTAGTAGCAAGGACAGGCTATGCATCAGGATAGGAATAACGAAAGCAGTAACATACTACACTAATCTAATGCAAGCAGTATAGAGGACAGTAGGCGATATCTGGTGATCAGGGGGGGCTTGCCTGGTTGCTCTGGCAAGAGAGAGGGGTCGTCAACTCCGTAGTCGTACTGGGTAGCAGTGACGTCGGTCTCGGTGTCTAGCGAGAGAAGAGGGGGAAGAAACAATAAATATTTAAGCAAACAGATGTATAGCGATACATGACATGACAGGTATCGGTGCTAGGGGTGCCCTAATGCGATATGAGGTGATACCGGCGAAGGGGGAAAACATCCGGGAAAGTATCCCCGGTGTTTCGCGTTTTCGGGCAAAGGAGCCGGAGCGGGAAAGTTGCGAGTTGGATATGTTAGGGATGCGTGGCGGACGAACGGGCTGCGTATCCGGGTTCGTCTCGTCGTTCTGAGCAACTTTCATGTACAAAGTTTTTCAATCCGAGCTACGGATTATTTTATATTAATTTTTAAAGTTTTACTAATACTCTAGAATTAATTTAATTAACTAAATTCGAATTATCCAAAAGAGTGGCCTGTGATGTCAGCATGACATCATCCAGGCATCAGCGCTCAACCTCAGATAGTCCAGGTCAACCCTGACCAGTGGGGTCCAGGGGGCTGAGTCAGCATGTACAGTCAGCAATTGACCAGTCAGTGTTGACTGGTCAAACAGGGTCAGCAGGGCCCACATGTCATTGACTGTTTGTTAATTAACCTAGTTAATTAATTTAACTAACCTAACAGATTAATTAACTAAACTTAGTGATTAAGTTAACCTAATCAGGATTAATTAAGTTAATTAATTCTTTAATTAATTAATATTTTAATTATTTATTTATCTATTATATATTTTTATTAATCTCTTTTTTTTGTTCTAGGGCGTGGGCCCCGTCTGTCATAGGTAGGGGGGCCATTGGGGCCACTGGTCAGCGACCCAGCAGGTGGCCCCGGGGCGGTGCCACATAGGAGGGTGCCAGAGAGAGCTCCCGCGAGCCTCTCCCATGGCGGCGATGCCGGAGACGGCCGAAAACGTAGCACAGTGGGTCTTTGGGCCCGCGGTTCAGACTTACAGGTGCGGTCCGGCATCGCGCACGCGATGGTGACAACGGCTGACGCCGGGGACGGCCGGAGCATCGCCGATTTTGAGCGAGGTGGATGGCTAGTGCGTGCAAGGCCGAAGCCAGTGATGCGGGACACAGGCGGGGGCGGCGCCAGGGGCGCGGGCTTTGTGGGTGAGCTGGCGCAGAGCTGCAGCGCGGGGTGGGGAGCAGCGCAGAACGGCGAGCATGCAGCGGCGGTCGATGCTGGGCCACGCGGGCGCGGCGCCGCGTCCGGGCGGGTGGCGGCAGTGGCCGTGGCCTGCGGAGGTGGGCACGGTTTGCGAGCGGGAGTTAGAAGCAGGGCAGGCGAACGCGCGGGCGAGCGCGACAGCGGGCATCGGTGGCCGGGGACAGAGAACCAGGGGAGAGAGGGAGGGATGACGGAGCTCACGGCGTGGCCGTAGGGTCTTAGGCAGTGGGGCGCGGGGAGGAGGTCGGGGAAGCGGGCGACGTCGGGGTGGCAGGCCGGCGAGGGAGGCGTGGTCAAGGCGGCCTCCGGCGGCGTCAGGGGCGACGAGCAACGGCGTCGAGTCGCGTGCGGGGGAGACGGCGCGATGGGATCGTGGCCCCGATCTTGATCTAGATCGGGGGGAAAGGGAGAGAGCGAGTGGGGGGAGTGGGTGTCAGTGGGGGTTAGGGTTTGGGGTAGTGGGGTAAGTAGGCCACGGGGGGAGATGGGTTGACCGGCTGGGCCAAGGCCCAGTTGGGCCACGGCGGTTTTCCCCCATGTTTTATTTATCTTTTGTTTGTTTTGCTTTCTATTTTTCTTTTAGTTTTTTATACATTGTTTCGCATTAAGTAGAGCCATCAATTGAGTTTTGTAAAAAGTGTAACTTGCCTCGTAATTCAAATTGCATTGAATGGCACTGCCACAAAAAGTTTTACTCCAGAATAAATTAGTTTAATATTTTATAAAATACAAAAGGCATTTAATTAATTGTTTTTGCTGCTGTTTTATCCACTTAGAGTATTTAAACTTTTTATGAAAGTGTGGTTCCTCCACTGTAGTTACTTCTGCTCCATTGGGCACAACCCGAACATTTTAGTTTTAAAGTTTGAAATTTTTGATGTTTGCCTTTTATTAAATTTTGAATTTGAATTGGTTTTTGAACTAACGCGGGATTATCAACAATAACGGCAGTGACGTGGCATCATTAACGAGGGATTACTGTAGCCTTATTATCCGGGCATCACACTGGCGGCGGCGGCAGGCGTTGCTACCTCTTAAGCATTGCGTTGGATTTCCTTGAAGAGATGATGCAGCAAAGTAGCGTAAGTATTTCCCTCAGTTTTTGAGAACCAAGGTATCAATCCAGTAGGAGGCTACGCGCGAGTCCCTCGTACCTACATAAAGCAAATAACTCCTCGCAACCAACGCGAATAGGGGTTGTCAATCCCTTCACGGTCATTTACGAGAGTGAGATCTGATAGATATGATAGATAATATTTTTGGTATTTTTGTGATAAAGATGCAAAGTAAAAATAAAAGCAAAGTAAAAAAGCAAAGCAATATTAAAGTGATGGAAGATTAATATGATTAAGATAGACCCGGGGGCCATAGATTTCACTAGTGGCTTCTCTCAAGAGCATAAGTATTTAATGGTGAGTGAACGAATTACTGTTGAGCAATTGACAGAATTGAGCATAGTTATGAGAATATCTAGGTATGATCATGTATATAGGCATCACGTCCGAGACAAGTAGACCGACTTCTGCCTGCATCTACTACTATTACTCCACTCATCGACCGCTATCCAGCATGCATCTAGAGTATTAAGTTCAGGAAAACAAAGTAACGCCTTAAGCAAGATGACATGATGTAGAGGGATAAGTTCATGCAATATGATATAAACCCCATCTTGTTATCCTCGATGGCAACAATACAATACGTGCCTTGCTGCCCCTACTGTCACTGGGAAAGGACACTGCAAGATTGAACCCAAAGCTAAGCACTTCTCCCATTGCAAGAAAAACCAATCTAGTAGGCCAAACCAAACTGATAATTCGAAGAGACTTGCAAAGATAACCAATCATACATAAAATAATTCAAAGAATATTCAAATATTGTTCATAGATAATCTTGACCATAAACCCACAATTGATCGATCTCAACAGACACACCGCAAAAAGAAGATTACATTGAATAGATCTCCACAAGAGAGGGGGAGAACATTGTATTGAGATCCAAAAAGAGAGAAGAAGCCATCTAGCTACTAACTATGGACCCAAAGGTCTGAGGTAAACTACTCACACTTCATCGGAGAGGCTATGGTGATGTTGTAGAAGCCCTCCGTGGTGGATGCCCTCTCCAGCGGAGCTCCGGAACAGGCCCCAAGATGGGATCTCGTGGGTACAGAAGGTTACGGCGGTGGAATTAGGTTTTTGACTCCGTATCTGATCGTTTGGGGGTATGTAGGTATATATAGGAGGAAGAAGTACGTCGGTGGAGCTTCGTGGGCCCCACGAGGGTGGGGGCGCGCCTCAGGGGGGTGGGCGCGCCCCCCTACCTCGTGCCCACCTCGAAGCTTCCTTGGCGTAGGGTCCAAGTCTCCTGGGTCATATTCGGTGAGAAAATCACGTTCCCGAAGGTTTCATTTCGTTTGGACTCCGTTTGATATTCCGTTTCTTCAAAACTCTGAAATAGGCAAAAAAAACAGCAATTCTGGGCTGGGCCTCCGGTTAATAGGTTAGTCCAAAAAATAATATAGAAGTGGATAATAAAGCCCAATATGGTCCAAAATAGTAGATAATATAGCATGGAGCAATCAAAAATTATAGATACGTTGGAGACGTATCAGGCATCCCCAAGCTTAAGTCCTGCTCGTCCTCGAGTAGGTAAATGATAAAAAAGAATTTTTGATGCGGAGTGCTACTTGGCATAATTTCAATGTAATTCTTCTTAATTGTGGTATGAATATTCAGATCCAAAAGATTCAAGACAAAAGTTCATATTGACATAAAAATAATAATACTTCAAGCATACTAACTAAGCAATTATGTTTTCTCAAAATAACATGGCCAAAGAAAGTTCATCCCTACAAAATCATATAGTTTAGTCATGCTCCATTTTCATCACACAAGAATGCTCTCATCATGCACAACCCCGATGACAAGCCAAGCAATTGTTTCATACTTTAGTAATCTCAAACTTTATAAACCTTCACGCAATACATGAGCATGAGCCATGGATATAGCACTATGGGTGGAATAGAATATGATGATGGGGGTTATGTGGAGAAGACAAAAAAAGAGAAGGTCTCACACCAACGAGGCTAATCAATGGGCTATGAAGATGCCCATCGATTGATGTTAATGCAAGGAGTAGGGATTGCCATGCAACGGATGCACTAGAGCTCTAAATGTATGAAGGCTCAACAAAAGAAACTAAGTGGGTGTGCATCCAACTTGCTTGCTCACGAAGATCCCTAGGGCACTTGAGGAGGCCCATTGTTGGAATATACAAGCCAAGTTCTATAATGAAAAATTCCCACTAGTATATGAAAGTGACAAAACAAGAGACTCTCTATCATGAAGATTATGGTGCTACTTTGAAGCACAAGCGTGGAAAAGAAAGGATAGTAGCATTTCCCCTTTTTTATTTTTATTTTTTTGGGCCTTATTTTTTTTCTTTTGGCCTTTCTCTTTTTTTGGGACAATGCTCTATTAAATGATGATCATCACACTTCTATTTATTTACAACTCAATGATTACAACTCGATACTAGAACATAGTATGACTCTATATGAATGCCTCCGGCGGTGTACCGGGATATGCAATGAATAAAGAGTGACATGTATGAAAGAATTATGAACGGTGGCTTTGCCACAAATACTATGTCAACTACATGATCATGCTAAGCAATATGACAATGATGAATGTGTCATGATAAACGGTATGGTGGAAAGTTGCATGGCAATATATCTCGGAATGGCTATGGAAATGCCATAATAGGTAGGTATGGTGGTTGTTTTGAGGAAGATATAAGGAGGTTTATGTGTGAAAGAGCTTATCATATCACGGGGTTTGGATGCACCGGCAAAGTTTGCACCAACTCTCAATGTGAGAAGGGCAATGCACGGTACCGAAGAGGCTAGCAATGATGGAAGGGTGAGGGTGCGTATAATCCATGGAATCAACATTAGTCATAAAGAACTCACATACTTATTGCAAAAATCTATAAGCCATAAAAAACCAAGCACTACGTGCATGCTCCTAGGGGGATAGATTGGTAGGAAAAGACCATCGCTCATCAGCCACTCACAAGGAGGACAATCAAAGAACACCTCATGTTTCAAATTTGTTACATAACGTTTACCATACGTGCATGCTACGGGACTTGCAAACTTCAACACAAGCATTTCTCAAATTCACAACAACTCAACTAGCACGACTTTGATATTATCACCTCCATATCTCAAAACAATTATCAAGCATCAAACTTCTCTTAGTATTCAAGGCACTCAAAAGAAAGTTTTACAAATCTTGAATACCAAGTAAAATTATTAAGAAAATTACCATTTATTTAAGACTCTCAAAATAATCTAAGTGAAGCATGAGAGATCAATGGTTTCTATAAAACAAATCCACCACCGTGCTCTAAAAGATATAAGTGAAGCACTAGAGCAAAACTATATAGCTCAAAAGATATAAGTGAAGCACAAAGAGTATTCTATCAAATTCCGATTCATGTATGGCTCTCTCAAAAGGTGTGTAAAGCAAGGATGATTGTGGTAAACTAAAAAGCAAAGACTCAAATCATACAAGACGCTCCAAGCAAAACACATATCATGTGGTGAATAAAAATATAGCTCCAAGTAAAGTTACCGATGGAAGTAGACGAAAGAGGGATTAAAAACTTCACAACACAAAACTCAACAGAAATCTCGTGAGCTCCGTTAGCGAAAGAAAACAAAAGACCACTTCAAGGTACTATAATGAACTCATTCTTTATTTATATTGGTTTTAAACCTACTGTATTCCAACTTCTCTATGGTTTATAAACTATTTTACTAGCCATAGATTCATCAAAATAAGCAAACAACACACGAAAAACAGAATCTGTCAAAAACAGAAGAGTCTGTAGTATTCTGTAACTAACGCAAACTTCTAGAACTCCACAAATTCAGCCAAAATAGGACGACCTAGGCAATTTGTTTATTGATCAGTATAAATTGGAATCACTATTTTATCACGTTCTGGTGATTTTTAACAATTGCTTTCGTGAACAGAAAGTTTCTGTAAATTACAGCAAGATCAAATAACTATCATCCAAGAAGATCCTATAGGTTTAACTTGGCACAAACACTAATTAAAACATAAAAACACATCTAACCAGAGGCTAGATCAAAGATTCATTCCTAAACACAAGCAAAAGCAAAAAAAACTAAAAATAAAATTGGGTTGCCTCCCAACAAGCGCTATCGTGTAACGCCCCTAGCTAGGCATAAAAGCAAGGATAGATCTAGGTATTGCCATCTTTGGTAGGCAATCCATAAGTGGATCTCATGATAGATTCATAAGGTAATTTTATTTTCTTCCTAGGGAAGTGCTCCATGACTTTCTTTAATGGAAATTGGAATCTAATATTACCTTCCTTCATATCAATAATTGCACCAATCGTTATAAGGAAAGGTCTACCAAGAATAATAGGACAAGAAGGATTGCAATCTATATCAAGGACGATAAAATCTACGGGCACATAATTCCTATTTGCAACAATAAGAACATCATTAATCTTCCCATAGGTTTCTTAATAGTGGAATCCGCAAGGTGCAAGTTTAGAGAGCAATCATCAAAATCACGGAAATCTAGCAAATCACACAAAGTTTTGGGAATAGTGGAAACACTAGCACCCAAATCACATAAAGCATAAAATTCATGATTCTTAATCTTAATTTTAATAGTTGGTTCCCACTCATCATAAAGTGTTCTAGGGATAGAAACTTCCAACTCAAGTTTTTCTTCATAAGATTGCATCAAGGCATCAAAGATATGTTTGGTAAAGGCTTCATTTTGACTATAAGCATGAGGAGAATTTAGCACGGATTGCAACAAGGAAATACAATCAATTAAATAGCAACTTTCATAATTAAATTCCTTGAAATCCAAAATAGTGGGTTTAGCAACATCTAGGGTTTTGATTTCTTCAATCCCACTTTTAACAATTTCATCATCAAGATCTAAAAACTCTGAATTTTTGGAAGGCCTTATAGGTAAAGGTGGATCATATTAAGTCCCATCATTATCAAGATTCATATTACAAAACAAAGATTTAATAGGGTACACATCAATAACTTTTAGGTCTTCATCTTGATTTTCATAGAAATCCGATTTAGCGGCCATCTTATTGACTAAGGTAGCCTGCTTATCCGAAATTTCAGCAGTCGACTTCTCAAGACGAGCAATTTGGGATCTTATACCATCAAATTCTTTAGACATATCATCGAGATCTTTATTCATATAACTCACAAAACTTTTTTGTTCCTTAAGCTTATTTCTGAAAAAAATATTATGCTCAAATTGCAAAACCATAAAACTCCAGACGTTGCTTTCGATCTCTTCTAACCTTTTAAGGTGAAAATCACCAAATCTAGGTAGAGCCATCGTGACAGACAAGCAATCCAACACACGAGCAAACAAAAAGCAAGCAAGAAAAAGGCAAACGGAAAAGAGAGGGCGAATAAAACGGCAAGTGTGAAGTGGGGGAGAGGAAAATGAGAGGCAAATGGCAAATAATGTAATGCGAGAGATAAGGGATTGTGATGGGTACTTGGTATGTTGACTTTTGCGTAGACCTCCCCGGCAACGGTGCCAGAAATTCTTCTTCCTACCTCTTGAGCACTGCGTTGGATTTCCTTGAAGAGGAAAGGATGATGCAGCAAAGTAGCATAAGTATTTCCCTCAGTTTTTGAGAACCAAGGTATCAATCCAGTAGGAGGCTACGCGCGAGTCCCTCGTACCTACACAAAGCAAATAACTCCTCGCAACCAACGTGAATAGGGGTTGTCAATCCCTTCACGGTCACTTACGAGAGTGAGATCTAATAGATATGATAGATAATATTTTTGGTATTTTTGTGATAAAGATGCAAAGTAAAAAATAAAAGCAAAGTAAAAAAAGCAAAGCAATATTAAAGTGATGGAAGATTAATATGATGAAGATAGACCCGGGGGCCATAGATTTCACTAGTGGCTTCTCTCAAGAGCATAAGTATTTTACGGTGGGTGAACGGATTACTGTTGTGCAATTGACAGAATTGAGCATAGTTATGAGAATATCTAGGTATGATCATGTATATAGGCATCACGTCCGAGACAAGTAGACCGACTCCTGCCTGCATCTACTACTATTACTCCACTCATCGACCGCTATCCAGCATGCATCTAGAGTATTAAGTTCAAGAAAACAGAGTAACGCCTTAAGCAAGATGACATGGTAGAGGGATAAGTTCATGCAATATGATATAAACCCCATCTTGTTATCCTCGATGGCAACAATACAATACGTGCCTTGCTGCCCCTACTGTCATTGGGAAAGGACACCGCAAGATTGAACCCAAAGCTAAGCACTTCTCCCAATTGCAAGAAAAACCAATCTAGTAGGCCAAACCAAACTGATAATTCGAAGAGACTTGCAAAGATGACCAATCATACGCAAAAGAATTCAGAGAAGATTCAAATATTGTTCATAGATAATCTTGATCATAAACCCACAATTCATCAGTCTCAACAAACACACCGCAAAAAGAAGATTACATCGAATAGATCTCCACGAGAGAGGGGGAGAACATTGTATTGAGATCCAAAAAGAGATAAGAAGCCATCTAGCTACTAACTATGGACCCGAAGGTCTGAGGTAAACTACTCACACTTCATCGGAGAGGCTATGGTGATGATGTAGAAGCCCTCCATGGTGGATGCCCTCTGCGGCTGAGCTCCGGAACAGGCCCCAAGATGGTATCTCGTGGGTACAGAAGGTTACGACGGTGGAATTAGGTTTTTGGCTCCGTATCTGATCGTTTGGGGGTACGTAGGTATATATAGGAGGAAGAAGTACGTCGGTGGAGCTTCGTGGGCCCCACGAGGGTGGGGGCGCGCCCTAGGGGGTGGGTGCGCCCCCTACCTCGTGCCCACCTCGAAGCTTCCTTGGCGTAGGGTCCAAGTCTCCTGGGTCATATTCGGTGAGAAAATCACGTTCCCAAAGGTTTCATTCCGTTTGGACTTCATTTGATATTCCGTTTCTTCAAAACTCTGAAATAGGCAAAAAACAGCAATTCTGGGCTGGGCCTCCGGTTAATAGGTTAGTCCCAAAAATAATATAAAAGTGGATAATAATGCCCAATATGGTCCAAAACAGTAGATAATATAGCATGGAGCAATAAAAAATATAGATATGTTGGAGACGTATCAGGCGTCGAGCTAAGTGTTTACCGCCGCGATAGGAGATGCCATGCATAGACGCGGAGGAGCTTGTGCGTGCGTAAATGGGGACCCGAGGTGGTGGCGGGTGGGGTGAGGGTTTTTGTGATGTGGGGATGGTGACCGTTATCTTTTTCCTTTTTGAATTGGGTGGTGAGGGTTTTCTGTCCCACAAATAATTTTGGAGACAACGGTTTGCTTGAGCCAACCGTGTGTGATTGACGCAACAGGCAAAATGAAAGTCATTGCACACGGTTCCAATTTTGGGAACCATGTGTGATTGACGTACTACCTCCGTCCTGGTTTATTGGTCCCCTTGGTAATTTTGACCAAATTTTGACCAAATATTTAACTAAGAAATGTTTATGATTGTCACCAAAAATTATATCATTAAACACTATGCTCAAATACCCATATAACAATATAATTTTTGCTGACGTGCACTAACATTTTGTCAGTTAAACCTTTGGTCAAAATTTAACACAAATTACAAAGGGGGCCAATAAACCAAGACGGAGGTAGATTCCATCAACCGAACTGATTGCATCCATATCCCACAGTTAGACATAAGTAAACATAGATTAAACATACTCAGACATAAATAATAAGCGTACATGTACACAAGCATAGTTCAACCATAAGTATATAGTTTAACCGTCATTAAGCATACTCAAGCGTACATAGTTCGATCCCACATCTTATATCTCATGCCGGCACGATCCGGAAGCTTCTCCAGGTACTCGGCGTACGCGCCATGCGCCACCCTGCAAGAATATTTCTGCTTGAAGGAGCCAACAACATGTCCTCTTGCATGCGCCAGAACACTTAGATACGCGTCATGAAGCTTGAGGTTGCAAAATGGGCATCAATAGCCGCCTTTCCAGGTACTATTACGCCTGTTATGCATTCCCGCATAAAGCTCCCTCAAGATTTGCCTCTTGTACCTCCTCTAGCCATCTTCATGCTCGTTGTCCACATTGTCAGACAACGCCTATACAAATAGTAAAAAAAAATGGCATCAAATCAATGATTACATGTCGTGAAGTAGGATTAGGAATTTAGGGCTATTTATTTATACATATCCACAGATTATGGTTCGATTTTTTAAGCACAGTCGTCTATGTACAGACCAATCTTGAAGAAAATAATGGCACAAACAAGTGTAGGTCATTCAAAATCAATTGTCAAGTCCTGGCTAGGAATTATTAACACGAACACTAACCCTAGTCGGATTACTAGCAGAAATCATTTGCACAGATGAAACAATTAATCACTTATCACTTTTACCATTCAAACAATTAATACACTTCACAGATCTAGCGAAACTTACTCAGATTTCATGGATTGGAAGAACATAACCATATGATTTCTATTCCAAAAAGGGAGAGGAAGGAGTAACCAGAGAAACCCTATGATCTATTTGACACATAAATGGGTATAGATGACTAACCAGCTGTCCGTCGTCGTCAGAGTCGTCGCCGGAGTGGTCGTCGGAGTCGCCGCCGGGGTCGTCACTAGAGTCGGTGTGGAACTCCGCCTCCGGCTGTGGAAGCTGACGTCGTCGACGACATCAGGGTGCAGCGATAACTCATCGGCGGTGACGGCAACCTCTGTCTCCATCTCCATGCCGTGCTCCGATGCTTTAGCAGCCCCGGCGTCGCCACTCCCTCCGATGGGGCGCTTCAGCGGCATCCTCATACACTCACGGCTTTGAGGACTGAGAGCAGCATCGAGGATGCAAGCGGAGAGAGAGGATTGTGCGTGTGGCGAGGATGGGGGTGCGGCCGCTCGGTCGCACCATTAATATGGAGTAGTGGGAGTTGTGGGAGAGAGAGGCGGGCGGCGGTCAAACTGATGGCTCGCCTCCTGGTGAGCCTGCGCACCAGACTGCTGGCATGCCTACCAAAGTTTCACACAGCTACTCGCACACCTTTCGATGACACTTCGCAGCGAGCATGCCTCCGTCAATTTACACACATGCACACACGCCTCCCAGTCTGCCTGCGCGGTGGACTGCTCGCATGCGTCCCATCAACTCATGCCTGATTGCACGGCACACGGGTCGCGCGGCGGCACGTATATTGTTTTTCTATTTGGATAATTAATGTTGCCGCTTTATTGCTTAACCGAAGCGTGGCACGTATCCATTGTTGTTCTAACGCTCACGGTTCGAATAAATAGTCCGTTTGGGATATTGGTTCCCAATTATTAATAATCTTCCATTTGTAATTAGATAAAGATTACATCAAAACTGGTCTCAAATTTGACAAAAAAAGTACAATGTCACTTTGTATTGGTGTTCATATGACAACACGATAAGTTTCATGAACTTCAAATAAGTTTTGGATGTACTAGAATTTAAAAATCAAGATTCTCAATGTTTGAAATTTGTTGCACTGGGAGTAAACATGCACCCAGTGAGACACATGTGTTTTTGCAATCCATTTAGGTGCATTGTCACGTGTGCATGTAGCTCAAATTTGATCTTCGCACATTATACCCGTAGAAAATCAATCAATTAATGTACTAAAACGTCTTAATGATCTCTGTTTTTTAAATTAAAACGTCCCTCCTTTGGTAACATATGTTCACTGTGGGATAATTAATTTAACATGCATCGTAGTTGCGGTGGATTCGCGGTGTGGGTGTGGGTGTGTGCGTCTGGGGGTGGCGGGTGGCTCGTAGTACACTACGAGTTGTGAGCCACCGTGTGGGTTGGCTGTTTTGTTAGGCAAGCCGGTGCCACATTAGAGTCGTGAATTCGTTACTTAAAACATTACACAACCCTTTCATACATACATGTTTTGGCCATATGCAGTCGATGGTTGTCCTACACGACACTCGATACTCGCGTGTGACACTTTCTGTGGGCCCGTGAGGCCGTCGTCCATCACTTTGACGAACAGCCGACAGTGAGGTTAATTTGACCATCAAGGTAGAATCTTTTTTGTTTGTGTTATGGTGGTATATAGTACGCGCCGAAGAGGTGGGAGGGGACTAGCATATATACTATACGTACGCGTCCGTGAATAAGTACACCTCACTCAGTGTCGGGACTTTTCCCTTTCCGAGGCACGTGCCACATCAAAATTGTGAAATTGGCTATTCAAACATCACACAACACCTCTTTGGGCCACATGCATGCATGCGGTGGTTATCCTAGCTAGGACACTCACGTGTGAAGCTTCCATATGTGGGCCCACGAGGCCATCGTCGATGCATGCATGCATCACTTTGACCTACATCAGGAGAGGTTAATTAATTTCACCATCGATGAGGATTCTTTTGGGTTGTACATATTAAGGCAGGAGCATATAGTATGTGGTGAAGAGGGGGGAAGGGGACCATCATATGTAGTACGCTTCATGAACCTCACTCTGTGTGGGTGCATGGTTTACAGTTTTTGAGGCATGTGCCACATCAAAGTTGTGCATTTTGGGTATTCAACATTATATGTTTGGCCCACATGCAAAGTGGTGGTGGTTGTCCTCTCGCACCCACTTAAGCGGTTATCAGCGATATCGATGCTTTCCACCTGTGGGCCCACTTGGTCCATCACTACTTTTTGCCTGACAATAAGAGAGGTTAATTTGACTTAGGAGGGGATTATTTTTTTGCTTGTAATACGGTACATATATATATATAGGTCATGCTCTGGGATGACATGCATGATACAGTTTGAGCACACACACATGCATGTGTGCGCATGAATCCCTCCCATCAAGTCGAAGTGGCTAGTACAACGACACGTCATGAACCGATCTCGCTCTGTGTGGGGAGCTAGTGTATGATTTTTTATGCACGCGCCACATCAATGTTGTGAAATGGTATTCAAACATGCATGCACGCATCACCTCCATACATATGCATTTAGTGGTTGCCTTCGAACGGTACACTCCCTCGCGTGGTTATCGGCGACAAGCCTATATATTCGTGGGCCCACGTGGACATCCATGACCACCTTGACCGACAACAAGAGAGGTTACCATGGGGATTCTTCATTTGGTTCGTGTTATCGTAGTATAGGTCATGGTGAGATTTAGACCTAATTAAGTTTGAGCGCATATACTATGCACGCATGCATGCATGAATCCCCGTCGTTGGCTTGAAGTGTGGTGTAACATACATATGCATCGTCAATCTAACCCTCACTCGGTGTGGGGATTTCTAGTTCAAAATCACGGTGCCACATCAAAGTTGTTCCATTGTTACTCAAAAACACACCTCTCCATACATATGTTTGGGCCACACGCATGTAGTGGTTGTCTTCTCGGACTAGCTACTTGCATGATTATTGGCAAGCTAGCCCATCTCCAGGGTTGCATGGACGGCCATCACTTTGACCAACAACAAGAAAGAGGTTGTACGACCAAGGTGGATTATTCTTGGTCCGTTTTACGATCCATCTTGGTGAGATATGCCTCTCTGGCCTACCGACTGAAAGTGTGTGGGGGGGCTGCTACTTCGCACTTTGCTAGGTGAACCTCGATTGGGGGCATGCATTCATAGCTTAGGATTACCTTCGTGGCGACACGAGGGGGGCTGCTAGCTGCTTCGCACTTTGCTAGGTGAACCTTGGTTAGGGGGCATGCATTCATAGCTTAGGATTCCCTTCGTGCCGACACGAGGGAGGGGGCTGCTAGCTACTTTGCACTTTGCTAGGTGAACCTCGGTTTGGGGGGGGGCATGCATTCATAGCTTAGGATTCCCTTCATGCCGACAGGAGGGAGGGGTGATGTCTACTACACAACCTTCTTCTTGTAGACGTTGTTGGGCCTCCAAGTGCATAGGTTTGTAGGACAGTAGCAAATTTCCCTCAAGTGGATGACCTAAGGTTTATCAATCTATGGGAGGCGTAGGATGAAGATGGTCTCTCTCAAGCAACCCTGCAACCAAATAACAAAGAGTCTCTTGTGTCCCCAACACACCCAATACAATGGCAAATTGTATAGGTGCACTAGTTCGGCGAATAGATGGTGATACAAGTGCAATATGGAAGGTAGATATAGGTTTTTGTGAACTGAAAATATAAAAACAGCAAGGTAGCGAGCGGTAAAAGTGAGCGTAAACGGTATTGCAATGATAGGAAACAGGGCCTAGGGTTCATACTTTCACTAGTGCAAGTTCTCTCAACAATAATAACATAATTGGATCATATAACTATCCCTCAACATGCAACAAAGAGTCACTCCAAAGCAACTAATAGCGGAGAACAAACGAAGAGATTATGGTAGGGTACGAAACCACCTCAAAGTTATTCTTTCCAATCAATCCGTTGGGCTATTCCTATAAGTGTCACAAACAGCCCTAGAGTTCGTACTAGAATAACACCTAAAGACACAAATCAACCAAAACCCAAATGTCACCTAGATACTCCAATGTTACCTCAAGTATCTGTGGGTATGATTATACAATATGCGTCACACAATCTCAGATTCATCTATTCAACCAACACATAGAACCTCAAAGAGTGCCCAAAGTTTCTACAGGAGAATCACGACGAAAACGTGTGCCAACCCCTATGCATAGGTTCATGGGCGGAACCCGCAAGTTGGTCAGAAAAACATACATCAAGTGGCACATGATATCCCATTGTCACCACAGATACGCACGGCAAGACATACATCAAGTGTTCTCAAATCTTTAAAGACTCAATCTGACAAGATAACTTCAAAGGGAAAACTCAATCCATTACAAGAGAGAAGAGGGGGAGAAGAAACATAAGATCCAACTATAATAGCAAAGCTCGCGATACATCAGGATCGTGCCAAATCAAGAACACGAGAGAGAGAGAGAGAGAGAGAGAGAGAGAGAGAGAGAGAGAGATCAAACACATAGCTACTGGTACATACCCTCAGCCCCGAGGGTGAACTACTCCCTCCTCGTCATGGAGAGCGTCGGGATGATGAAGATGGCCACCGGGGAGGGATCCCCCCTCCGGCAGGGTGCCGGAACAGGGTCCCGAGAGGTTTTTGGTGGCTACAGAGGCTTGCGGCGGCGGAACTCCCGATCTAATCTCTGTTCTGGAAGTTTTACGATACGTAGGTATATATGGGTGCAAGGGGTACGTCGGTGGAGCTGCAGGGGCCCCACGAGGCAGGGGGCGCACCCCCCACCCTCGTGAGCAGCTCCCGTATCTTCTGACATAGAGTCCAAGTCTATCCGGTGGCTTTCCTTCCAAAAATAACTTCTCCAGTTGATTTCGTTCCGTTTTGACTCCGTCTGATATTCCTTTTCCTCGAAACACTGAAATAGGCATAAAACAGCAAATCTGGGCCGGGCCTCCGGTTAATAGGTTAGTCCCAAAAATAATATAAAGTGGATAATAAAGCCCAATATTGCCTAAAATAGTAGATAATATAGCATGGAGTAATAAAAAATTATAGATACGTTGGAGACGTATCACCGTACCAGTAAACCATCGTACTCCCGTCCACGTGGGAAACAACTGTCGAGTCTTCCCCGGCTCTGGGTCATTCCGTTTCTAGGCCTCGCGTCATCCACCGCCTTGGTGCTCTCGGCGCGACTTGGTTAATATGGTCAAGGAACGACTTCCATCAGAAGAGGACTCTATGTGTAGAGGCTGACAGCTGGGTCCACGGTCGCAGCAAGGAAGTGTCTCCTTATCACACGCAAAATAATGATTCCACCACCTAACAGCAGCGACCCACCAGAAGGGCCACCGTATTTTGCGAAAAAACGTTCCCCCTGATAGCTGGGACCCACGAGCTACATCTTCGCACACAAGGAAGTGTGTCCATATTACGGGAAAAAAATGATTCTTCCTCCTGACAGCTGGGACCCACCAGCTATATCTTTACACGCAAGAAAGTCCCTCCTTATCCTCCCTGACAGCTGGGACCCACCGGGTCAAACCATACATAGGGTTGTATGTCTGGTCACGAACGTGTATGTACATACTGGTCGATCGCTCTCTCTGCAGCGATGAAGCGTGGCCGAGTAAGGAGATGCACGTGTCATAGTAGAGGCGTGGACGTAGCATGTCACGCAGTCCTGTCTATACATATCGTGTCCACGTACATACAACCACGCTGCAGCCGTATGATGTCTATTACACAACCTTCATCTTGTAGACGTTGTTGGGCCTCCAAGTGCAGAGGTTTGTAGGACAGTAGCAAATTTCCCTCAAGTGGATGACCTAAGGTTTATCAATCTGTGGGAGGCGTAGGATGAAGATGGTCTCTCTCAAACAACCCTGCAACCAAATAACAAAGAGTCTCTTGTGTCCCTAACATACCCAATACAATGGTAAATTGTATAGGTGCACTAGTTCGGCGAAGAGATGGTGATACAAGTGCAATATGGATGGTAGATATAGGTTTTTGTAATATGAAAATATAAAAACAGCAAGGTAGCAAGCGATAAAAGTGAGCACAAACGGTACTGCAATGCTAGGAAACAAGGCCTAGGGTTCATACTTTCACTAGTGCAAGTTCTCTCAACAATAATAACATAATTGGATCATATAACTATCCCTCAACATGCAACAAAGAGTCACTCCAAAGTCAATAATAGCGGAGAACAAACGAAGAGATTATGGTAGGGTACGAAACCACCTCAAAGTTATCCTTTCTGATCGATATATTCAAGAGCCGTAGTAAAATAACATGAGGCTATTCTTTCCGTTCGATCTATCATAGAGTTCGTACTAGAATAACACCTTAAGACACAAATCAACCAAAACCCTAATGTCACCTAGATACTCCAATGTCACCTCAAGTATCCGTGGGTATGATTATACGATATGCATCACACAATCTCGGATTCATCTATTCAATCCAACATAAAGTACTTCAAAGAGTGCCCCCAAGTTTCTACCCGAGAGTCAAGACGAAAACGTGTGCCAACCCCTATGCATAAGTTCACGAGGTCACGGAACCCGCAAGTTGATCACCAAAACATACGTCAAGTGAATCACGTGATATCCCATTGTCACCACAGATAAGCACATGCAAGACATACATCAAGTGTTCTCAAATCCTTAAAGACTCAATCCGATAAGATAACTTCAAAGGGAAAACTCAATCCATTACAAGAGAGTAGAGGGGGAGAAACATCATAAGATCCAACTATAATAGCAAAGCTCGCGATACATCAAGATCGTACCACCTCAAGAACACGAGAGAGAGAGATCAAACACATGGCTACTGGTACATACCCTCAGCCCCGAGGGTGAACTACTCCCTTCTCGTCATGGAGAGCACCGGGATGATGAAGATGGCCGCGTGTGAGGGATCCCCCCTCCGGCAGGGTGCCGGAACAGGGTCCCGATTGGTTTTTGGTGGCTACAGAGGCTTGCGACGGCGGAACTCCCGATCTATTCTGTTCCCCGATGTTTTTAGGGTATATGGATATATATAGGCGAAAGAAGTCGGTCAGGGGAGCCACGAGGGGCCCACGAGGGTGGGGGCACGCCCAGGGGGGCAGGCGCGCCTCCCTGCCTCGTGGCCACCTCGAAGCTTCCCTGACGTCTACTCCAAGTCTCCTGGATTGCTTCCGTTCCAAAAATAACTCTCCCAAAGGTTTCATTCCGTTTGGACTCAGTTTGATATTCCTTTTCTTCGAAACACTGAAATAGGCAAGAAAACAACAATTTGGGTTGGGCCTCCGGTTAATAGATTAGTCCCAAAAATAATATAAAAGGTGTATAATAAAGCCCATAAACATCCAATACGGGTAATATAATAGCATGGAACAATAAAAAATTATAGATACGTTGGAGACGTAGCAGGGGGCTGCTAGCTACTTCGCACTTTGCTAGGTGAACCTCGGTTGGGGGCGGGGGGCATGCATTCATAGCTTAGGATTCCCTTCGTGCCGACACGAGGGATGGGGGATGCTAGCTACTTCGCACTTTTCTAGGTGAACCTAGGTTGGGGGGAGGGGGCATGCATTCATAGCTTAGGATTACCTTCGTGCCGACATAAGGGGGTGGGGGCAAGCAATACCGTGCGCTTTGCGAGATAGGTTCCACATCGAAGTTGCATTTGGTATTTGAAAATCAAACACCCTTTTCATACATAAATTTGGTCCACATGCAAGTGTGTTCGTGTTCTGACCCTCTCCCGCGTCATTTTTCGCCAAATTTATGAACATTAGACCAGCCGGATGACGCAACAGACATGGTTCACTCAAACTAACCGTGTGCATTGGGCTCCATGAGGCTTCCCCTCTAAAAAATATCTACCCGCGTGCAGCTATTGCACCATCATAAAAATATCTACATGTTTGATAACACACGTTTATTGTGTTCCGACCGTGTGTGTTGTTTCTTGTTCCCAATCCCGCCCGCATCCCTCGAAAATATCTGCCCGACTCGACGGTTTTTCTGTTTCATAACACATGGTTGTTATCTCCAGACCATGTGCGATGCACCATCATCAAAATTTTCAATAGCCCCGGCATTTCACTCCCGCGTAGTAAAATTTTCAGTACCCGTGTCATTTCCTCAAACACCCCCCGCCCCCCCACACACACACCAAAACCTCCTCGGGCGTGCGCGCACACACACACACCCTCCCTCACTTGAAACCCTAGCAAGGTCCCCGCCGCCGCCGCCGCAAGGCCTCCATTGTCAACATATGTCGGTTTGCCCGTGCAGCTTACCCACCGATCTCCATACCCAGGCCGCCCTGAGTTTCTTATATAACGCCTGCCAAACGCCCCCTTTCCCACATATCCTCATCCCCATCCCCCACTCCAGAGTGTCGCAGCCTAAGCCCGGCTACGCTTCCCGTGGAGCTCGAGGAGCGACTGGCCCGAAAGAGGTGTATCGCGGTCTCTTCGCCCGATGTCACCGAGGAAGCTGACGAACATTACTGGCGGCAGGCACTCAAGTAGCGGGCTGGAGTATGCGGGCATCTCTCGGCCGCCGGCTACGGAATCAAGGTCATCGACAGCGACGGCCTGAGGCGAGCTACGTCATAGGTTAAGTGGCCCACCCCAACCCCTCGGGTTCAACCGCCGTTGATCTCATCCATGGCCCCGCCGCTGATCTCCTCTGGCTCGCTGTCAACAATTTGCCATCCTACATCGCCATCGATCCCCTTTTGTCATTTTCGAAGGACATGTTGTAAGACGCTGGCTTGGGATCCACAGCTTCCAAGTCAGACCTCATCGATGGCGACCACGAGGAGGGCACCCTCTCCGGCTCTTCCAAGGGGAAAGATCCCATCTGCTCTTCCAAAGGGAAAGTGCCCGTCTGCGACATTAGGGAGGGCACCCTACAGCTATGCTCTTCCAAGGGGAAGGCGCCCATCTGCGACAACATGGAGCGCATCCAGGGGCCGTGCTCTTCCCATGGGAACGTGCCCATCTGTGACAAGTGAGGAAACCCATGATTTGTTTTGTCGTGCCTCTTCACAGGGGGAAACCCATGATTTGTTTTGTCGAGTCCCTTTTTGTAGTGTAGTGAGACTATGTTTAGTTTTAATTGCTATATCTGGTTGTTTGCAGTATGCCTTGTTTATTTCAGTTGTTCACAATGTGATGCTCTATATGTGCAATTGTTTACCGTGTAGTACATTTCATCAATCCAGTTTTAAACATACCGATAGGAACGCATATATTTGCTTGTTGTTAAGCCTGTTATAGCTAGCATATGCCTCTTTTAAAGTTTTTTGATTGTTCGGTTGTTTGTAGTTAGCATATGTCCACTTTCAAATGCTATATTTGGTTGTTTGTAGTATGCCTTGTTTATTCCAGTTATTCGCAACGTGATGCTCTATATGTGCAAGTATGAACTGTGCAGTTCAATTTCATCAGTACCAGTTTCAACAATACCACTATGAATGACTACATTTGGTTGCTACATCTTGTAATTAACATGCCTTTCCATTTTTATTTAACAATAACCAGTGTACTTAGACTGGCACAATGCCAGTTTGAATGACTATGTTTGCTTGTTGTTAAATGTTAGTCCTATTGCAGTTAACACACCTTTCCACTTGTTTTGCCTTACTAGCGTGCTTAAACCTGCACATTGAAGCTATCTTTTGGAGATTATTTTGTCTGCCATGGATAATTTTGGTTGATGTTTAGCCTGTTGTGCTTAACATGCTTCTCGATGTACCTACATAGGACAATTTTGGGAACGACTGTTGTTTTCCATCGAGATTAGTTTCATCCCATGGCTTATATATGCTCATTGTTCAGGATATCGGTAGCTGGTACCATATAGGTCGGTGGATGATAAGGACTAATCGGTGAATCGGACTTTTAACTGAATATATATATGCAACCCATTTATCGTTAGGGTAACTAGGACCATATGTAATATATCTGAGGCTACATAGCAACACGCACTGTACTTAATGTCTAAATATGCAATCCTAGGCTACATAGCAACAAGGAAGAGTGTTACATTAATGTTAGGGTTAGATTGACAATAAATGCACTACGAGAACTAACTCCAATTAGAACCTCTTGGGTTGGATAGTTTTTTTGGGTGGGTTATAGATGCAACTAGCTCAAACTAGCCCTCATGTTTAGATATACTTTAGGGCTATCTGAGCCCGAACTAGCTCAAACTAACTGTAACCCATGGATACAACAATAGTTAATCAACCGATAATTTGTAAGAATGCACTAAACTCCTTCCGGACCATAATATAAGATGTTAATTCATCTAATATGTGAGTATATTGGATATAAGATATTATAAAAGAGTGTTGTACTACATCATTGTGCAATTGGTGTTTAGCTTCTAATATTAACTTGGTGCTTTTAGGTACATATGTCATTGATAAAGATCCGCGCTTCGACCCTTTCTGCGTATGGGGCAATGAGATGTCGATGAACCAGCATCAAGTGAGGAAGATGATAAAGATTGTTAGTGAAATGGGTCCAAAGATGGCAATTAAACTATTTGTTTACACTTTATCCAAGACAACAACAAACTGCAGGATGGTAAGTAAGAACTCTGCGGCCTTCTTTTTACTGCCCATAATGAGTTGTGTTAGATGACAATGTCTAAATCTTTTTCCTTCGCAGTGGTTGCCAAAGCAGTTTACTCAAGATTGCCTCTCAAACTACTTGATTGGTGGGCATGCAAAGGTTAAAGTATTTCTACCAGAACAGATGATTATCTAGATGTTTTCATGAAGACCATGAAGGATGGGCGGTCGACCATCACAAGGGGTTGGACTAGAGTCGTGTGTGCCTTCTGCATGGAGGAGGGCACAATATGGGCATTCCGCTTCACCTTGTTCAACAACCAGAATGTATTTCGCCTCTTCCTTTACCGTCTTTAATAGTACAAGCATACAACTGTGGTTCATCATTCTTTATTTGGTTCTTATGTAATTCTTGAACATATGTACCTATGAATCGAATAATGCATTGGTTGTTTGAACCTGATGGATATGAATAAAGCTGTAACATACATTCAAATTCAAATTCAAATCTGATACAATTTGAAATAGCAACAATTAAATTACGGTGAAATTACGCTCTCCAGTTCATTATGGCATACACGGCTGGTAAAACACAAAAGTTTGCGATATACACCATAATCCGAGACGGTTCACAGAGAGGAAACGTGTGCAAGCATGCACACAGTTGCCGTTTGCAAAGCGTGGGCGATGTCAGACAATATCACAAATGGTGCAGGCAAACTAAATGTTTGTGTTAGTTGCCTTATCATACACGATTCGCAACCATGAACTGTTTCTGATGAAGTATGCATCATAAACATTGCACCACAGAATAGCGTGTGCGATAGTTGTTGTGTACGACGATGTTACGATGGTCTGACGTTTCGTAATCATGTCCGACACTCGTACGAAGATTAGCTAATCTTCTTAATTAGTTATCGCATACAGTTTGGGAAGCGAATTTGTGTGATTGTATGCTTATCATACACGTTCTATAATAGTGAACCGTTTGTGATGGGCCGCGCATCGTAAACGTAGCACCATAGAATACCGACTGCAATGGCAATGCGATCACAAACGAGTAGGAGTACTGTATATGCATCTTGGCTCCCTATCCCCAACGGTTTCTGGGTCGTGTGGGAAGGACCCCCTATTGTCGTCACTCGCTAGGCGACTGTTCCAAATGACGTCACGGAAAGGGGTTAAAAAACGTTTGTATAGCACCGACACGTACCAATGATCTATCCAAGTCCTCCAAGGCCAAGGCTGCTACTCCTGCTTCTGCCTCGACCATTTCGCATTCTTCTGACTCTGGTTCTACGAGTGGTTTCAATTCTGATTCTGAAGATACTCCCTCAGAGTAATTCCTCGAATGTCCTCTCTTTCCTTTTTGATACTTGTTGACAAAAGGGGGAGAATTACATCAATTGATAGTTTATCGGGGTTTGCAGGGTTTTTGCTTTCATTTGCTTCTTGGTTTTTCCCTCGAACAATTTGCTTCAAGAACTTTATCGCACTGCATGTGGTGCTGGAAAACTCGATCACCATGTAACGTTAATAACCCCCGCCTGCAACATCATTTGCTTTGCACTATTTGTCTGCACGTGCCATCGAATGTTTATCCTTTGATTGATTATTATCGAAAACCATTTATCTCATTATCTAACCTTGCAGGAAGCTAGAGTCAGCTAATGCACAAATGCCTTATTGAAGGCTATCTATATGACTAACAAAGTGTTGTCCTCATAGATATCCTTTGCATCATCTATATTGCAGGGAAATCACCTTCAAAGCATATCCACTCTAAGCAATATTACTATTTGATCATGCTCTAATCGTATTGAATATCTAACATGCAGGAAAACTACATCTCGTGTGGATTCAATTTGTGTTCTGAGAAAACCTTCATGACCTATCCTTGCCACAAATATCTCAATGCTTGTTTTACATCTTACCTTTGTCGAAGTTTTTGTGACAGGAACTACCTTAGACACCGTCGAGTGCATTGAAAGACCTCAGGTATATGATATACTGTCAATGACACTCATATGAAGAGGAAATATTGTTTCCCAAATCGAAGCATATCTCAAGGGGGAGAATATTTATCTTCGTAATTATCTCTCGACCTTTCATTAATTCTTTGCATTGCATTTCATTCCTTATCTATCATTCGATGTGATCTGTTTTGTCAACAATCGTCCAAAAAGGGGGAGATTGTTGGTGCAATACCTGCCTACCTTGTGTTTTGGAGATTGTTGACAGAAACAGGTATGGACTAATATGTTTGCTAGTGCATACAGAGAGAAAAAGTCCATACATGATAGAAGAATATACTGTCTCTGGTGCTGAGTTCGAGTAACTTCACCGAAGTACATCTGTGTTGCAGAGGAGAATGAGCTATACCTGTTGAAGTGATAGAGTCGATAAGATTGATGAGAAGAAAACGACCCCTCAAAAGTTTACTGCTGAAACAAAGCCGTTTATTCGGTACTGTCGTCCGAAGAAATTGACCCTAGTGATGGAAGTCAAAGACTATGTGAAGACGTAGCATTCATTTAGTTTTTCTTATTTCATTCTTTTGAGTCATAGGACCTCTGTACTATTAAGAGGGGTATATGTTCTCGATGCTTAGATCCACTGTGATGCTTAGCCCAAACCTATGAAAGCTGTGAGAGAAATCTCTTTGAGCTCGGAGCAAATACTTGCCAGCAAGAGACCATGATCTTCTTCGCCGCAAGAGATTTGCCTCGGACCGAGGAGTTAGCATTTCTTGCCTCGCAAGAAATGTTACCGTTGTGCTCAAATCCAACCGTTGGAATCGTGTCGTTCGGCCATTGGCTGAGCCCGATGTCTACTTTGGTCATTTCCCATCAGGGAATGCTGCGGCTATAAATAGCCACCCCGCTCCAACATTGTCCGTTGGCTGCTCCGTTTGAGATTTCTGAGAAGATTGATTTGAGCAACCCCTCTCCGAGTGATTTTAGTTTAAGATCCACTGAGAGAAAATCAAGAGCCCAGAATTAGACAGTGGTTTAGCATCACAGTAGTTCTGAGTGAGAGTTCTTGTACCTATTACTCTTGAGAGCTGCGCACTCTCTAGACGGATAGGTTTGGCTTCAAGTGTTAAAGAATTGTTGTGTTCACCGAGCCTAATCTTCAGCAACCAAGAGTGATTGTGGTTTGTGAAGGTCGACCGAAGGTTTGGACATTGACGACAAGGATCTACCACGAGTGAAATCAACCTGAGTCTGATCAGCTCTACGTTGAAGGATAATAGGGTGAAGAGAGTTTATATTCCGTGTTAAGTCACATCCCCTCCAACTAGACGTAGCCCTTTGGTGGAAGGGTGAACTAGTATACCAAATCTTTCTGTCGCTATCGAGCACCACCGTTTAATTATATTCTACTGCATTTCCTTCGGTAGTTTTCATTCGTGCTCTATGTTGATAGATTACTTGATATGTCTGTATTATTGTCTTCACACTGGGTGTCTGTATTATTTCATGTTCTTAGTCATCACCTGAATTCATTCATCACTTTCTTGCACCTCTGTGTTACTAGTGAAATCTATTAGTAGCTATTTGTTTAGTCTCTATCATGTTTGTGTCTTATCCTGTTACATCTGTTTGCATGTTGCATAACCCTCATTGCTATGAAACATGTGATCCGTCAAGCTCGTACTGTTGTGAATTCTTTTCTCGAAGAATATGCTTCTGACAAACAAGATTGAATATTTCCTTCGATACTCTATTCCCCTACTATGTTTGGGTTAAGCTTCAAAGCTTTCGAAAGAAAATTTGAATCTCCCATTCACCCCCCTCTGGTCGATATACTCTCGGTTCTAACAAATACTCTAAAATCCCAAAAAACCCAGGCGAGACGAGGAAATATTGTTTTCGCCACCACAAGTTCTAGGACCATGAGATCCAATCTAGAGGCCTTTTCTGGCACTCTGCCGGAGGGGGCAACGATCACCGAGGGGTTCTTCATCATCCTTGTTGCCCCTCCGATGATGCATGAGTAGTTTACCATTGACCTATGGGTCCTTAGTTAGTAGCTAGATGGCTTCTTCTCTCTTTTTGATCTTCTATACAATGTTCTCCTCGATGTTCTTGGAGATCTATTTGATGTAGCTCTTTATTGCGGTGTGTTTGTTAGGATCCGATGAGTTGTGAGTTTATGATCAGTTCTATCCATGAATATTATTTGAGTCTTTGTTGAACTCTTTTATGCATGATTGTTATAGCCTCGTATTTCTTCTCTGAAACTTTGGTTTGGTTTGGCCAACTAGATTGATTTATCTTGCCATGGGAAGAGGTGCTTTGTGATGGGTTCGATCTTGCGGTGCTCAATCTCAGTGACAGAAAGAGACATGACACGCATGTACCGTTGCTATTAAGGGTAACAAGATGGGGTTTATTCATACGTGAGTTTATCTTGTTTACATCATGTCATCGTTCTTATTGCATTACTCCGTTTTTCCATGAACTTAATACACTAGATGCATGCTGGATAGTGGTTGATCTGTGGAGTAATAGTAGTAGATGCAGGCAGGAGACGGTCTACTAATCTTGGACGTGATGCCTATATACATGATCATTACCTTGGATATCGTCATGATTATTTTCTTTTCTATCAATTGCCCAACAATAATTCGTTTACCCACCGTATGCTATTTTCTCGGGAGAAGCCTCTTGTGAAAACTATGGCCCCCGGGTCTATTTTCTATCATATTAAAACCAAAAATACTTTCCTGCAATTTTTCTTTCTTTATTTTATTTTGTATTTTTGTTAGATCTATTTATCAAAACCTATACAATTTAATCTATCTCAATACCATTGAGGGATTGACAACCCCTCTTACGTGTTGGGTTGCAAGCATTTGTTGTTTGTGTGCACATGTTGTTTACATAGTGTTGCTTGATTCTCCTACTGGATTGATAACCTTGCTTTCATAATTGAGGTAAATACTTACCTCAGCTGTGCTTCATCATCCTCTCCTCTTCGGGGAAATACCAACACAAAATACAAGCATAAGTGGGTTGCATGTGACCTCCTATAGACGAGCCACGTTCGAACTGGTCATGGGCAATGACGACGAGGTGTCCGGAGGGGGATGGTCGATGCAAAGCTCCTCAGACACGATGGGGAGCTTTGTAGCTAACACGATAGGGGGATGAAAACATGAAATGTGGTGGGTGTCGCGTCATGGGTGACTATATCCGATCCGCCATTGTTGAGGCAAGCAATAAAGCATCGATTCTTGGAAGCCATTAGTGCATTAATGGCAGCTGAATGCTGTGAACAAATGGAGGTACGTTACTCTTCGCTGCCTACACATTCACACACCTATATATGATTTGTGGGTCCACATAATGGACTTGTGATGTCACTGCTGCCACTATCTCGGTCTCCTCTTCCCCTGGTAAGTATGATTCTACGACACACGCTATATCTTGGCCACCTTCTCTTCACCATGCCTCGCTGGTGTCTCCCTTGTCTACCACCAATCGCCTTCCATCTCACTGCTTTGTACCGCAGTAATGGTAGCAGTGGTGGCAATTGGCTCGAGGTTAGCTCCACCTTCCGTCCCGCACGAACACAGACATTGGGAACGCACGAGTCTTTACTTGGCGGTTCCGTGTGTCCCCTCTTAGGCAAGCGTTAGAGTCATTCTGCCGCGAGCATCACCATGAGGAACATGCGATGTTGTCGTTGCTTTCACTCTCTCTCCATGAAAATGTCGAGCAACCACCTTCTCCCCCTAATTACGCATAGTTATTACATGTTGAGTATCATGTCTGTAAGGAGTTAAGAGGATGAGCTACGTGCTTTCATGCATATCATGTTTAGATATTGCTTTTCATGTCATCTATCTTAACTTTAATTGAAAGTAGACATGCTCTAACGTGGATGACTCATTTTCATGATGTTTATACATACTTCAACCTTTTTATATGGCATGTTAGATATGGCTTCACTAATTCCAAATACCTCTTGTCCTATTATATGCATGTACTCAATATGGCTGAGTAGTGCAATGGTTTTCAAATTTGTACAATCTTTTTTTCTGCAGGAGATATTGTACAATCTAAAGTTTAGCAAAAAAAGGTATACTATGTTTTGACTCTTTATTTACATAAATTACTTATGAAAAAAGTCTACTATACTCGTAAAAATGAATGGACAGGGCAACACGTGGCAGCAACGATTTAGCTCTTCACTATCACTTACCATGAACTCATGTATGTCAAGCAAAATTCTCCCAATTTTAGTTGAATTCCATAAATACTAGAAGAACGCACGTGCATTGCAACGGGACCACATTAACTTTAAAAGTTTAGTATCAATTATGTTAATATTACATTTAATATTCTCATATATATTAAGTGACATTGCCGACCTTTTTTACCATCAAATTCTCACACACACACCCTCTCCCTCCCTCTTCCTCACTCTCTCTCCCCCTCTCCCCCCCCCCTCTCTCTCTCTCTAACACACACACACATATCCATCTTATTGGGTACGGGACCATAATCCATCTATTTCACACGCACACGCGCTAGTGCATAACAATATGGATTATGTGTATTATATTTGCCACCACAACTGAGAGAATTAATTTCATGTAATCGGCCAGCCACAGCTCCATGACAAACAATAAATCTAAATTCTCAGCGTTATTTTTATGTAACATTGGCGAGAGGTAAACGACGGTGATTGTTTCCTTTGTTTGGAGATTGATTACCATCTGTGAGTTAAGCTGGGTACTAAAGAAGAATCTGATTGTGATATGTGAATTGATTGTTGCCTTGTACGTTTGGTTTTGGTATTTGAAGATTGATTACCATCCATTAGTTGGGTTACCAAAGAAGAAATCAATCACCATATGTAGAAAAAGGAACTACATTGCACATGCTTACGCCTCTTCTACTCGTGAGAATATATAGAATTGAAGCAAACAAAATACGTGCAGACGAGAGATAAAACATCAATGAGGATCCATAATGTCTTGACTAATGTGTTGTCCTCCAGCTTGAGAAGCACCTACAAGAAATTGGGAGGTGGGAGGGAGGATGAAAAAAACCCAGGGGAGGTGGGACGAAAATAAACCCGGAACGGAGACTACCAACTGAGACATTAGAAGTAGAGATCATTTAGTTGATAAGAATAAATAGAAAACGGTGTTAAAAAGGAGAAACATATTAGAATACATTGAAAAACCAAAAGGACGATGTAAAAGGGGATTCGCCCTGCCCCCCGGGCCTTGCCACCGAACCGACTCAGCGGTCCAGTCCCCGCGCGGTCGTCTTCTCCTGTTCCCCGAGCCGCGTCGCTACAGAGCCGGGCTCCCGCCCGACCACCTCATTGGCATCGAAGGGGAATGGATAAGGGTGACACCTTGCCTTCCCTGCCCCCATGGCATCACTCCTCCTCGACGCCCCTCCCAAATCCACTTCTCCTCCTCGCTCGCTTGATCCCGCCGATCTGGACGAAGTTAGACGCCACGGCCACCATGACCGACCCCGTCCACACGGCCACCGCCCTCCCTGCGGGCTAGGAGCTTGTCGAGGAGCTCTGAACGCCTTCGCTACTTCGTCTGCGCCAACGAGATCAAGTCCAGTACCCCGGCATCGACGTCGCTGCCGTCTTCCTCAACCTTGGGCCACCGCGACATTGCCGTTCGATCCACGCTGCCCCGAGATCCCATGTCTTCCCCTAGGGCGCCATTGACACCGCCATGATCTCCTCTTGCCTTTTCCCTGTTTCCCCTCTCGTCTGCTCTCGTTAGATATTTCGCCGTGGCCGAGAATCGCCGTCCGCCATGGCCATTGCAGGGGTAGCCACCGAGCTCCTCGGATTGACCCCGTGGCACATGCCCGCTCCTATGCACGCCCATGCCCAAGCCTGCCGCTCTTCTTCCGTGCCCCTGGGGCCACTCCCTCTCCATGCCCATGCCCGTGCTACACCGCATCGATCGCGCTCGCCGTTGCCGTCGCGCTCGCCGCAGCCACCGCACCACTGTGCCCCGCGCGACACACACCCTGGCCGCGCGCCACACTCTCGCCGGCTGCGCTCGCCCCGTCTGCTGCTGCCTATCCCTTCGCTCGCCCCGCTGTCGCGCCCCTGCCTCGCTCCGCCTCTAGTCATGGCCATCTTCTGCCGGCCGCCCCCTCAGCCACGCCGGCCGCATCTTTGCCCTCCACCGTCGGCCGCTCGCCTCGCCTGCCCTCGACACCGTCGTGGACAAATGTGGCGGAGGGATTGTTAATTGAATACGAGAAGGAGGTGGCGGAGAAGGTGTGGAGAGGCAGGAGGTCTGGGGCGGTATCACCTGGCTGTGGTGGAGGTGTTTATGCGAGAAGGAGCCGGAGTGGAAGGAGAGGTCGTAATTGGAAAGAATCGCAAAAAAAATCATATAACCGGAGATCTCATTCCAAAAAAATGGTAATATCGATGGAGGGGTGATTTCCTTCAATAGGTGCAAAACATAGGAAATATTGGTTGTTATCAAGGAAAGGTAAAAATTTAGGAAAGTTAGGATTTTTGAACTGATTTCTATGCAAATGGGGTTTTATTATTTGGTAACGTGATATCAGTACCTGTCCGTTTGTGACGTGTCTGATTAGGAAAGTTTGCAAATATTAAGAAACTATTTATTGGGAGGAAAGTTGTGACGTGTCTGTTATTTGTTTCCTAAAACAAATTTCACTAATAAGAGAAATCAATTGATTTAGATAAATTAGGAAAGTTAGATTAAAATGTATTATTTGTTTCCTGAAAATCTGTTATTTGTTTCCTAAGACAAATTGAACCAATAAAAGGAATCGATTGATTTGCATAATTTAAGGAAGTTAGATCCGTGATTTGTTATACGTTAGGAAAGTTCTGCTTGCAATAAAGAGTGGAGAGAAAAATAAACCGATGGACCAGGATGGTAGGGGGTGGTGGGAGGAGAGACGAAAAAACCAACGAAAATAAACCGCGGAGACTATTCACCAAGGTGGAAGGGGGTGGTGGGAGGAGAGACGAAAAAAACCAGTGAAAATAAACCGCGGCGACTATTCACCAACTCGTCCATTAGGAGTAGAGATGCTTGATAAGTTCAAAAAATGTGCGACCCTCTAGTTGCAATTATAGCTCAAAACGCTTTATTTTTCTTACAGAAGCGTGTGGCAGCGAGGCATGACAACTCACTATACTACAAACTACATCGAAGAAAGTTGGCTCGGGGCACCCCCAGAGCCTTAAAGGTGTGGATCGGTGTCTCCTTGTGTCATGTAGGTAAGAATTCTCTAGTGACCATGAGCATGTGTTTTTCGAGTCGATCGAGAATGCCCAAAGCAAAGAACAATAAGGTAGAGAGACACATGGCAAGGTGAGGGAGTCCTGGATTAGGGGGTGTTCGGATAGCCGGACTATGACCTTTGGCCAGACTCCTGGATTATGAAGATACAAGATTGAAGACTTCGTCCTGTGTCCGGAAGGGACTTTCCTTGGCGTGGAAGGCAAGCTTGGCGATACGGATATGTAGATCTCCTACCATTGTAACCGACTCTATGTAACCCTAGCCCTGTCCGGTGTCTATATAAATCGGAGGGTTTTAGTCCTTAGGACGAACAACAATCATACCATAGGCTAGCTTCTAGGGTTTAGCCTCTCTGATCTCGTGGTAGATCTACTCTTGTACTACCCATATCATCAATATTAATCAAGCAGGAGTAGGGTTTTACCTCCATCGAGAGGGTCCGAACCTGGGTAAAAACATCGTGTCCCTTGTCTCCTGTTACCATCCGCCTAGACGCACAGTTCGGGACCCCCTACCCGAGATCCGCCGGTTTTGACACCGACATTGGTGCTTTCATTGAGAGTTCCTCTGTGTCGTCACTTTTAGGCCCGATGGCTTCTCCGATCATCAACAGCGATGCGATCCAGGGTGAGACTTTTCTCCCTGGTCAGATCTTCGTATTTGACGGCTTTGCACTGCGGGCCAATTTGCTTGGCCATCTAGAGCAGATCGAAAGCTATGCCCCTGGCCATCAGGTCAGATTTGGAAATTTGAACTACACGACAGATATCCGCGGGGACTTGATCTTCGACGGCTTTGAGCCACAGCCGGGCGCGTCGCACTATCACGGCGGGCATGATCTAGCTCTGCCGCCGAACAGTGCCCTGGAGGCCGCACCCGTGTCCGCTCCGACCCTTAGCTCGGAGCCAACTGCGCCAATCGAGGACAGGTGGCTGGACACCGCCCCGGGGGCTGCAATCTCGACGGCGATCGAGCCGAACACCATCCCTATTTCCTGTGAAGCCCGTGGCTCCAAGGTGCCGGACTCCTCTCCGGACTACGAACCCTCCGCGCCCCTGCCAGTCGAATCCGATTGGGCGCCAATCATGGAGTTCACCACCGCAGACATCTTTCAGCACTCGCCCTTTGGCAACATTCTGAACTCACTAAAGTCTCTCTCTTTATCAGGAGAGTCTTGGCCGGACTATGGTCAGCAAGGTTGGGATGCGGATGACGAAGAAATTCAAAGCCCACCCGCCACCCACTTCGTAGCCACTGTCGATAATTTAAACAACGTGCTCGACTTCGACTTCGAAGACATCGACGGTATGGACGACGATGTAGGAGACGAACAGGAACCAGCGCCTATAGGGCACTGGACATCCACCTCATCTCATGATGTATACATGGTGGACACACCTAAAGTAAGCGACAGCAAGGAACTCGGGGACACAACGAGGGATCATTCCCTCGAAAAGCAATCAAAGCGGCGACGTAAGCGCCGCCCCAAGCCCCGCCTCGACAGAGACAACAACAATACAGACCCACCCATAGAGCAGGCAAGCCGGTGGACGATGAACATGCCTTCGAGCAACCGTTCGAACAGGGCAACTTGGATAAACAAACCGAACAACCCGTCCCCGGCGAAAACAACAGTCAGGACAACCTTACACCGGATAAGCTAATGGAGCATAAGAACCTCCACAAAAGGCTCGTCGCCACTGCGCGTAGCCTGAAAAAGCATAAGCGGAAGCTCAAAACTGCGGAAGACGCACTCAGAATCAGATGGAGCAAAGTACTCAACACCGTAGACAAATACGGCGGCAGTCACCGCACAAAAAGCTACCCAAAGCAAAAGCTACTGCCAGAATTTGACGAAGAGGCCTTAGAGCCCCCACGATCAAAAAATAAGGAAGCCACCCGGTCGGATAGACGACCCCATGGCCAACCTAGAGCGGCAAGCGGCGCCGCACACAAGCCGACACGCGATCCACCCAAGGATCCGCATCAAAAAGATGGCCCAGCCAGATCTATCTACAGGCCAAGAAAGCAAGCTCTAGTAAGCAATGCAACACAACAAATACCCGAACATCACGGCACACCCAAATACAGGGGTGCCGCACACCCCCTATGTTTCACCGATGAGGTGCTGGACCATGAATTTCCAGCGGGATTCAAGCCCGTAAACATAGAGGCGTACGACGGAACAACAGACCCTGGGGTCTGGATTGAGGATTATATCCTCCACATACACATGGCCAGAGGAGATGACCTCCACGCCATAAAATACTTACCCCTCAAGCTCAAGGGGCCAGCCCGGCATTGGCTCAAAGGCCTTCCCGAAAACACCATTGGAAGTTGGGAAGAGCTCGAGGATGCTTTTCGGGCAAATTTTCAAGGGACCTATGTCCGCCCTCTGGATGCAGACGATCTAAGTCATATAACTCAACAGCCCGGAGAGTCAGCCCAAAAATTCTGTAACATATTTCTTACTAAAAAGAACCAAATAGTCGACTGTCCGGACACCGAAGCCTTAGCAGCTTTCAAACATAGCGTTCGAGACGAATGGCTCGCCAGACACCTCGGCCAAGAAAAGCCAAGAACAATGGCCGCATTAACAAGCCTCATGACCCGCTTTTGCGCAGGAGAGGACAGCTGGTTGGCAAGATGTAGCACCAGCGACCCAAGTACATCCGAAGTCAGGGATGGAAATGGGAAACCACGACGCAACAAGGATCAGTGCTGGAATAAGGGAAGCGGCCCGAAGAGCACGGCAGTCAGCGGCGGATTCAAAAGCTCTCGGCAAAATCAGAAAAAGCCGCCCCTTAAGGATAACAGGGACGAGCTATCTAACCTAAACAAAATCTTGGACAAGATATGTCAAATCCACAGTACCCCCGGGAGGCCTGCAAACCATACCCACAGAGATTGTTGGGTCTTCAAGCAATCCGGCAAACTCAACGCCGAACACAAGGGGCTCGACACACCAAGAGAAGATGACGAACCCCACAAGCAGAGCACCGGGAAACAAAAGAATTTCCCACAAGAAGTCAAAACAGTAAACTTACTTCACGTGACAAAAGGGAAAAACAGAGTGGCGCCTATAGAGATACACGCCATACATCCTATCCCAAAGGAGTCTCGTCATTGGTTGTCAAAACCGATCACCTTCGACCATCGGGATTACTCTCGAAGTATCCGGAACGCAGGCCGGACTGCCTTGATGCTAGATCCGATAATCGACGGACTCCACTTTACAAATGTCCTGATGGACGGGGGCAGTGGTCTAAACCTGTTATACCAGGACACAATCCGCAACATGGGGATAGACCCAACAAAAATTCGCCATAGCAAAACCTCCTTTCAAGGGGTAACACCAGGCCCGGATGCCCATTGCATGGGTTCTCTCAGGCTAGAAGTTATGTTCGGCTCCCCCGACAACTTCCGTCGCGAAAAGCTAACCTTCCATATCGCCCCATTTTCAAGTAGCTATCAAGCACTACTGGGACGCGAAGCTTTCGCCCGCTTTAACGCGATACCGCATTATGCATCTCTTACGCTTAAGATGCCCGGTCCACGAGGTATCATCTCACTAAAGGGAAAACATTGAGTGCGCCTCCGCGCGGAAGACTGTGCGGCTGCCTTAACAACCCCACACTAAAGCGGCTTTACCAGCCAAAGCACCTAAACGGGTCGTTAAGACCACGGACACGGTTAGACGAGTCCGGCATAAAATAAGAGATAATAAAGCTCAATTTTACCGATTTTTGAATCATACTTTGTTTATTTAGTACAACATATGTTTTCCCACGATCTTTTTATCAACTAAGTTCCTCTCTTTTACAGATGAACATCATGCTACGCCCGTCCAGGATACGGCACAACGGAGACACAAGCGCAGACGTGCAGCAGGGACCCGCGCCAAGGATTCTTTTCAGATTAAGACCCTGCGTAAACCTTTTTTACTGTCTCTTGTTGATACACATCCCCTGGTTTTCTTGTATAACCGAGGAAGAGGCTGGCGTTTTGGCATGTGGCCACGTCAGAATTTTGCGCGTACCTGGACACCAGGGGCTTATTACCAAGGGCGTTGTTCCGCCCACCTTCACAAAGGCCAAAAACCTTAGGGAGTGTTCGGCGTCGCGAGTTTGGCCTTATATGCATCAGCTCCGAATCATGTCTTTGGTCAAATGTTGGGTTTGCCAGGCTCCTGTGTTTTGCTGCCTTACGTTCCGCTCTATCGGCTAAGGCGGCACCAAGAGAACTACTGCGATTGTGCCCCGGTTCGGCCAGGCGAGCACCTCAGTAGAGAAAGCCGAAAACTGACTGTCATGATATAGCGTGAGACTGGTCAACCACTCGATGACTTACCGGAATCTTTAGGATTCCTCCGCATTGACGAAGGGCCGTTTCCCGGCCAGGCACATACGCGCCCCGAATTCGGGCGAGCGTAGGCGCCACCAGGGGATATATAAGTAGCCTCACTGTCAAACTCCTATGGCTAAGTGAAAGTGATAAAGCATCATAGTCCAATTGCCTAGTTCGCTGCGCTATCACCTCCTTTGTAGGACCAAGACGTTGGATCAAGTGTGAAAATGCGCCTTCTGCGAACACCCCCACATTATTTGCGTGGGGGCTGAAGCCGACGACTGCCATCTTTCAGATTATATATACATATATCTTAAACGGCCGCACAGGATGTATTATAATACTTGCAGGCTCAAGTATAAAAAGCTTCTACAATTTATCAAAACATTATTTTACAATAATATGTGCTATTGGAACATAGTATCCTTCGAGCACTGCGTCTCTATTAAACGAGCGCCTTGCAGAACTTCTTGAAAATAGTGCTCGACAGGTACTCGGCTTTCGTCCGAGTCTTGGGATGCAACAGTGGTGGCCTCCATTTCCGCCCAGTATGTCTTGACACGGGCAAGAGCCATCCGTGCACCCTCTATGCACGCTGACCTCTTCATGGCATTGATATGCGGCACCGCACCAAGGAACTGCTGCACCAAGTTGAAATAACTTTTCGGCTCTGGCCTTTCTGGCCACAGATGACTCATGACATACTTCATGGCGAGTCCGGACAACCTATTTAGCTCGGCCCATTCGGCCAAACGATCGGCTAACGACAATGGACGCTCTGGATTGTGGAACTGCGACTAGAAGAGCTTTTCCACTTCGCGATCTTCTTGATCTCGGAAGTGTTCGGCCGCATCTGCGGCACTCGCTGCCAAATCCAGATAGGTGTCTGCCGTACTCCACATCCGGTCTAACGGAGCATTTTTAGGATCACAGAACTTCCTCCGCAGCATAAAGGGCTTTCCAGCCGCGATCTCTCCGGCCTGACGTAGCTCCTCCTTCATAGCTCTCATCGCAGAGCGAGCATCCTTGGCATCGGCAACGGCCTTCTCCAGGTCCATCCGTTCCGCCCGGTCTTCTTTTTCAAGAAGCTTGCAACGGTCAACAGCGCTCTTCGGCTTCACGGCCATCTCGACCATTTCCCTCTTGCTTCGGCAGTGAGCAGCCTGTTCGGCTTTCAGCTCTTCAATTGCCTTTCCGACAACCGCATTACTTTTCCTGGCTTGCTCCTTGGCTCGGGCAAGTTCTGCCCGAAGATTCTCCATGGCAGCAGCACCATCTGCATCAAGCGCACACATTGTAAGATACTGGCATAAAGCTCCTCTTACCAGGTGCCGCAGAGGAATTACATACCTTGTGCCTCGTCAAGCCGCCTGTTGACAAGCGTGATGTCGGCATCTGCCACGTCAAGTTGCCGCTTTAGCTTGGCAAATTCATCAGTCCGGCTGGCCACCGGACACTTCGCCACCTACGTATGAAGGCGGCGCATTAGACCTGGGGTTATGATCCTCTGCGCGCCGTCACTTTTGACAACGCACAGAGTCTCAGGGGCTACTATCTACACAGGGCGCATCTTATTTATGCGCAACTGTCCAAAAAAGGTACATTATTTCGCGTACCTCAAAACCTGTCAGTAAACTCCTGACGGCCTCGTGCAATCCGCTCTCCGCGGATGAAATCCTCTCAATCACCGTACCCATCAATGCACGGTGCTCCTCTGAGATAGATGCTCGCCCTAGCAGATCCTTCAGCTCCTCCGACCACACACCGGATGGTGCCGGACTCGTCCGATGGCCCTTTTCGAAGGCCAGACACAGAGAGCTTTGGGGGGCCATATGCTACCTTCCGGCCCTGCCGGATTCGGAGAAACCCTCCGCGACGATACCTCAGGGTCGCCCGCCTTGCAAGGCGGTACGGCAGGGGGAGGCGTTCCGCTCTCCATCATCTCTGGAAGAAGATCCCCCGAAGACGAGATCTGCTGAGAAGGCTGAGGTCCGAGCTACAAGGTAAATCTTCGGTTACTTTTCTCAGATATAAAGCAAGGATTCCTCTCATTTCTTAAAAAGAAAAACTCATCTCTACTTAACGCTCGGTGGAGGGCTGATCCCCTTGAGGGCATAATTTGGCCGAGGTATCCCCCGGCGCAGGACCCTCTGACGAAGATTTCTTCCCCCGCTTTGAGGCCATGGTCTCCGAGTCTTCAGAGGCGGTCCTCTTTGGCCGTAGCTTCCTTGTCCCCTCCCTCGCTTTCCTCCGAAGGCACAACCTCCAACATGCGGACCAGCACGGGATCCGGCGTGGTCTCGGGGAGGGGGCCGGACACCTGATTAGCTTTGCTTTCGCTATCCACTCCTGTTTAAAGGACGACTCCTTTAAGGGCAATTTTATGATAAATATACAGATAGCGAGTCCGGGCACAAGGCTACTTACTTGAGTATCCGGGCGATTGCAGCTCAGACCTGCGTCCTCGGTCAAGTCCGGACACATTGCTTGTGATCCGAAGAACAATTTGTACATCTCCACGGGCGTTGCGCCCATGAAATGCTGGAGAGCTCGTGGTCCCTCCGGATTGAACTCCCACAGGCGAAGGGGGCGACGTTTTCCGGGCAAGGCTCGGCGGATCAACATGACCTGCGTCACCACGACCAGGCTGATGTCTCTTTCTAAGAGATCTCGAATGCGGCCCTGCAACAAGGGCACGTCCTTGGATGGCCCCTAGTCCAGTACTTTATTGACCCATGACGCCAGCTGTGGTGGGGGACCTGAGCGAAAGGCAGGTGGCGCCACCCACTTGGTGCCCCTGGGAGCGGTAATATAAAACCACTCTCGTTGCCATAAGCTGGACTCCTCTTGAAAAGAGCCCTTGGGGCATGGAGCATCAGCATTCTTGCTTATAACAGCGCCTCCGCACTCCGCGTGCCGTCCCTCGATCATCTTCGGCTCTACTTTGAAGGTCTTGAGCCATAGTCTAAAGTGAGGAGTAATACGGAGGAAGGCTTCACACACAACGATGAATGAGGAAATATGGAGGATGGACTCCGGAGCTAAGTCGTGAAATTTCAGCCCATAATAAAACATGAGCCCCCTCACGAAGGGATCCGTCGGGAAGCCTAGCCCCCGAAGGAAGTGAGACATGAACACCACACTCTCACCAGGCCTAGGAGTGGGAATGACCTGCCCTTGAGCAGGCAGCCTATGTGAGATTTCACCGGTCAAGAACCTGGCCTCTCTCAACTTTAGCACGTCCTCCTCCGCGATGGAGGAGGGCATCCATCGGCCTCGAAGGTCGGAACCGGACATTATCGAAGGTTTGAAGCGCCTGAAATTTGGAGCCTTGGGTGTTGGAACTCAAGGCAAAAGGCGAACTCGTTTGAGATTGAAAGAAAGGAGTAAGGCCTTGGTCTCTTTATAAGAGGTTGAATACCAAGGGCCCTCCCCGTAACCGTTTGGGACTCGCCTTTGATCGAGAAAACATACCAACGGGCACGACTGGGTTACCCACGTCCGTATTGATGAGAATCCCGTAAATAAAGGGGACACGATCTCTGCTTTGAAAGGACGTGCCAAGGAAACCGCCTCGCAAAACGCGCTGAGGTGGGACAGTAAAAACGATTCGAATAAGGGCTTGGTCGTGGTGTGGTGTCACGCTGCGGAATACGTCAGCAGATTAGATTTGTGTAAATATCATTCTCTCTATGGCAATATGTGGAAACTTATTTTGCAGAGCCGGACACTATCCTTGTGTTCAAAATCTTCTACGAAGTATTGGAAGGAGGAACCCGCCTTGCAATGCCGAAGACAATTTGCGCACCGGACTCGTCATCATTGAAGCCTGGTTCAGGGGCTACTGAGGGAGTCCTGGATTAGGGGGTGTTCGGATAGCCGAACTATGACCTTTGGCCGGACTCCTGGACTATGAAGATACAAGATTGAAGACTTCGTCCCGTGTCCGGAAGGGACTTTCCTTGGCGTGGAAGGCAAGCTTGGCGATACGGATATGTAAATCTCCTACCATTGTAACCGACTCTGTGTAACCCTAGCCCTCTCCAGTGTCTATATAAACCGGAGGGTTTTAGTCCTTAGGACGAACAAAAATCATACCATAGGCTAGCTTCTAGGGTTTAGCCTCTCTGATCTCGTGGTAGATCTACTCTTGTACTACCCATATCATCAATATTAAGCAAGCAGGAGTAGGGTTTTACCTCCATCGAGAGGGCCCGAACCTGGGTAAAAACATCGTGTCCCTTGTCTTCTGTTACCATCCGCCTAGACGCACAGTTTGGAACCCCCTATCCGAGATCCGCCGGTTTTGACACTGACACAAGGGGAAAAGATAATAGGAATAACATGAAATTAATTGAGTACTATTCATGCAAGCATGTTACTTAGAATATCAGCATTTTTGTGATACCGATCACATATGCTAATCTCTATAAGTAACGTCACATAATAATACAAAGATTGGTTCTCTCTGTGTGTGCATGGGGTGGGGGGTGGGGGTGGGGGTGCAAAAGCTCTAACTTTTAATGTAAAACTCATATAAAAGAATTTTCTTCACTAAATTTGTCAAGGTTGGGATGGAGTGGGTGCGGGGCTGCAGCCTGCAGGGATGCACGTAGCTCAGCCGGTGATGCTTATATACCTGGTAAATGTCAAACCAATATCTAATGCAAGTTTGCTTCAACAAAATTTCTCTCGTCTTAGCACATTTTTGCATCTCAGCTCGTACTTTACACTATGAAGTGTTAGCACTATTATAATACAAATCGTATTACTACAAGCGACCCACTAATAATTTGTTGAAAATATATTGATTCTAAAAATATGAACATCGGTGAACCAATTTGTGATTGGATGGTTAGAGGGACAGTGGTATCCCGAGCCCACTAGTGTTAAGTTCTGGTGCTCACATTTATTTCTGAATTTATTTCAGTATTTCCGGCGATCTAATAATGAAAACCTGAACTCGGAAACATAGTTTTATGGTCGTAAGAAGCAAGAATGTGTCTATTCCAAAATAAAAAGAACAACAATTAAATGTTACGGGATACGTAGAATTCCGTGAGATTATCACGAAAATTCTTCCATCGAAGGGCCGAAAACGCATTCGACTTGAGGGTAGACCAATGATGAAGGCGGATCTCATGCCGCACTGTCCAAACTCCAAAGCAGGGGAAGCCAAAGCTACCGTACCGTCCAACCAGTCACCAGGAGTCATCTGCCACCAGTCCGTGACAGCTGGGCCACGACCTATGTCGGCCCCACAAGTCATCGGCTGTTCATCCAAACGACACGCCCGAACCGCGGGTGTGCAGCGCACCGAACAGCCACCGGGAGAACACTTCCGTTTCTGACACACCCCCACCACCCCCGTCGCATCGCCGTCGCGACGGCGCTCCTACAAATACACCGACCATGTCGGCCTCCTGACCCGCCGCCATCCCGGATCCCGATGCCCCAGGCCCGAATTCCAACAACCACCGCCCGCTCCACTTCGTCCCTAGCTCGAAGCCTACGACCGGGGGCGAGGGGCCAAACCCTGCCCTAGGGTTTGGGTTTCGAGCCGGATCGATCCGGCCAGGGTTCGGCGGAGCGGCTTTCAATGGGGGATCGGGACGAGGAGGAGGAGCTCCAGATGGCGCTCCGCATGAGCCTCCACGGCTCGCCGCCGGCGCAGCCCGAGCCCAAGCGCAGCAAGCCCCCATCGCCCGCCGGGGAGTCGCCTGAGGCGGAGGCGCGCCGCAAGCAGCGCGAGCTCATGGCCGCCGCCGCCGAGAAGCGCCTCCGCGCCGTCGCCCCGCCTGCCGCCGTCGCCCCGCCCGCCGCCGTCGTGGTGCCGCCGCCGTCCCAGCCGACGGCCGTGGTGGCGGAGCAACCTTCCGCCCCGGAGGACGTGAAGGTGGAGTCGGAATCAACCGTGGTACCTATGGAGGATGTGAAGGAGGCGGAAGTGGAGTTGGAGGTTGATGTGGGAGAGGAGGAGAAAGGGGAGGAGTTGCATCCGGAGCTCGCTGAGAAGCTCTGGCTCATGGTGTTTGGGAGCGGGGTTTCAAAGGCAGTGCTGGCGCAGTGGAGCAATCAGGGTATCAGGTGAGCTTTTGTTTGGTACTTCAGTCTCATTAATATGTGTATATGGGTGAAAAATAGAGGGATACTTTGATTTCTGGAGCACTTACCCATTCACCGAAATAGAAATCCGGCATTGATTCCCGAATAGGATATGGGATGTGATATAGGATGAGTGATATCCGGTTTTGTAACGGAACTATTCGGATAATATAATCTATGATATCCGGGACAAGCTAACTTGCTCAGCCTATAGATCTTAGCCCACCGCTCATATCCGGCCCTTTTGAAGGCCTGACCCATTGCTTGTGTGGCTATCGACCTTCCTGATGCTGTACTTGTACATATTTTTCTTGGAAAGATGCCTTTGGTAGGTTAATTTCACATTGTCTTGCACGGTACATGTCATCCAATGTCATCGTACAACAAGTGGAAACCATATATTTACGAGTTAATTTGCCTTGTTGAATTATTCATGTAGTTGCATTTTGGAAATTGTATGGTTGATTGATCTTTATATTGCCATATAAATGGTTTATGTTTTATACAGTTCTTATTTTATTAACATTAGTACTCGGTAATATTTGCATTTGTACTCATATCGGGCACGACACATGTCCAACTCTGAGTCCCACGAAAAAAATGTGGTTTAGGGTACGAAATGAGCGATATATGTCCATATCCGCTCTGACTTCACCTCCCATATCTGTAAGATAATGGCCTTTGGTGACTTCGTTGCTTTCATTGTCTAAGTAGGTTATGTTAAGTTTCTGTTCTGATGGGCATGGTGATGGGCACCTAGAAATTAGTGTTAGACATGTGTTTATGAGATTAGGGTTTAGTGTCCCACTGTCCCTGAATACTCGAGGATTGGGTGTCAATCAATGGTTCAGTGTTCTGTGAAGACAGACTGATGTGGACATATATTGTGTATTTTAGTTGTTTCTGCCAGCGAATGATAGTCATGATTCAAAGTGATCATACATGGTTATGTGTATCTTTAGGATCGAATCATGGTAGGAGACTAAGAGAACAAGAGGTTGTCCTTGAGGTTACTTAGATTGGCATCTGGGCATCCTTAACTGTACTCATTTATACTACCTCCGTCCGGGTTTAAAGGGCCGGCCGACCAATTCTCCAGGACCAAGGCAGCGCAGCGGTACACAAAGCAACGGGCCATACTTTGCTCCAATTAATGTGTTAATCGTTAGCCTTTCTCCAAATTCGCCAATCAGCAAGCCTGCACGCCACAAGTCTCGCGCGCAGCCGCACGGCCAGCCAACCAGCGCGCTCTCATGCCAGCTCTTTCACCCGTCCCCACGTATCCCAGAACAAATGCTTGTTAATCCGCGAATTAACACAGCGCAATAAATACCCGGTCTATAAATCTGGACTGTCTGTTGTGGCCCTCCGGCCCTTTAAACCTGGACGAGGTAGTAGTATACATATGAAACATTGCCATAGCATACATGGAGAACACAAATTTGGTAGTTAATAAATACTCCATGCATGGCAAAATGTAAGTTCCATAATTTTTTTCTTTTCTCGTGGCAGAATAGATGTGCATGGAGATGTGTTCTCTGACTTGCATTTCCTTTTTGTTTCTTGTTGTTAAGTTAAACATTGGTAGTACCTCTCCATTTTCCAACCCAATTATGAGAAACATTCTATATATCATGGCAGTTTCAATCGCAGAAACTAGCAATTAAAGATGACATTGGTCGTGCTCTATAATTTAATATTCATGCCATACATGATACATGAGCTTCCAGTACTAGTAAATTTTCTCTTTGAGAGGAGTACAGATCTGATGGAAGCATATTGAAGTTGGACGCGAGAAATATTGGGTTAGAGCCGGCACCGCAGCGCTTGCTGCTTGCTGGCCAGAGGGTTGGGATGTTTCACTGATTCCCCGAGGACCTTGTTTTTCTGCCTTTTTCCTTGCCTCTGCCCGCCTGAGTGTGATTTGCTTTCTTCCTACTACCTCCGTAAACAAATATAAGAGCGTTTAGAATACTAAAATAGTGATCTAAACGCTCTTATATTAGTTTACAGAGGGAGTACCTTTTAAATACAAGAGGTCCCTGGGTTCGAACCAGCCTTTCTGCATTGCACTTCGCAGGGGTAAGACTAGGTTCCTATAATCCCTCCCCAGACCCCACCTTGTGTGGGAGCTTCTGTACACTGGGTCTGTCCTACCTTTTAAATACAACCAGACATCGCGTTTTCTCGAAAAATGGTTCACTTTCCTGTGCTCTTCCTGTTTCCTGCTTCCTGCCAGGTTCTGGCATCCAGTTTTGACCGGTTACCAGTGGGGTTTCGTCAAATTCTGATGGTTTTGAATTTCAGAATTTGAAATAAACAAAACAAAAGGTTTCATCAATCTCAATTTTTAAGTAGTTATGTTAATTCACGCTTCTTTGTTGTACCAATTGTAGCTTCTTGCCGTATCCATTCTGGATGTGATCATATCAGCTAGAAGATACTGCATACTTTTAATAAAGGAATTTAAATTCAAAATAAACCATCCGATTTATATTACCTTGGCACTGTCCCATTCCTGGCAGTAACTGGCCGGTACTGCCAGGAAATGGAACCCACCCTGGATAAGAACTTATGGCATGTTGGCCATTACAAATAATGGGCATTTGCCATGGCTAGCTAATACCATGTTTGATGTCTTGTCATCAAAGGTAACTTCGTTAGGGGTATTTGTGAAAATAAGTGCTGCTGGAGTTGCAAATATCTTCATAATTATGCATTGGTGGTTGAGAAAAATAATTATGTAGCGATCAAAGGGCCTACGTGCAACAATTTTAAGCCACTGCTATTTTTTGCATGGGAACAGTATGGGAGAACCATGCAGCACAGAGCATCAAGCATTTTGGGTGAAACGCGGTCCTTCAGGAGCTCCAGTTCTGAACATTTTTCTTCTTCTAAGCTTTCTAGGATTGACTTGATCAATTTTAGTTTGTTTCTCTGAATCCAGCTTGGATCGCATGTCTTCACTCTCACACATCAAAGGGACCTTTTAGTTTGAATAAGTTTTTGCGCAACTGATTTAACACGTGAAGTTTTAAGTATGCCTTTGGTATATTGGTGCTCCGAGTCCAAGTTAAAAGTGTGATTATTTTGAATTATGACTCTGATTGCTGGCAAATTCTGGCGATGAAGTAGGAAAATTTCCAGATTTGACAGTTAACAGGAATTTGCATGCCTGTACCATTAGAAATTAACGCATACAGTTTCTTGGAAATATCATAGCATTGATCCTATCACACCTTTCATTGCAGTCATACAATTGAATGCTATTTTTCTAATTATTGTTAAAATGTATGCAGGTTCAGCTCTGACCCAGAAACAGCTATGGGACTGGTACAACATGAAGGTGGCCCTTGTGGTGTCTTAGCTACAGTGCAGGTACATCATTGTTGCTTTAGCTAATTGTGTTTGATTGAGTGTTATTGTGGGCATTTTTGCTGTCTAGAATTCTACATGTTTCCTTGCCTTAACTGGGTGTCACTTCAGTTGGACTGCCTGAACTTTGGTCAATACTATGAACCGCCAACTCAACACAGAGCTAAACTGAGGAGGGGTCAACACTGATTGGTGTATGATTAAGTAGTGATTTCAATTCACAGTTAGCCAAAAAGTTCCATGTAGTGCTAAAATCGCAGGAGGGGCCAAGGCCCAGGTTGGTCCCAACCAAGCTCTGCCCCCGCGCCTAAGCATCCTGTGTAGTGACCCTGATAAATTGAACAGACGTGTAAGAGATAGGTTGGAGAATTCTGCCGTTACTTAAATTTCTTTCCTACTTACAAATACTTGAGTTGGTGGTGAGTTCACTCATTCTCCATTCTACTCTCACCTGGGACTAACAATCTTGCAAAAGTCACAAGTAGTAAATGCACTCGATACTCGCACGTGGGAGCATTACCCTGGGAAATGGCACAAATAAATAATTGCACACTTACTCGTATAAGTAAACAAGTACGCTCTTACTCACGTGGGACCAGCGTTCTTGTAAAAGACACAAATTAACACATACACGACAAATCTCAAACTCCTGATGAATTGAACAGACGTGTAAGAGATAGGTTGGAGCAGTCTGCCGTTACTGAAATTTCTTTCCTACTTACAAAGATTTGAGTTGGTGGTTGAGTTCACTCCTCACTCTCCATTCTACTCACACCTGGGACTAACATTCTTGCAAAAGTCACAAGTAATAAATGCACTCCATACTCGCAAGTGGGAGAATCGCCCTGGGAGAAGGCACACGTAAATAATTGCACACTTACTCGTATAAGTAAACAAGTACGCTTTTACTCACGTGGGACCAGCATTTTTGTAAAAGGCACAAAGTAACACATACAGGACGAACCTCAAACTCAAAACATTGCTATGGGTTTTACCTTCCACCACTCAACCAACCAACTCTTCACATGCTATAGCATATAGAGCAAACGATTTTACTTATTCAAACGGGATGAAAGATGCCATTCCGCTGCTATCTTTCTTCCTCAATCACCTCCCATGTGTCGCTTCTCTTCCCTATGCTTATCCTTTCCCAACCTTGCAACCCTCCCATGGTTGTTTCAGTTGCTTCAGGGCATCACTGCCTGCAACTCTTCCCTGTCATTTTGCTCTTTTTTCTAGCTGGATCTCGTGCAGCGATCAAATCACACATACGCCTTCCCATTAATCTTCTATGCTGGGTGGCTAACTCAGATTTTTTGGTTTTGTAATAATGCACAGGCACTGAGGTAGTTATGCCAAAAAGCGTTTAAAGCTGAGTAGCTCTACCGGTCGACCTTTTTTCTTCTTATATGAGCTCGCCTTGGTCCAATTTAAAATCCTGTTTCCTGATTTTTTTATCTCTAATTTATCCTGATGAACAAACCCTATCGTTGGTGGTAACAAATCTGTACTTTTCTTAGTAAGGTCTGGTAGGACCGCTGGGGCATCCTGCTGTTACATTAAATCAGCAGAGAAGTTGTTCAAAGCTGAGCAGCTTATCTGACTTATACCTTTTTCTAAATAAGCCTATGATAATTTTTTTTTCTAATTTGTCACAGTAATGTGTTTACAGACGAGATCTAACTATTTATTTAGCTATCTGTTGTGCAATTGTTTCTGCTATCACCAAGCTCAACATTTCTGATGGCAACTTTCTCATGTTCTCTTTTTGCAGGCATATGTCCTTAAATATCTTCTGTTTTTCTCTGATAATTTGGGTAACCCAGAGGTCAGTGATCCATCATTTGCTCTTGGACAAAGACGATTTTATCAGAGTTCTTTTGCTGCAAGGGATGATTTTTCTTCTCTTACCGAGGATGGAAAGACGAGGTGGTTTCTTTTGCTCCTTAAAAACCACACTGATGCCACTGTTGTCTTTTAGCTAATTATCTACGTATTCAGTAATTCTTCTGAACCACCGTTCTTCATTATGAAAATAAGAACATAGCAGACTGACGTGGGAGATTTTTTTTTTAATTTAAGCCCACGGCATTTCTTAGTTAGTTCTCTATTCATGTGTTTGTGACAGATCCCTTGATTTACCAAACCAAAAGCTGTGTTTCAGTGAACTATTAAAAATCCTTGCAATTTTATTACTTTATTGAAACAACAGCCATGCTCTAATGTTTATTCCGTGGAGAACCTAAATGCTTCCATACCTATTATTTCCCCACGTTAATATTTTAGAATTGATATTCTAAATGTATCATGAAACATTATACAGTTTGCAGCATTGTACTTTCTTATTATTCTTGATACTCAAACGGCTGTTTATTGATTTTTTTTACTAGAGCATTGGTTCATGCTATGGTGGAAATTCTATTTTTATGTGGAACTGGGAAAAGAGCTGTTGTGGCATTCATTGGAGGTGTCATTCGTGAGGTAAGTGGACTTGATAACAATCAGGTGCTTATAAGCTTTGAGATGCTTCAAAGTTGATTATACTTCCATATACAGCATGACGACAATTCTCTTTTGGAACTTGCAGCAGAAAGTTGATGCTGCTTTGGAAGGCATTTCTGTTGAATCGGCAATTGATTTCCAGAAAGTTCTTAGAATAAGTACATTTATCTCAAGGAAGGATGCATTCAACATGCTTCTGGCAAACATTCCTCTGTTTCGAAGTCGACTGGGTGCCATGTTATTTCTTATCTCTTCTTTACTTTCACGGGGACTGGTATGTCTATGTCTATGTTTTGTGGTGTGCATATTTTTTTTTGCTTGCACAGTTGAATAAATTGCAAACTCAGTGGTGTATTTGAACTTCAATCAATTTTGAACCAGGATTGTATCCAAGCAGATAGGGATGATCCAAGCCAACCATTGGTCACAGCTCCATTTGGGCATGCTTCTCAGGTACTGATAGCATTATCAACTCCAGTATTTTAGCACGACTTGCTTACTGCAACACCCTGCCATTTAGTACCACACTGTCAGTTTAACTCGAGTTACACTTGCACATAAGTCTTGTTTGTGCAAGCAGTGTCACTTCAGGTTTAACCCTTTTATGTGAAGTGAGGACAAACATATAAACTTATAAGTAGGGGGTATTTACGGATGCATGCCCACTCCATGATGAACAGGGGTGTTGGCTTCTTTGGGTCGCAGCATATCACACTTGACATAGCAATTCAGTGCTTACTGTTGGAATACAGTGCTGGACTCACTTGAAAGCTATAAATATTGAACAACGTTTTATGTACTAGGACTGCCCATTATTATCAGTAATATCTATACATTACATTACAACCTAGTGTGGTCTTTTGCAGGAAATTGTAAATTTATTGCTTTGTGGAGAGGCTGTCCCAAATGTATTTGATGGCAAGATGGACCTTGGTGGCGGCATGTCCCTGAAAGGCATTCCAAATGACGTTGAAGTTGGGTTCCTTACCCTTCTGGAATCACTAAATTTGTGCAAGGTTGGTCAGTACCTAAAGTGCCCGAAATGGCCTATATGGGTGGTGGGAAGTGAAAGTCACTACACTGTCCTTTTTGCCCTAAATCCCAACGTCCAAGAGGAGAATGAGCTGGAAGAGCGGGAATCCAAAATTAGGAGGGCATTTGATGCGCAAGACCAGAGTGGAGGTGGAGGCTTTATTGCGGTGGAGGGATTCCAGCAAGTTCTGAGGGACACAGACATAACATTTCCTTCTGACAAGCTCGACGATCTGTGTAATGCGGGCGTTATAGTATGGAGTGAGTTCTGGCAGGCACTGCTTCAGTTGGATAAAAGGGCTGGAGGCATGAAAGATCCAACTGGCCTTATGGGCAAGAAGCAATTCACTATCTACCACTTCAATGGAATTGCCAAGTCAGTGCTTAATGGGAGTGGAAACACAGGAGGCGGCTCAACTCCAATACAAAGACCTAGGATATGCAAGTTAAATGTGAGCGTCCCACCTAGGTGGACGCAGGATGAATACCTAGCTGATGTTGTAAGCTCATCGGCCAGCGGCAGCAAGAATGACAGTGTTCTTTCTCTTGCTCCACCAGTTCAGACTGCTTGTCAGCATGCGCCACTAGTGGACTGCATTAGAACTCGATGGCCACGGGCAGCTTGCAGCTGGTCTGGAGATGTGCCGAGTATCGTCTGATGTGATGCTTGAGTTCCAGTCATATCACTTGTTGGGCTGATTTCGAGCAGAGACTGCTTGAACTCCCATAGTGTTGACCATGCCATGCAAAGTTTTGGAAGGGGCTGCTGGTGCTGGTGTTGTAATTGTTTAGCCTGATGAATATATGTTTTCCCCCATGGACATGAATCCTTTTTATCGCGTCATCTTATCTCTTTTTTCTTTTAATTGACATTAGATGTATACACCTTTTATGGACATGCTGTTAAGTCTCGAGGCACATTCTTTCCTGTACACAGATGATTTTGTTGTAGTTTATTTTATATCTGACACAGAGCTGACCGACTTGTTTGTTTTACATCTGACGGAGCTAGCTGTAAAAGTTCTATGATCCACCTTTTGATTTCTTACTTTCTTGCCTATAACCTTTCTTTCCTCAACCTAAAAAAATATGTCTTGATTTCTTACTTTTCTGGCCTACAACCTTTCTTTCGTTGGCCAAAAAAATGTTTCCCTTGCTTCTTTTTTTTTTGAACACAGACGCACATACACTCACTCTTTGCTTATTTCAGTTGAACGTGTCCGTGTAGTTGATTTATGTATATACTTGTGTCCGCTCTTTTGACGTGCTTGGTTCACACAACGGTAACGACTACGAGGCTGTTATGAGATAATTACGGTGGTACATTGGCGTAATTGGTCAATCTGCAGCTTTGTTTGGGTCCAGTTAGCAACGACAAGCTCAGAAGACTGCTAGAGGAGCATGCCATGGCCAGCTAGAACAACCTTCAGCCCCTCAAGATTTGAGTGTTCTTGCTCCAAGGGCTATGTCGACATCCACCTCTTCGTCCTCCATGGTGAGCTCGGTGGCGAGGTGTGTCACTCATATGCAGGATAGATGAACGGGCGTGAGAATTTGTTCGGGAAGAGGAAACGAACGAGGCGGGATCTGGGAACGTGGTTGCGTAAAAAGAGAGGTTAGAATCGATTTCGTAGGATATCTCATAAGGGCAGAAGTGAAAACAAAATGTACAACTTATTGGATGGTTATAGGAGGATAGTAGCCTATTGGGGATCAAACCCTAGGTTTGACGTTTTTGTGTCTCATTCTATAGTGACGCGCCAAACCCTACATCGATCATGTGTGAAGTTTTGAATTGAAATCGATGCACATGACTTTGCACAAAAAGGAAGAAAAAACACTCGGCGACCACTCGCTTCGTTCGGGCAGGCGTCGTTTTAGTCGTCCGATTTGATTTAATCCGATGGATGAATTTCCTTTTGAATAAAAAGAAAGGGCCCCATCCATGTTTTATTGAAAAAACCGACAGATGAAGTTTATGTGGAAAAGAAAAAAGATGAACAAAGTTTCAGCCTTTTCGACGATGTTCGTTCAGTGGTAGAAGACGTTTCAGTCGATCAGAAGACGCCTTTGGCGATTGCATTGTGTTAAAAAATAGAAATTCAATCCATTTTACACAAAATAAATAAATTATAATCAATCACATCACACGGGCGTAACCCTCAAAAAAAATATATCAATCACATGGCGACCACTCGCTTCGTACGGGCGCACGTAGGGCGTCGTCCCAACCGTCCGATTTGATTTTGGTCCGAACTCCGAAAAAAATAGAAGCAGCACAAAGCGGCCCCTAACCTGCGGCTCCTCTCGCTACGCCGGCGATGAGCTGCTCGTCGGAACTCCCCTCCCCCTCGCCCAGACTCCGACCAACTCTCCACTCCCGCTCCTGAACCTCCTCCCCACCCCCCACTCCCAAGCAGTCAGGCCTCCCGTCTCCACCCACCAATCATCGCCGCGTCATCTTGCCCAGCAACGCATCTGCCCGCCGCCGTCGCGCCACCCTGAAACCCCAAAGCCTCGGCCATCTTCATGAAGACCGGCGAGATCACCCATCGCAACTTCTCCTGTTTCCCGCGAGGCCTTGAGGCCAGTGTGAAGCCGGGAAGCCACACCACGCCTGATGGCGGACTCGGCGTCGGGCCGCAGTGCCCACCTTCATCGCCCGGCTCAACAAATCTGGTCCCAAGCTTGAGGTATATGCCTTGTAGCTGCGGCACAACTATCCACTCTTCGCCGCATCCTGCCTGCATCCCCAATTTTTTCCACCTGACATTTTGTTGAATTGGGGATGAGCCCGGACGGCTGAATTCCACCGAGGGACTCGGAAGCACTAGTATACAAGTCCACCTTTGGAATGAGCAAGTGCCAATTATCTTCATCTTTTGTTCCCATAACCATGTTGATTCAACATGCCTCAACAACTGATTGCAGTTAAGGCTAGCAATTTGCTACCACAGGTTGTGCGCTAGCCTATTTAGCTGCTGCTATTGTTCTGTCATAGTCCAATCTGGTTTTACTCCCTCCGTCCCGAAATAGTCCAAAATAAGGTTGACACACTTATTTTGGGACGGAGGGAGTATCAGTTTTCCTTTGACCATTTCATACCTTCTGCAGTCTTTACAGGGTTCACGCTCACCAATTAATTCTCTTTCTTCATCTAAACGGCACAACTTCCGCCACTAATGGAAGAAGAAAAACATAATATTTGGATACAACACAGACAGCGATCACTAGTCAACTTGTACTAGATCCGTACTTGCATCCATTTTTTAGAAGATCACGTAGACAACCAACCAATAATTTATGTCTTGTGCTTCTATGCACACCTCCAATCTTAAAGAGTGTCAGTGACCTTTGATGAGAGTCCAAATGATTGCTATGCATATTATACAACAGTATATCCTGAAAAACAAGTATTTTCAGGAATGCTAACTTGCCACTGGCATTTCAGGGTTGAGACAATCGCTGAAGGGAAGCTCTGCTCCATCATTGCAGCAACCTGTCTTCATGAAGCTCTGAGGTATGTTGCAGTTTGCCTGCCTCTTGTGAATCTTGGTCCAGGTACCCATCAACTAAATGAACATATAAAAGATACTGCGATCAGAAATGATAGCAATGAATGTTGATGTTCCATAGGATTTATCAGTAATATAAAAAATGTACTCATGACAAAACCTCAAGTGCTTAGCATGTCTCTTTTTATTTTCTTGGATTCCAGGCTTCCAGCATGACAAATAATTGTGCTTGAATTAAGATGTTTGCATAAATGAAGTCGTGCTTACATTTCGAGTGTGGATTCCCTGCAATTGCTTCAAGTAGTCTTGGCATTGGGGGTATGTCGACTTCAAGAAAACCTTCAAGATATTGAACTACTTCACCCATTGTGGGTCGATCAAACTCATCATTTTGAATACACCAGCATGCAACCTTCAAAGCTCTTTCCACCTGTTCCAAATGGACATCTCCATGTAGATTGCTGTCCACCAAACTCCCCACATCCCCTTCGAGTAGTTTGCTTGCAACTTGCACAGGGAAATACACATAATCATCACTGGTTGTACATTGTCTACCCGAGTTCCTCTTTCCTGATACAATTTCCAACAAAACCATGCCATAGCTGTAGACATCGACTTTTGCTGTAATAACAGTTCCGCTAATCCATTCAGGTGCTAGATATCCAATTGTTCCTCTCATTGTAGTGAGAACTCGACTAAAATCCCTTCCGAGAAACTTTGCCATCCCGAAATCTGCTATTTTCGGAACAAATGACACATCAAGAAGTATGTTCTCTGGCTTAATGTCACAATGTATGATGCAATCCCAGCAACTATCATGCAAGTAGACCAGTCCTCTAGCAACTCCAAGAGCTATTTGATGCCTAACGCTCCATTTCAAAACTGTAGCATTGTTGTGAAATAAATGAGCATCAAGAGAACGGTTTTGCATGTGTTCGTAGACAAGCAACCTACTATCGCCCTCAGTACAAAAGCCAATTAGATTAACTAGATTGATATGCTGAATGAATCCGATTGACCTCACTTCAGCTCTGAATTGCTTCTCTCCTTGGCAAGCACCATCAAGTCTTTTAACTGCTATGGCAGTGGAGTCATTTAGAAGCCCCTTGAATACAGAACCAAAACCACCTGCCCCTAGCTTCTCAGAGAAGTTTTTTGTTGCACGTTGCAAATCAATGTATCTAAACGCAATAATGCCCTCACCACCTTGAAGGTTTTCCATTCTATGAGCAGACAACCTCTTGTTCCTCTTAATCACCAGTAGCAAGAAGAGTGACAATAAACCGCAGAAAGCAACACTCGCACCAATTGATATGCCGATGATTATCCGTCTTCTGTTGCTTTCCAACCTTTGCACCTCTCTGTTGGCTAGGCGAATGTAAAGAGTGGCTTTGTTAGTATCTGTAGTACCATCACATTGTTGCCGTTTCACATTAATAATCTCACCATTCCAAACAAAGCATCCATTGACACCATAAGAATATGCAGCACAAGTGCAGTTGCCAAGGCAAACTTCGGCACATTTATCTGCACTTGTAGCATCTTCTGTGCTGTGACCGTTATTGGGCAATACAACACATGTGATAGGGTGGAACCTGTCTTCCTCACTTGTGTTTTTGTTGATACTGCAATCTAATGGAGTATTTCTCACACAGCCGCCTGTTTGATCATCTAGCTCCCAGTCACTAGTCGATCTTATGGAGAATCCTTTCATACAGTTGCAGAATGGAAGCGTATTATCATTACAAATTGTGAATGGTCCACAAACAGCAAATACATCACATTGAACTCTGGGTTGGGCATAGGTCATCACCCAGTCTTGTGAGCTCTCAAGCCAAAGGAAAGATTTTGTTTGACCTGAGACATCCAACAGATGATGGAAAATGATTGTCTCGTCTAGTAAGTTATATGTGAAGTACTTCTCTTGGTCATTGTCGACAAATGTAAAATTAACAACAAAAGGGCCTGCCATCTCTGGTATTGACGGAAAGTATTGGCCGTTCCATACCCCACTCGACCAATATGGTATGGACGAGTTCAGCTGTGTAAAGATGTACTGATTGGCACCACTTGGATCTAACTCTGCACCATATCTGCCAGTGGCTAGGTCAATCAAGTTCTTCCTAGAAACCAGACGGCGATTCAGACCTGTGATCTTGTTCCAACCTAGTTTTATACCAGGGTAGAAGGTATTTGTGGGGTAATCAAAGCTCTGCCACAACACATTTGATGAGCTCGAGGAGTTCTGTAGGATGAGGTTTCCGCTGTTCAATAGCATAGCAATGGTATTGTTGCTTGTGGTATTCGTGTGGGTAGACCAGATGATGGACATGGTGACTTGGTTTAAGATGACGAGGTTGCCATCACTGGATATTATCAGCTCCGACGTGGTGGTGTCTGTAACTGGGTTATGATCATTTGCTATCCATACTGGAGTTAGCTTGGGGACATTGTTGTACCATATGCCTAGGTACCAGTTCAGGGTGTTGTGGGAGGGCTTACTGCCTATCTGGAAGAAGCCGAGAGCAAACTTGCCGTTGTTGGAGATGATCCTGTCGTTGCCGACAAGTGCTTGCCTGGATGTAATGGTGTCCATGGCAGCAGAACATCCAGGGAAGTGTAGGGACAAGAAAAACCCGAAAGGGATGAGGAAGAGATGCATGCTGAATGGCCTGTAGAGCTAGCCAAACATCAAGAAATTTGGTTAGAATTGGGTACTTAAAACACTGGGCAACACCAAACGTCATGGTAAAGTCAAGCACTTGCCTCTATGGCCGTGATCGATATCCCTAATTTACTAATCAAGTGGCATGCCATCTTTGCAAAATCCAACACTAGCAGAAAAAAGAATTTGTGAAAAGTGTTAGGTGACCACGTGTTGCACACTAGATTAAAAAAATGCATGATTGTGACAAGATGGCTAACCAGTGCACCTTTTTATATTTCGTTCACCTCATCCAACATTGTGTTCTCATCCTCTCAAACTCTTGCACTTGTGATTTGATATGGGAACCAGGTAGGAAGGGACTGACCCTCACCTCTCATGTTTGCTACTATAAAAGCAGAAAGATGAACAAAGAGTATAGAACAGTGACTTAGTGGCATCACTGCATGTTTAAATGCACCACATGCATGTTTAAGTGGTTCAATCAGCTGCAGAAACAATGGAGGTAAATAATGAATAATACCGCAACTATGTCTTGGATGACCTCAGTTAGAAATACCAAGTTATGGTGTAACCACGGGTGAGAGGTGACGCCATTGAATTGCCGCTGACCTGTTCACCAGAGGCCACTTTCATGTTTAGCTGGGTCTAGTATGCGGGGTTTCCTTGTGACACCTGGAGCTTCCCTTGGGGCGAGTGTTTCTCCGCATCAAAGATTTATTACATCTCCCTCCAGTATGTTCGAGCCCCTTACTCTTCCTAGATATGGAAGTCAAACTGCTCATCCAAGCTCAAGGCGTTTGCTTGGCTCCTTTTGAATGATAGGCTCAATCCTAAGGACTTGCTCGAGCGATGAGCCAATGACACATCCAGATCAATGGAAATTCTAGTTACATTTTATGTAACGTAGGAGATGTTGAATCGGACGCGGACTTGGTGCTCTCGGGTACCCGCGCACCCTATATGCGGAAAAAAATTTAGTAATTCAAAAAAAGTTCAAAAAATTCCAAATCTTTTTTGGAATCAAACATGATCAGGTATTGTACTCGTATAAAAAGGTTTGGACAAGAAATGATTCATATTGACTTCACAGCAAAAAAGACAAGTTTATGACGATAATATAGCGTGTATAGTACTTGTATATAGCGTTTTTTGCCGAATCTTCGACCTAGGATGCAACGAAAGTCATTCTCTGACGAATCTTTTTTATATGACTACAATACTTGATCATGTTTAATACCAAAAAAGATTTGGAATTTTTTGAACTTTTTTTGAATTACTAATTTTTTTTCCGCATACCCAGGTTCTCCTTCATATTTTCCATGTTGAATCCTGCTACCACCTGTTCTGGAAATGCGACTTCAGCACAGGTGCTGTGTGACTATTGATTCACCCCTCAACTCCTACCAATGGAAGGCATGATTGCCCAGGCTAGATACAACTTCAGCAAGTCCTTCATTGAGACCTTCAATGTTGCTGCATGGATCATGGGCATCCTGTGTCCTACAGTTCGACTCCCCTGCTTCTTGGGCTTTAGGGAGGGTTTTTTCCACTTGTGCTGCTGTTTTTTCTCCTTTGTGTTTCCTGGGTTTGTTATCGTAGTGTGCTCTTTCTTGTGGACACCGGCATTGCCCCGATTCTCTTGGCTGGATGGTAGGGGGCAGTGCTAAGTGGGAATATTTGTCACTCGTGGTTCTTCAGTTGTGCTGTATGATTTTGACTGTACTAGGATGGGCTTGCTTGTTTACTCATTCTTGTACCTTGACCTGAGAATTACTTGCATGGAACTGACTGCTGATTCTTCTTTTTCTTCAGGAGTTCAGGGTGTATTTCTGAGGGGAGCGTATGAACTTCGATTGAGTTGAGTTTCGTCTGCTGTACTTCGGGCGTCATGGTTGAGAAGGTAGTCAGTGTAAATCCCTGCTTGAGCTCTATCATTGCACAACTTTTGATTGCTCATTTACATCAAAGTGTGATTAAAATCTACAAGTTCTGTAATAAACAAGCCATTTGTTTTGAAGCCTTGAACATCCAGTCTGGCTCAAATAAATAAAACCCTGAGTATCACTTTGATTGCTGGTTCCTCATATGCTAAAGGAAAAGTTGAATTTCTTTTTGTTCTGGATCACATAGAATATCTCATTTTTTTTAGCATTGACATAGTGAACATGACGAACTTTTGACATGTCATGTGTTATGTGGTTCTTTGAAAGCCGCTGACATGTTTTATCTCTTATGCAGATTGAACATCACACAAGTCCAAAGAACATAATAGCAATGGGATCTCGAAGCATCTGCCTTCTCATTCTTCTTGTGATCTTCATCCCCAGCTCTGTCATGTCTGAATCAAGTGATATAAAAAGTTTATTCACTCTGAGGCACTCAATTGCTGAAGAAAAGGGTTTCCTCCGCAGCTGGTTTGATTCAGAAACTCCCCCTTGCAGCTGGTTAGGTATAACCTGTTCGGGGCGTAGCGTTGTGGCCATAGACTTGTCCTCCATGCCACTCTACGTCCGGTTTCCTTCATGCATTGGGGCATTCGAGTCGCTTGTTCTGCTGAACTTAAGTGGGTGTGGGTTTACCGGTGAGCTTCCAGACACCCTGGGGAATTTGCAGTGTCTTCAGTACCTAGAACTGCACGACAACCAGCTGACTGGGCACCTGCCTGACTCATTATATACCTTGAAGATGCTGAAAGAAATGGTGCTTGACAACAACTTATTACATGGACAACTGAGCCCTGCAACTGCTCAGTTGCAGCATCTCACCAAGCTCTCCATATCCGGGAATTCCATCTCCAGTGGCATTCCTACAGAGTTGGGCAGTCTGCAGAACCTAGAGTTCCTGGACCTTCACATGAACAGCCTAAATGGATCGATCCCAGCAGCTTTTCGTAATCTGTCTCAGCTGTTGCATCTTGATCTAAGCCAGAATAACCTCAGTGGATTGATATTTTCCGGAATAAGCTCATTGGTGAACCTTATGTCACTTGATCTGTCCTCAAACAATTTTGTGGGGCCAATACCCAGGGAGATCGGTCAATTGGAAAACCTTCGACTGCTGATTTTGGGACAAAATGCGTTCACTGGGAGCATTCCAGAAGAAATTGGTAATCTGAAGCGGCTTCAAGTACTTCTGCTCCCTGAATGCAAACTCACAGGCACCATCCCTTGGTCAATCAGCGGTCTTGTAAGCCTGGAGGAATTTGACATATCAGAGAACCACTTCGATGCTGAACTCCCAACATCCATCGGTCTGCTTGGCAATCTGACACAGCTGATTGCGAAGAATGCAGGGCTCAGGGGGAGCATACCCAAAGAACTAAGTAACTGCAAGAAGATTACTCTCATAAATCTGTCATTTAATGCCTTCACTGGCTCCATCCCTGAAGAACTTGCAGAACTGGAAACTGTTATCTCTTTTTCTGTGGAAGGGAACAAACTATCAGGCAATATTCCAGATTGGATAAGGAACTGGGCAAATGCAAGATCTATATCGCTGGGTCAAAACTTTTTCAGTGGACCTTTGCCATTGCTGCCATTGCAGCATCTGCTCAGTTTCTCTGCAGAAACTAACCGTCTCTCAGGTTCTGTCCCTTCTGAGATGTGTCAAGACAACTCCCTGCAAACACTCATACTGCATGATAACAATCTGACTGGAAGTATCGAGGAAACTTTTAAAGGATGCACAAACCTCACCGAGCTGAACTTGCTAGGAAACCATCTTCATGGAGAGATACCAGGGTACCTGGCTGAGCTGCCTTTAGTTAGTCTGGAATTGTCCCTAAACAATTTCACAGGAATGCTGCCTGACTGGTTGTGGGAGTCATCAACTCTTTTGCAGATCTCTCTCAGCAATAATCAGATTACCGGCCAGATCCCAGATAGCATTGGTAGGTTGTCCAGCCTGCAGAGGTTGCAGATTGACAATAACTATTTGGAAGGACCCATACCACAGTCTGTTGGCTATCTACGAAATCTGACTATTCTGTCTCTGCATGGCAACGGGTTATCTGGGAACATTCCAATAGAACTCTTCAACTGCCGAAACCTTGCTACATTGGACCTGAGCTCTAATAATCTGACCGGGCACGTCCCGAAGGCCATATCTAACTTGACATTGCTCAATAGCTTGATTTTGTCTTATAACCAGCTCTCTGGTGCTATTCCTGCCGAGATCTGTGTGGGGTTTGAAAATGAGGTTCACCCTGACTTGGAGTTTGTGCAGCATAACGGCCTTCTTGATCTGTCATACAACCGGTTGACTGGTCAGATTCCGGCAGCAATAAAGAAGTGTTCTATGCTGATGGTGTTAAACCTGCAAGGCAACTTGCTAAATGGCACCATTCCCTCAGAGCTTGGTGAGCTGACAAATCTTACAAGCATTAATCTGTCTTCTAATGGATTAGTTGGACCAATGCTTCCTTGGTCTGCACCATTGGTACAACTTCAAGGCCTTATTCTATCAAACAACCACCTAAATGGCACCATTCCTGTTGAGATAGGCCAAGTTCTTCCCAAAATTTCAATGCTAGACTTGTCCGGTAATGTACTTACCGGAAGTCTACCCCAGTCTTTGCTGTGCAACAAATATCTGAACCGCCTGGATGTCAGTAACAACAATCTCTCTGGGAAAATTTTATTCTTTTGTCCCATGGACGGAGAATCCTCAAGCTCACTGCTGTTCTTCAATTCAAGCAGTAACCATTTCTCAGGGACCCTAGATGAGTCTATCTCGAACTTCACACAACTGTCTTCTCTTGATATCCACAACAATAGCCTCACTGGAAGCTTACCATCAGCACTCTCTGATCTCAGCTTTTTGAACTATCTTGACCTCTCAAGCAATGATTTCTATGGTGTCATCCCTTGTGGTATTTGCAATATATTTGGCCTCACATTCGCCAACTTCTCTGGTAACCACATCAACATGTACAGCTCATCAGATTGTGCAGCAGGAGGTGTTTGTTCCACTAATGGCACTGGTCGCAGGGTGGCTCATCCATCTCATCGAGTTCGAAGATTAGGGATCATTTGTATCCTTTCACTTGCTGTCATCATTGTGTTTGTACTTCTCGTGTTTTATCTGAGACACAAACTATCCAGGAACAGTTCATTGGTTATTGCGCCCGCTGGTAAGGCCAAGGCAACCGTTGAGCCAACCTCAAGCGATGAGCTCCTAGGAAGGAAGTCACGGGAACCTCTGAGTATCAATCTCGCAACTTTTCAGCATTCACTGTTGCGGGTCACCACTGATGATATACTGAAAGCCACAGAGAATTTCAGTAAGGAACACATCATAGGCGATGGTGGCTTTGGCACTGTCTATAGGGCGGCACTCCCTGAAGGTCGGAGAGTCGCGATCAAGAGGCTTCATGGTGGCCATCAGTTCCAGGGTGACCGTGAATTCCTAGCTGAGATGGAGACCATTGGAAAGGTGAAGCATCCAAACCTTGTTCCCCTGCTTGGTTACTGTGTTTGTGGCGATGAACGGTTCCTGATCTACGAGTACATGGAGAATGGGAGCCTTGAGATATGGCTGAGGAACCGAGGAGATGCAGTTGAAGCGCTTGGATGGCCAGACCGTCTCAAGATCTGCCTCGGCTCTGCCCATGGGCTTGCTTTCCTTCATGAAGGATTTGTGCCTCATATCATCCACCGGGACATGAAATCAAGCAACATCCTGCTGGACGTGAATTTCGAGCCGAGGGTCTCTGACTTTGGCCTCGCAAGGATAATCAGCGCGTGCGAGACTCACGTCAGCACCGACATTGCCGGTACATGTGGATACATCCCCCCAGAGTACGGCCAGACAATGAAGTCCAGCACGAAAGGCGACGTGTACAGCTTCGGCGTCGTCATGCTGGAGCTGCTTACAGGGCGGCCACCCACAGGGCAAGAAGACTTGGAAGGTGGTGGGAACCTTGTCGGCTGGGTACGATGGGTGATCGCTCACGGAATGAGGAACGAGCTGTTTGATCCTTGCCTGCCAGTCTCAGGCGTGTGGCGGGAGCAGATGGTGCACGTGCTCGGCATCGCCCTGGACTGCACGGCCGACGAGCCGTGGAAGAGGCCAAGCATGGTGGAGGTGGTGAAGGGCCTCAAGACGACCCAGGCAATGGATGCGGGCCTCTGGTGGTGACGGTGTCCAGGGGCTCGTAGTGCTGGCCTCGTAGCACTGTTCTTGACAGTGATGTGATGTAATAATGTAGGCTGATGGTAGGTAACTTGTAGCTGTAGTTGGGGAGTACAAATGCTGGAGATTGTAATGAGATAAACCAGTGTTGCTCATGTTGAGGCTGTAGTTGGGACAAATGCTGTTGTATCTTAATTCATGTACTGTGTGTCAGTCACTCATGGCAGCAGCAGCATGGGTGTTTCACAAGCTCTGAAGAGGGATGGTTGTGCTGAAAGTCCACTTGTCCTTTCTTTTGTTTATGCATTTCAGATTCAGAGAAGTGATAGTTGTAAGCTCATGTTTTTTTGTCTGCTTTGCCAGATCCAGAGCTCTTATACTCACTTTGTTGTTGTTCACGGTTTGCTGCTGCTTTTGCTTTAACTGATTTTTCTTCTTGTGTGTCGTAGTGCACCGTTGTACTGGTTCTGCTCATCTGTTTGCCAGAATATGCTCTTGTGTTCTTCATTCTTCTTTTCGGGTTCTATGGAGGTTTTGAAAATACAGCTATTGTATCTGCAATGGACTGCCTCCAGGAAAAGAAAACGGTAATTGTCGACGACGGCCTGAAAACTTGCAAAACGAAGGCAATGTTCCGGGCCTTGGGCTTTTGAGCAATGCTCAGTTCATCTGAAAGAAGCTATTGCAATTATGAAAATGATGTGCCATCGCCAGTTTCCCAGCTGACGACATGCCGGGCACACCGCCACTATAGGTGACTCGTGTTTATTTTCCTTCACTTTCCTTTATTTATAGCGTGTTGATTCCAAACTGTCTAATGTTCATTTCATAGGGACATCTTGGAGCACTTGGTGAGGAATCACAGCCATCGCTGCTCGAGCAAAGCACAGCTTGGTAACACACATGATCGATGAGACAAACTACTCGTATCATTCTTCGTCTCCTTATTTGGTTATTATTTAAACTGATTATTACAAACACTATACAGCGTTGGACAAACAAGCACGAATGACACAACGGCATTTTTCTATCACCAACACAAAACTGTCAAACACCATGGTCAAAAGTGTAGGCCGCTCACTCGGCTTAAAGACGCAGCAGAATATTAATTATTTCAAAAAAAAAAAACAGAGGAATGAAGGCCGAACTTTTTTTTTTCCATGGATAGAAAGAGAGTAGAAAAAAGTATCCACCCGCATCGCCAGGCTCAGCAAATCTGGTCCCAAGCTTGAGGTATATATACGCCTTCTAGCTGCGGCACAACTATCCACTCTTCGCCGCATCCTATTCCTGCCTGCATGCCCAATTTTTTCCACCTGACATTTGGTTCTACCCAGTGACTCATACACAACGATCTCTAGCCAAATTATACTACGTATATCTGTGCTTGCACCCATTTTTTACAAGATCACGTGGACAACCAACCAATAATTTATCTAAAAAATACTTGTGCTTCTATGCACACCTCCAATCTTAAAGAGTGTCAGCGACCTTTGATGAGAGTACAAATGCATATTATACAACAATATATCCTGAAAAACACAGTGTACCTTATCTCAGTTCATTTAGTTTCAGAAATGCTAATAGCGCCACTGGTATTTCATGATTTAGACAATCACTGAAGGGAAACTCCGCTCCATGACTGGACTGCAGCAACCTATGTTCATGTCATGGGTGCGCTGCCTCCATCATCTTTCAGTCCCCCCTCTTGTGAAGCTTGGTCCAGGTACCAATCGGCTACACGTACACACAAAAAAGATGATGCAAGTCAGGCATGCTAGCACTGAATATTGACATACCATAGGCTTTTATCAGTATTATACCAAATGTAATCATCACACATCTCGCTGCTTATATTCTACACTAGTATTTATAGTAAGCTATGCTTGGATTAGTATGTTTCTGCAAGTACGTTATTGCTTACATTTCGAGTGTGAACTCCCTGCAATAGCTTCGAGTAGTCTTGGCATTGGGGGTATGTTGACTTCAAGAACACCTTCAAGATATTGAACTACTTCACCCATTGTGGGTCGATCAAACTCATGATCTTGAATACACCAACACGCAACCTTCAAAGCTCTTTCCACCTGGTCCAAATGGACATCGTCGTGCAGATTGCTGTCCATCAAACTTCCCGCACCCCCCTGCAGTAGTTTGTTTACGACTTGCACAGGGAAATAGACATCATCGTCATCAGTTGTACACTGTGTACCTGAGTTCCTCTTTCCTGATACAATTTCCAACAGAACCATGCCATAGCTGTATACATCGACTTTTGCTGTAATAAGAGTTCCACTAAGCCATTCAGGTGCAAGATATCCTATAGTTCCTCTCATTGTAGTGAGGACTCGACTAAAGTCCCTTCCAAGAAACTTTGCCATCCCAAAGTCTGCGATCTTTGGAGCAAATGATGCATCGAGGAGTATGTTCTCTGGCTTAATATCACAATGTATAATACAATCCCTGCAACTATCATGCAAGTAGGCCAGTCCTCTAGCAACTCCGATAGCAATTTGATACCTGACGCTCCATTTTAAGCCTGTAGCATTACTATGAAATAAATGGGCATCAAGAGAACGATTTTGCATGTGTTCATAGACAATCAGCCTCCTATCACCCTCGGTACAGAAACCAATTAGTTTAACTAAATTGATATGCTGAATGGTCCCAACTGATCTCACTTCAGCTCTGAATTGCTTCTCGCCCTGACGAGCACCATCAAGCCTTTTAACTGCTATTGCAGACGAGTCATTTAGAACCCCCTTGAATACAGAACCAAAACCACCTGCCCCTAGCTTCTCAGAGAAGTTTTTTGTTGCACGTTGCAAATCAGCATACCTGAACATGATAATGCCACCATCACCTTGAAGGTTTTTCATCCTGCGAGCACACATCCTCCTAGTCATCAGTAGAAAGAAGAGTGACAACAAACCAAATAGAGCGACACTTGCACCAACGGCACTGCCAATGATTATCCGTCGCCTGTTCCTTCCCAACCTTTTCACCTCTTTGTCGGCAAGGCGGAGGTAAAGAGTAGCTTGGTTATTGTTACCAATATCACCACATCGTTGCTGTTTCACATTGGTTAATTCATCATCCCAAACAAAACATCCGTTGTAACCATAGGAATATGCAGTGCAATTGCAGTTGCGCTGACAAACTTGTGCACATCCAGCTACACTTGTAGCATCTCCTATCTCGCGGCCATTGTCGGGCAAACCGACACATGGCAGGGAGTAGAACCTGTCTTGCATACTTGTGTTGTCGTTGATTCTGCAATCTAATTGGGCATTTCTTATGCAGCCGCCTGTTCGATCTTCTAGCTCCCAGTCATCAGGCGATCTTATGGAGAAGCCCTCCATACAGCTGCAGTAAGGAAGCTTGTCCTCTTCGCAGATTGTGAAAGGCCCACAGATGCCATACACATCACAATGGTCGTTGGGATTGGTGTAGGCTGGTACCCAATCCTGTGCACGCTCAACCCACAAGAGTATCTTGACCTGACCAGAGTTATTCAGCGCAAAACGCATGATGGTCGCGTCATCCAGCAAGGTATATGTGAAGTACACCTCTTGTTCGTTGTTGACGAACGTAAAATCAATCAACTGGCGGCCTGACATCTCTGGTATAGAACCAAAGTAGTGCCCGTTCCATTCCCCACTGGACCAGTATGGCATGGACGAGTTCTGTGCTGCAAGACTGAACCGGGCAGAACCGTTCTTCTCATGCAACTCGTAGACATACATGCCAGGAGCAGGGTCTATCGAGTTCTTTCTGGAGACAAGACGGCGGTTCAGGCCGGTGACCTTGTCTCGGCCAAGCTTTGCGCCGGCGAGATGAGTATCCGTTGGGTAGTCAAAGCTTTGCCACAAGACATGGGAAGAGTTTGAGGTGCTTTGCAGGACGAGGTTACCGGTTTTCAGTAGCATGGCTCTGGTGCTGTTTGCTGTGGTGTTGGCCCGGGTGGACCAGATGATGGACTTGGTGCTCTGGTCTACGATGACTAGGTTTCCGTCGCCGGAGATTGCGAGCTCCGGCGAAGTGGCAGGCTTATCTCCGTTGGCCACCCACGCGGGAGTGAACTTTGGGACTGTGTTGAACCATACGCCGAGGTACCAGTTGGAGGCATCGTGTGAGGACTTACTGTTGGGTTGGAAGAAGCCCAGCGCGAACTTGCCGTTGCTGGAGACGAGCGTGTCGTTGCCGGCGAGTACCTGCCCAGCTGAGATGGTGTCCGTCGCGGCACGGCAGGTGGGATTGCGCAGGGGAAGGAGTAGGAGGAGGCCGTAGGCGACGATGATCGGGTTCGGCATGGTGGTGCCAAAGTGGAATTGCTGCTCTATTTCTTGAGATGAGGAAATAATGCTGCCTCGGCGTGAGGCACAACTGTATGGGACGAAGGGAGCAAGCATGATAAGGAAGCCAGCCACACGACAGCAGCCGTTGGGGTACACTAGACTGCCGGCCGCCTAGTCGTCACGGCTTTAAAGGACCCGAATACGACTGGCTTTAAAGGGCCCGAATACGACTGAAATACTGTATATATGTCGGCGGTTGTCTCAAGGTCCGATCATGTCTGGATCGTGCCGCAGTCCTGGGGTGCTCAACGGCAGAGATTGCCTTCAGCCCTTCACCGGTGGGAGCTGGGACGTCACTACTCTATTAATTAATTACTCCTAGGTACTACTCCCTCCGTTCACGAATGTACGCCCTCTGTCCGGAAATACTTGTTGGGAAAATGAATACAAATGGATGTATCTAGAACTAAAATACGTCTAGATACATCCATTCCCCAGACAAGTATTTTCGGACGGAGAGAGTATAAAATATTCTTTTCTTTAAAATAGGATGTATATAGACATACTTTGGTGCGTATGTTCACTCATCTCAGTAGTCCATGTTAATTATCCAAAACATCTTATATACTCCCTCCATTTCCAAATATTTGTCTTTCTAGCCATCTCAAATGGTTACAACATACGGATGTATGTAGACATATTTTAGAGTGTAGGTTCATTCATTTTGCTTCGTATGTGGTTACTTGTTGAAATCTCTAGAAAGACAAGTATTTAGGAACGGAGGGAGTACTATTTATGAAGTGAGACAGTACTTATCGAGGAGTGTTCCAGTATCTTGAAACTAAAGCCTGGCTCGATTAGTTTGGTCAAACAATTCTTGCCCAGGTCAGGTGACGTCCACTGCAGCGAAATTAAGGGAATTATCAGTTGTCTGTTTATGCGGTGAAAATATTCTAAAGTGAACGCTCGCATGTGCATTGCTGGAAGTTTGTTTGTACAAGAGTTCTCTAATCAGACGCTTGAAATTGAGGCTTGACCCATGGCGATTTTTGATTGTAAGGCCTTAAATTTATCGAGATTTATCTTACACGCAAAAGATGATCAATAATAAGACACCAAATTCATATGTGCGAAAAATATCATCAAGGGGGGGACCATGGGTGGCTGGCTGCACTATGGCGTGGCCAAGACCATCTCTAAGATGTTGGCAAATCACCTCGCCCCGAACTTGAAGATCTTGTCTCTGTGTTTTTCTCTCGAGAAGCCGGCAGGAACATTGCTTTTTTCATATATAGAAGAAAAAAAATGCACGCCTTATGTACAGGGTGACAAGTTTTTGAAGGGATCTTTGTCTCTGTTTGTTCGTTAGAGCGCTTTCATCAACAAAGATGTGTTGAAGATAATTTTCTTTGTACTCAAAATCTGATCTAGGATCTTCATCCCTCCGAAACGCCGACCCTTTACCTGAAGATTGGCCTCACTAGGGCTTTGGGGATGGTCCCAATACCCAGTAACTTTTGGAACTTAAGTTTTGGAGATGTGTCTTTAGACACTAACTTTTGAGAATGGATTAAAGTTTCCCTAAGCACGTGCAGCATCCAAGCTACGGGAACACTATGTATTCTCTCCCAATGCCACATATAGTTGTTTTATCGATCAAATCGATACACTTGTACTACTCGCACACACGGTCGATCATACAAGTATATTAAATATTTTTTAACAAAAATAGCAACTTCATTTCTGACACAAGTAATTTCATGAATTTCCGCTGCCGCTCATAGCTTGAAGCAGCCTGGGCATCGGGGGCACACTGATCTCAGACAGCCCCTCGAGAATCTGAACTACTTCTCCCATCGTCGGCCGATCAAACTCATCATCTTGGATGCACCAGCACGCGACCTTGCAAGCCGTTGCAGCCTCATCCAGATTGACATCGCCATGTAACATGTGATCCACCAAGCTCCCGACGTCGCTGCCTTCGAGAAGCTTCTGGGCAACGTTAACAGGGAAATAAACACCATGGTCACCGCCGCAAGAACACGGTGCCCAAGAATTTCTCCTCCCAGATATGATCTCCAGCAGCACCATCCCATAGCTGTAAACATCGATTTTTGTTGTGACCGCAACGCCGCTGATCCATTCAGGTGCGAGATACCCCGCAGTTCCTCTCACCGTGGTCAGCACCCGGCTGAAATCCCTTCCCAGAAGCTTGGCCATCCCGAAGTCGGCGATCCTCGGAGCGAACGAAGCGTCAAGGAGGATGTTTTCTGGTTTGATGTCGCAGTGTATGATGCAGTCTTGGCAGCTGTCGTGCAGGTAGGCCAATCCTCTAGCAACTCCAAGGGCAATTTGGTACCTGGCATGCCATGCCATTGTGGCATTGCTCTGGAATAAATGGAGATCGAGAGAACGATTTGGCATGTGCTCGTAGACAAGCAACCTCCTACTACCCTCGCAGCAAAAGCCAATTAACCTGACTAAATTGATATGGTGAATGATCCCGATGGAGCTCACCTCCGCCCTGAACTGCTTCTCTCCCTGGTTAGCATGGTCAAGCCTTTTCACCGCTATGGTTGTCGAGTCACCCAGAGACCCCTTGAACACACTACCAAAGCTGCCTCCTCCGAGCTTCTCAGAGAAACTTTTAGTTGCGCGTTGCAAATCAGCATACCGGAACGCGATGATACCATTGACACCTTTAGCAATTTTCAGTGTGCCACCAGATAACTTTGTTCTGTTCCTCCAAATAATGATTAGTAGCACCAGTGCTGCCAACAAGCCTAACGAAGCAACAGTTGCACTGATGATGAGTATAACATTGGTTTTTCCTCTTCTGCTAGCCTGCTGACTGGGAAATTCTTTGGCAGCAAGGCGAAGGTAAAGAGTTTCTCCATTTGTGCTTGAACTGTCACTGCACTGATGCTGTCTCCAGTCAAGTAATTCGCCGTGCCAAACAGAGCATTCACCCTTCACAAAAGAGTATGCAGTGCAAGAACAGTTACCCAGGCAGATCTGTGCACACTCACCAGAACTAGCAGCAGCTGGCTTGCTGTGATCATTATTTTGGGGCAATCTAACACATGGCATGGGGTAGAACCTATCTGTCGAACTTGTGCTTCCATTGCCGCAATCTAATTGAGTGTTTCTCAAGCACCCACTGGTTCGATCATCTAGTTCCCAATCCTCCGGTGATCTCATGGTGAAGCCCTTCATACAGTTACAGGATGGCAGCGCGTTGTCATCGCAAATGGTGGAAGGTCCACAGACTGCATAGACATCACACTGAGCTTTGGGCTGGGCAAACATTGGCAGCCAATTCTGTGAGCTTTCTTGCCACATATTGGTCTTTGCCTGACCTGAGACATCCACATAATTACGGATGACCGTGGTTTCATCATGCAAGGTATACATGAAGTACTTCTCTTGATCGTTGTCGACGAATGTGAAATTCATAAGATAGCCTTTTGACATCTCTGGCATCAAGGCAAAGTATTGGCCGTTCCAGACGCCGCTGTACCAATACGGCATGGAAGAGTTGAGCGGTGTCAGGAGGAACTGGTCGAGGCCGCTGGGGTCTAACTCCTCATGGTATGCTCCAGTGGCTGGGTCGATCAGGTTCTTCCAAGAAACAAGGCGGCGATTGAGGCCGGTGACCTTGTCATACCCAAGCTTCGCCCCGGGCAAAAATGTGTCCGTGGGGTAGTCAAAGCTCTGCCAGAAAACATCTGATGGGTCTGAAGAGCTGTTCTGCAGGACGAGATTCCCAGTGTTCAGGAGGACAGCAATGGTGTCAGTGGTTGTGACTCTTGCTTGAGAAGACCAGATTACGGAGCTGCTGGACCGGTTCAGGATGACAAGGTTTCCATCCCCGGAGATCGTGAGCTCCAGCGAGGTGATGTTCTTGATCGGGTCGTCCCTATTTGCGACCCACGCTGGAGTAAGCTTGGGGACTGTGTTGAACCATATGCCCATGTACCAGTTGGACTCGTTGCCGGTCTTGAAGAAGCCGAGAGCGTACCTGCCATTCCCGGAGACGAGCCTGTCGCCGCCGACGAGCGGTTGGGCGGCGGAGATGGTGTCCGTCGTGGCAGAATTTGCAGGGGCGGCGGCGTGTAAGGTGAAGACAGTGAACACGAAGAGGAGGAGAGGCATGGTGAACCAAGGGAGAGGGGGAGGGGTGGCTTGCAGTTGCAGAGACCGCAACTGTAGTAGGGTGGGTGCTCCGCTCGGCCGCCATGGCAAGGAATAATTAAGCGTGGTGAACTAGTAGTCAAGCACAACCGCCAAACCAATGGAGTGAAAAATGTCGCTGTGAAGATGTGAGATTCAGACTTAATTTAGTGAGGAACTGCACAACTATTGGATTGGCAGTTTGGTCGAAAACTTTGACACTCCGCCTGCCCCAGTCTTTCTTCACCAGATCTAAGGCGTTAGATGGATACATGTCGCAACTATTTTCCTTGATAGCGGAGCAAATAATGTCAGTATGCTCTGATTGAAGATCTTCTTCAGGTTTAATTTAGCAATCAAGTGCACAACATCCACATCACGGCAACGATGTGGTCTGGGTGTTATACTCTTGGTCAAGCTAAAATAATCTGAGATGGTCATGTTTTGTACTAGAATGCATGTGAGGTATGTCTACAACTCTACATCGACAACCAAAATAAAATCCATTCTTGTCTTTGTCAGACAAACAACAATACTTTGCCGGCCTGCTGATTGCTACAACAGGCGTAAATTAAGCAATTTTGGCTGTATACTGTTGGTGCAGATACATTTGTCAGCAGTCCAAGTGTCCAACTGCTCTTGCGTTAGGTTTGACTGGCTTATTGGTGAGCAAAGCTTACCAACTATTCCTCGAAGTCATCATTTGATTTTGACGCTTCATATAGCCTGCAGGTTGGGAACCTCATACACAATTCTTCGATGGCTGTCCACATCTCCAAGGACAGTTTTATATGTATTCACTAGTTTTATATAGCCAGGTTAAAAATAGTAATTGAAAAATGTTCACGTGTTGCAAAAATAAAATATCCACGGACAGAAAACATGCTAATGTGATTTTAATTTTTTTTAATGTATTTTCTATAAAATGTTATGTATGTGGAAATGAAAGTGTTCATTTCTTGCAATAAAAATATTTATGCATATGAAATGTTCATGTAATTTAGAAAATGCTTTTGTATTCGAAAACAATTTTTTTCATTACTACTCAAAGAGATGCTCATGTTTTTTTTTAAGCGGCCAGCATTGCCGGCATTTCATTGATTTAAGCAGAAGGACGAGTGACAAGGGGTGATCAAGTGATCAAGAAGGAGAAAATTACAACTGCCCCGCAAGTGGAAGGGAAACTGCGGGTCCAAAATCGTAGGGCAATACTTTCACGTCACTTCCCAGAAGGGTAGCTCAATGCACTTTGCCCCGGCCATTCTCCATTGCTCCATGTCGCGCTTGCAGGCTTCAATGACGTGCCTTGCGTCTGCCTGCTTCCCTCTGAATGTGCAAGCGTTGCGCTCTAACCATATGTGCCAGGAGATGAGTGCCACAACGGTTTTTACACCCTTCCTGTGGCCTGGGGCGGCTGCCTCTATAATCCTTTGTACTCGGTCCGTTGTTGTTGTTCCACTGCGCCAGAAGGCCTGATCCAGAGAGGCACAGCCGTTCCAGGTTGCCCCCGCGTGCCAGACTTGCAATGCAACAGGGCCCAGCAGAGATGTACTGAAGTCTCGAGGCTGCGCATGCATATCGGGCAAAATATCCGTTGTCCCAGCCTCTCCTTTGCAGACGATCATTGCACCATGGTCTATCAAGGTGCAGCAACCAAAGGAACATCTTGATCTTGCCCGGCGCCCGGACTTTTCAGATGATGGATTTGAAGGAGGTAATCTGTCTATTGCTGAATTGGGCATTGTACCCTGAACTTGTTGTGTAGCAGCCTGAGGCGCTGAGCTTCCAGGTAATAGAGTCTTGGGTTCCTGGGATGAGAGTGAGGGCAGCCTGCCTGATCTCCCTCACAAGCTGCACCACCTGCACTGCAATGGCATCCGGGTCACCTCGCCTCAAGTCCAGGATCCATCTGTCGTCGTGCAGCGCGTCCTTGACCGAACGGTTCTTCCTGGTTGATCTTGCAAAGAGAGTGGGGAAGGCTTGGCAAAGTTGTCGTCCACCTAGCCATGAGCAAAACCAGAAATACGTCGTCGCTCCGTCGCCGATGGTCACCACTGTGGATGCAGCAAACAGGGCCCTGTCCGAGGCGTCGCAGGGCGTGCCCGTTCCGATCCAGGGCCTTTCTGGGTTCTTCCAGGATTGCCATAACCGGCGCAGACGTAGAGCCCTGGCAAAACGAGGAAGATCGTGAATGCCGAGACCACCATACTGCTCAGGCGTGGTCACCGTGCTCCAGCCCACTTTGCACTTTCCACCGGACACCTCCTCATCTCCTGCCCAGTGGAAACGCCGCCGTGATTTGTCTACGTCTTTATAGAACTTCTTTGGAACTCGAAGGGCTGTGAGCGCAAGGTGGGCATGGCCGAAAGTACGCAACGTACTAGGACACGCCGACCAGCCAACGACATTAATTTGCCTTTCCAGCCGGCGAGGCGAGCCCGGATCCTGTCCAGAATGGCATGAATATGTACTAGTCTAATACGCCCCATCGTGATTGGAAGGCCCAGATATCTAATCGGGAACGCCGTCGTAATGCCACCAAAGTTCTGAAGAACATCAGCCATGTCTATATCTTCGCACCTAATGGGAGCCGCGAGAGATTTTGAGAGGTTGACCCGGAGTCCCGTAGCGTCGCCGAAAAACCGCACTAGCTCAACAAGACTATCTACTTCTTGACGTGCAAGGTTGATGAAGATGACGGCGTCGTCAGCATATAAGCTCGTGCGCATCCTCGCCGCCGCACCCGGGATGGGATTCAGCACGCCCGCCCTAGTGGCCGCATCCAGGAGGCGATGGAGTGGATCTATGCAAAGGATGAAGAGAAGCGGCGAGAGGGGATCCCCTTGTTGAAGTCCACGAAGATGGATGACGATGTCTCCTGGATCGCTGTTGAGAATGCAGGGCGAGGTGGAGGAAGATAGCAGCAGGGCGATCCAATCCCTCCATCGGGCCGAGAAACCCAGCCTCTGAAGCAATTCTAATAGGTATTCCCATGATATGCTATCGAAGGCCCTAGCTATGTCTAGCTTAAGAAGAAGTGCTGGAGTTTTGTTTCTATGAAGAGATCGGACAGAATTCTGCACATAAAGGTAGCTGTCATGGATGCATCTCCCACGCTGAAAGGCCGTTTGAGCAGGCGAGATAATCTTGTCAATGACGGCCGCCAGTCTCATGGATAGCACTTTTGTGATCAGTTTGGCAATGGAATGTATCAGGCTTATAGGTCTGTAGTCGTTCATTCTAGTAGCCCCGTCCTTCTTGGGAATGAGGGCGATCATGGCTGAGTTAATTTCAGCAAAATTGCCATCGACTAGGTTGTAGAAGTGATCAAAAACTGCCATGACGTCATTCTTTATGATGCCCCAGCAAGCTCTGAAGAAGTTCTTGAGAAGCCGTCGGGGTCTGGCGCTTTCTCTGATGGAGATGCCATGATAGCAGCCTAAACTTCAGATTCCGGGAAAGGATTGTCCAGCCCCTCGTTTTGCATATTTGGCATATCCAACTCCTCCCAGTTGATGGAGCACCGCCTTTCCTCCTTTTCCCCCAGCAGATTAGCAAAGTGGTCGTGGGCAATTGTTTTCTTTTCCTCGTGCGCAGTGGCTGTACTCGTTTCTGTTTGCAGGGAGTGTATAAAGTTCTTCCTCCTTCTGGAATTGATCTTTTCTTGGAAGAAGGCCGTTCGTGCATCTCCCGCCTTGAGCCAGGTTATTCTTGATGCCTGTCTTTTCCTTGATCTCTCCACTGCAGCCAGTCCAAGGGTACGAAGTTTCAGTTGTTTCCTTAGCCAGAATTCCTGTTGTGTCAGTCCCCTTTTTCCTTGAGCTAAGTCTCAAGATAACTTCGCACGCCAAGTGGAACTGAACCTTTGCATCGCTAAAAAGAGTCTTTGCCCAGATTTTGAGATCATGCGCTGTCCTCTGCATCTTCTTCTTGAGCCTGATGATTGGGCAGGTGTGGTTAACTGGGCGCTGCCAAGCTCTTTCAACTGTTTCCTGAAAATGAGGGAAACGTGGCCGGAAAGACTCAAAGCGGAATGCAGCTCTTTTGCGTGGCGCCGCAGTGTTTGCAAGTAACAGTGGGCAGTGATCTGAACATGCTGTTGCCGTGGCCATCAACATAAAATAAGGGAAAGGGCATCCCATTCCGAGTTGTAGAAGACTTTGTCAATGCTGACCATCGTTGGGTTTTGACGCTCGTTTGTCCATGTGAACCTCCTTTTTTGCATTTGATCTCTCTTAAGCCTGCTCTGTCGATCGCTGCTCTGAACATGCCCATGATCCTCCTATTCAAGTTGAGATTGTTCTTGTCACGGGCTTCGTACATGATGTTAAAATCTCCGTTTAGAAGCCAGGGTTCTCCTTGTGGTGGTGCAGCATGAGCTATTTCAACGTCGAATTGCTCTTGGGTGAGTTTTGATCGACGAGACTTGTGTATTGTGGGTGAGCAAAGCTTTCTAACTAAGTAATGCTTGGGAGTTGACGCACGCTCGACTGCGATTTCGATCACTATTTCGTTTGAGCTTCAGGGATAGATTCAACTTTGCTAGTGAAGTTGAATATGAAATCTGAAACAAACATCTATTTCGTTTGAGACCCAAGGACGAGGTTCTGCTTTGTCAGTGACATTGAAACAAACAACTAGTTTGAATCAGCTTTGCCAGTGAAGCTGAATCTGGATTTGAGCCATTTTCAGTGCAATTGCCTCAAGCACCTCAAAGTATACTTCAGTTGTAAAACTGATTCCGCAGGCCACAGAATCAACTTTACCCGTGAAGTGAATCCACAGATGATTCAAGTCCAATCAAAACTGGAAAAAAAAACATGGCCTTGGAAATCAGAAACACAACAGGGTTGATCATGTCAATGCCAAATTTCAAAGTGCTCGAATCAAACATGTTGTATGATTCACAGGGTGTTTTAAAAACAAAAATAGAAAAAACAGTTTTTTCTAAAATTTATTTTGGCGAAAAAATAGGAGAAAATTATTAGTTTAGATAAAGAATAGACTTGTTAGGTGCATGCTAAACTCGATCTTTCCGCGAGCCTCGACGTAAAATCGGTGATCAAAGAATCATCAGCTCGGGCTCTTTATCCTCCTTTAGGATCCTCGGCCCATGCGCATGCCTGTTTCACGGTGGCGGGTCCTAATTCGAGCCGGATAGCAACCAGACGCGCACCCTGCATGTTAATGGGCTGGCCTAGTTGGGGCTTTTGTGTTGTTTGTTACCACCTGTTTTGTGAAGGCACTAGGGACTACATCTTTTTTCTTGTTTTGCTGTGTTTCTTTTTACTTGTTTTATCGGTGTTTTCTTTTTTAATTTGTTTTTAATACAAGTACATTTAAGAAAAGATAACAAAACATGAACCTTTTTAAAAAAATTGGCAGCATTTTTAAAATTCATGAACATTTGTTGAAATTCATAAAATTTAAAAAAAAATCTTGGACATATATTAAATAGTGAACATATTTCAAATTAGGTAACATTATTAAATTTCATCGTTTTTACAATTGGTGAATATTTTTTTGAAATTTGGAAACATTTTGCGAAACTCATTAATATTTTGATTTTTTTCAAAATTCATGATCATTTTGTAATTCACCAACATATTTTAAAACTCTGCAACATTTTTTAAAATTTGGGATAATTTTTTAATTCATGATTTTTAAAGTCCCTTACGTTACAAAATTCATTTTTTTTCAAATTTATAAACATTTTTTAAAATTATTGAAAAAGTACCAAATATTTTTATTTTGTGAAAATTTCATCAACTGGTAGTAGTAACACGTCCACTCAAAAGACAATCAATAGCCTCCCTCGGTTAGTCTGAAAACTTGCCCATTTTCAGTTTGTTAAATTCTGGCAAGTAATAAACTCTACATCAATCTGTCCCTGTCTGCTGTTTGGTGTTGCGCCAGCAGATCACTTCAATTCTTGTGCCGTGCCCATTGTCAACTTACTTAGGTTCAGGAAACTGTCGAACAAAAATATTTTAGGTTCATGAACAGTAGTAGTAGTATTCTAGGAAGACGAGATGACGTCGTCGCCATGCCCATTGGTCGTGTAGCTAATCACTAAGTTAATCCCAACATCCGATCTTACGACGCGTTTGGTTCGAGCAGCGGTAACGTATTCAGTATTGTAATGAGAATACATTGTATTAGATCAAAGATAAGCGAATACGTGATGTGTTTGGTTCACGCAAGGGAAGAGGAAACAGTGGCACCGCCGCCGCCGGCCGGTCCTGTAGAAGATGCTCGAGGGACGGCTGCGGGGATGGCTTGCGATGAGAAACGAGATCACCGGCTGCTCACAGCGGCGCTACTGCTCACGGCGGGGAAGTGAGATCGGCGGCGCAGCTCACGACGGTGGCGGCGAAGGGACATCAGCGGCGCTGCTCATGGCGGTGGCGATGAAGGGATATCGGCAGCGTTGCTGCTCAAGGAGGCGGCGAATTGATACGGCGGCGCTGCTGCTCATGGCGCAGGGGGGTCGCCGGCGCTGCTGCTCATGGTGGAGGGAAATCACCGGCGGCCGGCGCTACTGCCTGTTCCCCGCGGTGAAGAAAACGATTCGAAGAGTGGTGGTGTTATTCCATACCGGGCTGTACCGGGTGTTTTCAGTTTAGTGAAGAATGATTTGCGATTACATGGTATCTGAAATCAACCGAATCCAAACAAACGCCTGTAACGCAATCGTGAGCCAGTGTAATCGGGAGACAGCGTAGAAGTCGCGAACCAAACGCGTCGTTAGATCGTCATGCCCACTTGGCTTCACAATGCTTATTTCTGCCAATAACCATCTACGTTCCTGCTACACCTGCAGTCTCTGCAATTGCAAGCTCGCATTCTCCCTCAGTTCATCACGCCTCTCCCCATCTTTGTTTTCACCGCCATCTTCCACCTAAACGTCCTTGTGACAAACTCTGCTGCGACGGACACCATCTCAGCTCACCAACCTGGCAGCGGCGACAAGCTCTTCTCCCGGAACACCGGGTACGCGCTTTGCTTCTTCGAGATTGGTACATGGACATATATGTTAGACCAGGTGAATGCAAGCCACGTTAACGGCCGGCCGCGCTTGCCGTCGCCCACTTGCCATGTGGCCCTGACTGGTGGGGCCAGGACTTCAGGATCGCTGTCAAAACGGTCAATTGATCGGTTAGTGCTTTCGGCAACACGGTTACTGAAAAACGGTGTTTTCAGCAAACTTTTATGAAAATGGTGGTTTTTGGCACTGTAGGACGCAATTGTGATGATACATGGGCATATATGTAGATAGAAAGCTCACAATTGCAATTATAACATGCTGCCATCTTGAAATTGTATGAAGGGCTTCACCGTGAGATCACCAGAGGACTGGGAGCTAGATGATCGAACCAGTGGGTGCTTGAGAAATGCTCCATTAGACTGTAGTAGCAACAGAAGTGCAAGCTCAACAGACAAGTTCCACTCTGCCATGTGTGAGATAGTTGTGAGAATAGCATCGCAAGCATTCATTGCTAATTGCTATGAAAATTCTCAAATTCCCTTATAACAAAAGGTTCTCAAATCAATATACTTGCCTGCTGTATCATTTCAAACCATGTCTATAGCAGGTTAGGTGCTAGAGTAAATAAATGGGTTAGGCGAGTTCAGTTTAAAGATGAAGAAAAATGGTTACCAGGTTAGATGCATGCTGAATTTGATCTTCCGGCGATAGCTTCGAGTAGCTTCGGCATCGGAGGGGTGTCGACTTCAACAAGACCCTCAAGAATCTGGACTACCTTGCCCATCGTTGGCCGTTCAAACTCCCTGTCCTGAATGCACCAACAGGCAACCTTGCAAGCCCTTTCAACCTCGTCGACGATGACATCACCGTTTAACCTATCATCCACGAAGCTCATGACATTTCCCTCGAGAAGCTTGCATGCCACCTGGATGGGGAAATAAACAATGTCATCACCACTGCTGCCGCATTCTCCGTTCGCGTTCATCCTCCCGGATATGATCTCCAGTAGCACCATCCCATATCCATACACATCGACTTTGGGCGTGATAGCCACTCCACTGATCCATTCAGGGGCAAGGTACCCAATTGTGCCCCTGGTTGTGGTCATGACCCGGCTAAAATCCCTTGTGAGAAGCTTTGCCATCCCAAAGTCGGCGATCTTAGGAACGAACAATGTGTCGAGAAGTATGTTTTGCGGCTTTATATCGCAGTGTATGATGTAGTCCAGGCAGCTCTCGTGCAAGTATGCTAGCCCCCTGGCAACTCCAAGAGCTATTTGGTATCTGGTTCTCCAATTCAGAGTTTTGGCACTGCTCCTGAACAGATGGGCATCAAGGGGGCTATTTGGCATGTGTTCATAGACAAGAAGCTTCTTGTCGCCCTCGCAGCAAAAACCAACCATTTTGACTAAATTTGTATGGTGGAGGATTCCAATTGAACTCGCCTCAGCCCTGAATTGCTTCTCTTGTTGATAACAACCGTAAAGCCTTTTCACTGCTATAGTGGTCGAACCATTTAGTGACCCCTTGAACACAGAACCAAAACCACCTGCCCCAATCTTCTCCGACAAATCTCTAGTTGCACGCCGCAAATCACTGTATCTGAATGAAACAAGCCCACCACCATCATGGATGTTGTCTAATGTTTCACTGTACCTTTTGTTCCTCCTGGTCCTGCGTAGCACTACGATGAGTACCAAGATACCCAAAGCGTTGAGGCCTGCACCGATGGCACCCAAAATGACAACTACACTGTTGTTTTTCCGGGTCCGGAGCTCTTTTGCCACGAGGCGGATGTGAAGAATTTCCCCATCGCCGCTGGAAGCATCATCAATCTGGTGTTGTTTTACATTCAGCAATCCACCATGCCACATAGAACAGCCACCACTTCCAAAGGAATATGCATTGCAAGAGCAGTTGCTCAGACAGACCTGCTCGCATTCGGATGCGCCGGTGATATGTCCCGCGGCGCTGTGGGGATTATAGGGCAATCTGACGGCCGGCATAGCGTAGAACATGTCAGCCATGCCAACCATGGTGCCGTTGCTAATGCTATCACAATTCAGCTGAGTGTTCCTCCTGCATCCGCTTGTGCTTCGATCATCAAGGTCCCAATCCTCAGGCGAATCCACGGAGAATCCCTTCATGCAAGGCGGCGGCGCGTTGTCGTCGCAGACCGTAAATGGCCCGCAGGCGGCGTGCACCTCGCACTGCGCGGTGGGGTGGGTGTAGACCGTCGCCCAGTCCTGCGTGGCATCGTGCCAGGCCAACACCTTCCTCTGCCCGGACACGTCAGGAAGCTGTACATGGTGATCGTTTCGTCGAGCAGGTGGTAGGCGAAGGACACCTCCCGGTCATCGTTGACGAACGTGAAGCCAAACAGGTGGCGGGCGGTCATCCCCGGCACGGAGCTGAAGTACCCGCCCTTCCACTCCCCGCTGGACCAGTACGGCACGGACGAGTCCCACAGCATCTGGACGACGCCGCTGCGGCCCAGCTCCATGGAGTAGGCGCCCGGAGCCTGGTCGATCCGGTTCTTCCGGCACACGAGGCGGCGGCTCCGGCCGGTGACCTTGTCCAGCCCGATGGTGGCGCCGGGGAGCAGAGTGTCCGTGGGGTGGTCGAAGCTCTGCCACAGCACGTCGGAGGCGTTGGAGGCGCTGCGCAGGACGAGGTTCCCGGTGTCCAGGAGAAGGAGGACCGTCCTGTTGTTGGCTGTGACATCGGCTTGGGTGGACCAGGCGACTTTGCCGTGGTCCACGATGACGAGGTTGCCGTCGCCGGAGATCGTGAGCTCCGGGGAGGCGGCGCCGGCCACCGGGATGCCTCCCCTGTTGGCCACCCAGACCAGTGTCAGCTTGGGAACACGGTTGAGGTTGAACCATATGCCTAGCTGAGTGTTGTTGCCGCCGGAGCCGGAGGGGTTGCTCTCGCTGCCTGGGATCTGGATGAAGCCGAGCGCGAACTTGCCGCCGCTGGAGACGAGCTTGTAGTCGCCGGCGAGCGAGTGGCCTGGCGAGAGGGAGTAGGTCTCCGTGGACGCGGAGGTCGCGGGAGCGTGTAGGGCGCAGAGCAGGGCGAGCAGGACGGGGAGAGGCATGGCGAGGCGAGAGCTGTTCAGGTGAGGACGGCGCGTGGGGATTGAATTGTCAATGGGACGCGGGAGGCGGGACAGACATCCGCTCTGCTAGGGTTGGACGGATGCTCACGAGTCTTTGAATAATTAACCATGGTTGGAACGAGTGTAATAATTTGAGGATTGACTTCACTGGTGAAAACGAGAGTTGGCAACTTGTGCTGCCCATTTGGGATGTTCGCGGAACGCTCCTTTTTCATGGCGTCTGTGCGTGTGATAATGTGGTGTGTGTATGTAAACATTTTCGTCTATACCGTGTTAAAAATAACTACTTCCTCTATAAACTAATATAAGAGCGTTTAGATTACTAACATAGTATTTTAAACGCTCTTATATTAGTTTACGAAGGGAGTACTTTTGTATCAGAATGTAAGATGCTTTTTATTTAGTAGTATAGGGCATGAAAAACGCCTTATATTTAGTTATGAAAGGCGTAGAATTGAACTTTTCTCGGATGGCGATTGCACTTGCACTGGTATTTGTTTTCCCAGAAAACATGTCATGCAATGAATCTCGATGTCATGGAATCGATGAGCATTATACTGCTTGTTCATCTCTTGGCGGAGCTCGACGGGTGCATAGAACGAGGAGAGGCATGCCTTGTATAATTGTTTGCGTGTTTTTTTGTTTTGGATGAATTCAGCTTAGCCACAAGAATAGGGTGAAAACCCTCGAGAAAGGTCAAGGGAGTGAAGTGGCATTACTAAGTTGCCAAGATGGGTATTGGCCACATGAATATGGTAAAAACCTTGAACAACGATCAAAGGGGGGAATATGACAGAAAAGAAAGAAAAAAGGTAATTGTGTCCTAACCCCAATAATGCAATTATAATAAGATAACCGAGGCTAGTAATATGATAACCAAGTCTACTTAAAGTTGTAACAACAACAAAAAGGCTAGTGGAAGACGGTCGGATCGAGCATCATTAGCAAGTGGACATGGCGGAGAAGCACATTTTTTATGAGTAAAATGCATTAGCGGTCATTAAACTTGCACTTTCGTCATTGTACTCAAGAATATGATCAATGCGGTCAATAAATACGACTATGGATGATTATACGATCACTGACTCACCGTATTGCTTCGTATTTTATCTAATTGACCAGTCAAAGCTCAGGTTCTCTCTCTTCCTTTTGTGGGGTCTCACCTGTCAGTGGATGAAATAAATAAATTAGAGTAAGCAAAATTATGCCGAGGCGGGTATCGAAAACAGGAACCTATCAACTTGCTGCCCACACGGGATAGCCAGTTGGACGCAGAGTTCTCCGTGTTAAACACATGCAATGGTACCTCATTATATACTGTAGGTTACAAAGGCCGTAATTCTACACCTACGAATAGATCCTACCTAATCTTAGGTACCCTTCAATACATACTCTCCTCCCCCCTAACCGGAGTGGGCCCCAGCCATTAATCCTAAACAAATTAATTACGTCTAAATCAGCATTTACGTAAAAACCTCACGTAACTGTACGTGGGTCTAGCATTACTCTAACAAAGGACGCACACAACACACAACACACACTAGGACATGCTCGCCGCTGACTACTTGCATGCGTCCTGAGTTTTTTTGCATACTATTTATTTTTGATGAGTGAGTAATTTGCATATGTACTTTGTAGGGCTGTCCTTTGTGCAGTGCGCACTTGGTCGTGTTCCTTCTCGTGAAACTTTGGTTCGCTGTCTGAAACAGGCGTCAAATGTTTCAGGGGGCGGTATTGAATTAGATATCCATGCAGCTGTTGTTATCATAACCGAGCCTCCTAATTAACCCTCCTCCCCCCGAATTCAATAGGGTGTCCCGGCGGCCAGTATATAAGATTTTCATAACTTGCCCGTAGGTGTAGCATTGCTCATCTATATTTTATGCATTTCAATGTCTGGATGGCTGTAGTACGTGTTTTTTTTTTGAAACAAGGCAAAAGATTTGCCATTTTCATTAATTAAGAAGAAGATTAGACATAGTTCCGCCAAGCGGGAGAGTACAGATCACTCTCGCGGCATAATATTACACAAATACTTCGCACCCGCACGAGCCCAAATACAGGCCTCATCTTTAATCTTGGCAATGACAACGGTAGTAGGGGCGGCGGTGTTGCGGAAAACCCTCGCGTTGCGTTCGTTCCAAATTTCCCACGCAACAAGCATCATCAAAGTGCTACGAACCATGCGTGAGTGGCCCCTTTTGTGAGCAACCATGTCCCAACAAACTTTTACCGAGGGCACGGGTCTCCAATCTGACGGATCAATGTCGTGGAGGCCAAGCCAAGTCTTGATCTCCGTCCACACTCTCACTGTGAACCGACACTGGAAGAGGAGGTGAGCCGCGGTCTCCTGAACCTGCTTGCAAAGAGGGCAAAGGTTGCAATTCGGCCATCCCCGACGCTGCAATCTATCGGCGGTCCACACTCTATTATGAATAATCAACCAAGCGAAAAAATTGCACTTTGGGGGGCCCCAAGCTTTCCAAACGGTAGTGATCATGGCAGAGGCGGTGTGACCCTCAAACTGAGCGTTGTATGCAGAAGACGCGGAGTATACCCCATCTTTAGTGAACTTCCAAAAAATTGCATCGTCAACTCCAGGGGTTAGAATGACATTGGAGAGCTTCTCCCAAAGAGTGGCGAATTGCTCAATATGCTCAAAAGTGAGGCCCTGAGAGGTATCAATGTTGCGGACCCAAACGTTGTCTGTGAGACTCGAGCGAACTGAGCTTCTTTTCTTCCTAGAGAGATCAAATATCTTTGGAGCAATATCCATGGGGCGAATACCGTCCACCCAAGGTGATTCCCTGAAAGTGTCCCGATGACCATCACCAACGGTAACACGAGTGGCAGCCGCAAAAAGGTTTCTATCATCGTCAGTGCATGGCATGCCCATGCCAATCCAAGGTTTAGTGGGTCAGCCCACTCAAACCAAAGCCATCGCAAGCGGAGAGCGGTAGCAAACTTTTGCAAGTTGAGGACGCCCAATCCACCATATAACTTGGGCTTGCACACCGTCTCCCAATTAATTTTGCATTTGCCGCCGATGACCTTTTCACATCCCGCCCAAAGATAAGCGTGTCTAATACTGTCAATTGCCTTGATGACCTCGACTGGCAGATCCAGAGAAGTGAGGTGGTAGATTGCTATAGTAGTGAGGACCGCCTTGACAAGAACAATGCGACCCGGCGACGCAACATGTCTGCCAAGCCAAGGAGTGGGTTTTCCAGCCACCTTGTCTTCCAAATGTTGAAAGTGGATTCTCCGAGGTCTCTTAACCGATAGGGGCAGCCCAAGGTATCTCATGGGAAGGTAGTTTGGATGGCGGGGAAGGACATGAGGATATCATCAAGGGCAACATCATCGCAGCGAATGGGTGCCACATGGGTCTTGGCGCAGTTAGTGACTAGACCGGTGACCCCACCAAAATTAGCAAGGGTGGATGCTAAGAACTGAATGTCTTCTTTTATTGGCTTCACGAAGATGGCAGAATCATCCGCATAGAGAGATGCACGAAGGATTTCGGTCCTGGCTAGAATAGGGTGCAGCTGGCCTTGACTCGTCGCTTTAGCAAGGATGTGGTGAAGTGGGTCGATGGCAAGGACGAAGAGAAGCGGTGAGAGGGGGTCTCCTTGCCTCAGGCCCCGACCATGCTTGATAGGATCCTCGATGACTCCATTGATCAGCACTCTCGATGATGCAGAGGACAGAAGGGCCGACACCCAGCCTCGAAAGCGGCTCAGAAAGCCATGATGTCTCAAAAGATCCATCAAAAAATCCCATCTCACCGTGTCGAAAGCCTTCTTGATATCGAGCTTGAAAAGTAGCATTGGAGACTTATTCCGATGGAAGCGCCTCGCCAAGTTGCGCACGTACATGAAATTATCGTGGATGCTTCATTTCTTGATAAAGGCGCTTTGGGCGTTGGAGACAAGGTTTGACATGTGAGGGGCAAGGCGGTTGGCCATCATTTTGGCAATGATCTTGGCAATGGCATGGATGAGACTTATGGGCCTAAAATCTGAGATGTCCTCCGCCCCATCTTTTTTTGGAATGAGCGTGATGTTCGCCGAGTTGAGCCAATGAAAGTTGGCCACATGGAGGTTGGATAAGTTATTCACAACAAGCATAATCTCCGGCTTAATAACGTCCCAACATGTCTTAAAAAATGCACCCGTGAAGCCATCTGGGCCCGGGGATTTGTCAGAGGGTAAATCCATGATCGCACACTTGACCTCCTCCTTTGTGAAATTATCCCCGAGGTTAGTGAGATCAGCCTCCGGAACGGGAATATTATTCCAGTTGAAATCCTTGTCTCTAGGCACTCCCTTTCTTGTGGCCTTAATGAAATGGTCCTGGATGATAGCTTTTTTGTTGTCATGGTCAGTGACCCATCCATTGTTATGCTTGAGGCGGTGGATGAAGTTCTTTCTTCGGCGATGATTAATGCGGAGGTGAAAATATCTTGTGTTGGCGTCTCCCTCTTTGAGATTAGTAATCCTAAAACTTTGCCTTTTGCGAGCCTTCTCAAGCACGGCCAAGCTCACTACCTTTCTTTTAAGCCTCTTTCTAAGCTCTCTCTCATCCTGGTTGAGAGTTCTATTTTCTTGGGCAATATCCAAACGTAGGATAATCTCCAAGGCCATATGGAGTTGCACCTTGGCATGAGAGAAAAGGGTTTTACTCCAAGCACGAAGCCTTTGGCTAGTTTTCTTGAGCTTGTGGAAGAGGAGTTGACACAGTTCGACATGGGTTGTCTCTTCATTCCATGCTTGCTGGACAGTGGCCATGAAGCCCGGCATGTTGATCCAAAAGTTCTCGAAGCGGAAGGATTTAGTTCTACGAGGCCCTTTGTCATTGGCAAGGAGTAGCGGGCAGTGATCAGAGAGGGATGAAGCAAAGAGCATGGAGAATGTGATGCCCAAATTCAATGTCCCATTCCTCATTGCAGAAGAAAGAATCAAGTTTACTCAAAGTTGGGTCGCTCTGCTCATTGCTCCAAGTGAACTTTCTGTTTTGTAGATGGATCTCCTTAAGTTCGCAAGCATTGAGGGTGTTGCGAAAGCGAACGATGCGGCTACGATTAGCATTTGCGCGGTTTTTATCTCTGGCACGATAAATTTGATTGAAGTCCCCAAGAACCAACCACTTACACCCAGCGTTAGGCTTCTCGCTAATGAGCTCCTGAAAGAAAATATCCTTGAGGTTGCTTCTAGTTGGGCCGTAGACTATAGTTAGCTTGAACGTAACGTCCGAATTAGCAAGCTGAACATCGACAGACAAAGTGAATTGGCCAAAATGAATGTTGGCAAGCTTGACAGCATCATCATCCCACAGGATTAGGATCCCTCCACGAGTACTAGAAGCAGGGCGATGGGCGAAGCTCCCGTGATGCAGACCAGCCAGTGAAGACACCACAAATTGATCAATATCAGCCATCTTCGATTCTTGGATGCAAATAATGTGACAGGGTGTGGCAGCAATTGTTTCTCTAATGGTTACATGACAGTTGGGACAATTCAGTCCTCGCACATTCCAGTTTAGGATGCTCAGGTTGTGATTACTCATTGGAAACCATCCATACATCAGCAAAGTTACAGCCTCCCGGGGCACAAACTAGCATCAGGGACCTTGCCCGGATCAAAATTAACAACAATACATCAGGCCGACTGCAAGCAGGCGAACCCAGCAGGTGGTAGATAGTTGATTCTAAGATGGATAACCAAACTACAACAACGTGAACACAGGAACACAAGCATCGCTATGTCGCCATCGACGCTGCAGCGTCTTCATTTCCTTGCGTCTGCAGCTCTGGACCATCCTCACCACCGTGTTGAACCAGTGCATCCTCAACCGCCGTCAACAGGTCACGGTCAAGATGGAAGAGTGCACGCAGGGCCGCAATGGTGATGTCTGGCAACCTCCCATGGAATAATGACACGAATTTGCTGATGGCCGCTTCAGTGAGTTGCTCCCCTTCAGCAACAATGCCAAGACGTTGACATAGCAACCTCTCAGCGAGCTGTGCGATTGGCACATCTCGCATCTTCTCCTGCAGACATGGGCTGCGCCGTCCAAGGTTGAAGCTGGTGATGCTTGCCGGAGTTTTGCGACGAGCAGTAGGTCGACGTGGCGGGGTTGAGCTTGGTGCAGGCAGGAGGGCCGGCTGGAGCGGCACGAACAAGGGCGAGCGAGCCGTGGTGCTGTTGTGACCACTAGCCGGCGATACGTACACTGGTGTCACTGCGTCTTGAGCTCGGCAGGGGTCAGGGGAGGCTGTGGCCGGCTCGTAGTTGATGATGGCAGAGGGCGGCACCTGGGACCCAAAGCAAGACGCCTTTCTCCTGGCAATAGGCGTCCTCTGTGGGGAGGAGGTGGGCGTCCGCGGCACAAAGATCAGGGTAGACGTCGGGCAGCTGGGCGAAGAATCTCTAGTTGGAGAAGTCACAGGGGTTGCAGGCTCATCCTGATCTTCGTGGAACTGACAACATGATGCAGGCGGAGGAGCTGGTCGAGGCGACCTCGTCAAGGATGCAGAGTGGAAGTCCTTGGCACCAAAGCAAGGCGCGGCCAGGTGAGGCCACCCAGGAGGCAGAGACGTTGGGTGGATCTCGATAATGTCTTCTGAGGTGGTGCGAGGGGATGCTGGGGGCGGGCGGCCCTCCCTGTGGATCTCCTGGCGTCCATCGTCACGCGACTTGGTGTGCCGGACCCTGCGACCGGATGCAGAGGAAATAACACCGCACGAAAGCCCCTGAACCTGAGCAGAAGCAACCTTCCTCGCATCATGAGAAGCAGGCACGCCACCACGGCGGCCTCGTCCGCATGCGTCTTCGTGACCTTGGATGGCATGATGCTCTGAAGTGCACGAACGGTTGCCGAAGAGTCGGTCCTTCGAAGAGGAGGAGCGTCGGTCACCTTCACGGCCGTGCCGGCCCTCCCTGACCCGACTCTCCTGCTCACGGTCATCATCGCGTCGATGTTGAACATTGTCGTTGCGACGACGCGGCGCCTGCTCCTGTCTGACGCGAGGACGGGTCTGGCCATCTAACGAAGATGCAGAACAAGGCACCGAGGATGGCGATGGAGGATTTGTGCAGCCCCGAGCCCGGTGCCCGATCTGCCGACAGCGTAGACAGGTGAACGGGTTCCGGCAATTGGCCTTGCCGTGTCCCTTGAGCAGGCAGCGGTGGCAAGAGCGATCCTTGTGCTTGACGAAATCCCTCTGCCTCGGGAGGAAAAATGAAGACGCAGACATACGACGCGAATGCTGGTGGTTGGAGCGGCCCTCCCTCCACCAATAAGGCGGTCGAACGAGGCGCCATCCAGTGTCTTGGCTGTCAACGGCGGGGGAGCCCCGTCTTGGATCCACGGCGGGATGTGTAGGGCTCGAATTGGCGTCGCGCTGCGCGTGTCCACCCAGAGGCTTGAAGACTGAAGCTGAAGCCGATTTGAGGCATGGCCGATGCGCGCCATGGATGGGGGGGGGTGGAGGAGTGCCTTCCAGCAGAGCATCATAGGCGGCAAAGCGGACCTTGGGGGACACCGTAGGCACATCAGGGACGGCCGCGCGGGCCGCGGATGGCGGAGCGGCGACCCGGAGGCGCAGATCCGTGGAGATCCCCGCCAGCCGTGGGAAAAGGGAAGCCACCAGATCTGACTGCGCAAACAGCGGCAAGGGGAACCCCGGAGGGAAGCGAGGCGAGGTCGGGGCCGCGGCGGAGGGAGGAGCTGGTCGGCGGCTGTGGTGGCCACGGGCGCCGGAGCGGCGCGCCGCAGGAGCGTGGGAGCGGGGCGAGGCATTTTCGACTGTATGTCGATTGTAGCTATGTATTTACTTACAAAGTGTGTCGATTGTAGCTATGTATTTGAACTGTGTGTGTAACTTTGTGCTTGAATTTTCTACAGTAACCGATGGAGTTCCACCCAAACGTGTCGAACGAGACATGTACAGTAGCTAGTAGTACGTGCACATGAGAAAACGCGTTGCCTTCCACTTTTTCAATTTTTTTTAGGGAAGGCCATCATGGCTAGCTTTATTGATTTAACATAGGCATTATATCGTCCATAAGCGAAGAGATCAGACAACCCGGGGGCTCGTTTATCCAGTTTAAAGAGGTCTTATTACAATAAAAAAAGTTAGCTAGCACATGTGCCGCTTGATTGGAAGAACGAAAACAATGCTTGAAGACAACCTTCTCTATTAAAGAAGAAACATCCACGCATTCCGCGAAAATTGCTGTTGCAGCATCCCACCATCTAGATTGGCCATCACAAAAGTTTATGACGTTTAAGGAATCTGATTCCGCCTCCACACGAGGAAACCCTAGGGAGCTTGCAAACACTAGGCCATCACGCATCGCCGTTGCTTCAGCCATCATTGCATCTGCAACATGAGGTTGTATTTGCATTGTGCTGCTAAAAAGTTCCTTTTGTCATCTCTAATTACAGCTGCCGAAGCTCCTGCACTTTCATCTGCAAAATAGGCCGCATCAACATTTACCTTTATGAACATGAGGTCTGGTTTCGTCCACTTCATCTCTCTATTATCATTTTGTTGGCGATTCACTTCATGATAATTACTAGCAATTGCCAGGACGGACATATGCCACCGCGTGGGATGTGGTGGTCTACCATCATGAGTGAGTTCACGTCTTATCCACCATAAGTACCAGCTGCCCACCATAAGAGCTTGTTTGACAGTAATATTCGGTTTCAGTGACAAGGGTAAATCTGGTGCAAGGAGTAGATGTTCCAATATAACTGACCCTGAGCGATCGATCAACTTTGCTTCCTCAATCATTCCCGCAATGCCTAGGCGTTCCCAGAGGTGCTTGGCATTGCAACAATCAAACAGTAGGTGGCGGACATCTTCCGCATCTTGATAACATATAGGACATGCCCCATTAGTTCCAATATGACGGTTCGTGAGTATGGACTTTAGCGGAATAATACCATGTAGAGCACGCCAACAAAAAATTTGAATTTTACGTGGGACCTTTTGTTTCCATAGTGTACTCCACACTGCTGGAGTTCTTGAGCCTCCAGGTCGCGCCATCACCGTTGGATGTACCTGGAAAGATCGTATCCATTGTACTTTGTATGCTGATTTCACAGAGAAAAACCCTTTATGATTCGGGTGCCATGCGATAAAGTCCTCGAAAGCCCCATAGTTGAGGGGAATTTGCAAGATCCTGTCCACATCAACCGATATGAATATAGATCTGATCAGATCCTCGTCCCAAAAACCAGTCATAGGGTCAATTAGATCATGAACTCGTGATATCAGTGTTTGCCCCCGGTTTGATAAAACTCTCCTGTCCGGACTAGACGGTATCCAGGGGTCGCTCCAGATGTTAATGTTCTCACCGGTACCAACCCTCCAGATATACCCCAACTTAAATGTTTCAAGACCTTTCATAATGCTCTGCCACGTAAACGAAGCACCACTCTTCAGGGTAGCTTGTAATAAACTTTGATTAGGGAAGTATTTTGCTTTCAATACTCTTGCACACAGGGAATCCAGGTTAGTGATCAACCGCCAAACTTGCTTTGAGAGCATGGCAAGATTAAAAGAATAGAGATCTCTGAACCCCATACCCCCCCTCACTTTTGGGGTAACAAAGCTTCCACCATGTATACCAGTGCATTCTTTTGTGTTCCTCATCATCCCCCCACCAAAATTGTGCTATCAAATCAGTTATCTCCTTGCATAGGCCCTTGGGCAGGCTGAAAACAGACATCGCAAAGACTGGGATGGCTTGGGCTACAGATTTAAGTAATATCTCTTTTCCTCCAGTAGAAAACTGTTTCTCCATCCATCCCTTCAGTTTTTCTTTTATTCTGTCATAAAAATGCCTGAAACAGTCACTCCTATCTGCACCCACCATAGTTGGCAGCCCAAGATACTTATCTGATAATGCCTCAGTATCAATGTGTAACTCCTGGCATATTTCAGTCCTAGAAGTTGCAGGTGTATTAGGACTGAAAAAAATACTAGATTTAGCCAAACTCACCAATTGTCCCGAGCTTTCACAGTAGGCATCTAGAACATGCTGTAAGGAAGCTGCATTTAAAACGTCTGCCTTCATGAGAATCAGAGAATCATCAGCGAATAAAAGGTGTGATACTGATGGTACATTTCTACACACTCTAATTCCCTCTATGCCACCAGCTTCTTCTTCAAACTGCAATAAACTAGAAAGACCTTCTGCACAAAGGAGAAAAAGGTAAGGGGAGAGCGGATCCCCCTGCCTAATACCCCTAGTCGGGGTGAAAACATCTGTCTCCTAAGAGTTAAACCTTATTTTGTATCTAACAGAGCAAACACAAGCCATTATCATTTCAATCCATTGTTCATGAAAACCCAACTTCACCATCATATCATGCAAAAAGGACCATTCCACCCTATCATATGCCTTGTGCATGTCCAATTTAACCGCACATAGTCCAGTCTGACCAGCCCTCTTGTTCTTTATTTTATGCACACATTCATAAGCTATAAGGATATTATCCGTGATCATCCTTCCAGGAACAAATGCACTTTGGGTAGGGGAGATAATCTCAGGCAATATATTTTTCAACCGAAGTGCAAGCATTTTAGAGATGATTTTATAAAGAACATTACACAAGCTTATGGGACGGAATTGAGTTACCAGTTCTGGACTGTCAATCTTGGGTATCATGACAATAGTTGTGTCATTCCATTCATTCGGAATCTGTCTTGAATTAATAGCAAATAGCACCTCATGAGTGATCTCATCTCCTAGGATATGCCAATATTTCTTAAAAAATATTGCATGTAGTCCGTCAGGCCCCGGAGCCTTTAAATCCCCAATGCTAAACACTGCTCTTTTAACATCATCCGCTGAGAATGGTGCCATCAAGAAATCATTCATCTGCTCAGTTACTTTGCGTTGAACCTTTTGTAAAAGATTTGGATTTGTATGCTGCACCTCCGAAGTAAAGAGGTGAGTAAAATAATTATGAATGTGAGTGTTTAATTCCGGCATACCTTCAAGCCAGTTCCCTGCTTCATCTTTCAGTTTTTTGACGTAGTTCCTTTTCCTCCTTGCTGAGGCAAAGGCCTGAAAAAACGCTGTGTTACGGTCGCCGCTCGTAAGCCAGGTCGCCCGTGACCTTTGTCTTGTTTGAATCTCCTCCAACTCAAGCAAGTACTCAATCAATTCAGCCAATTCCCTTCTCTTTACGTCACTATCATCGTTCATAGAACCATACATGACTCTCTCAAGCTCACGTTGGGCCTTGCGCAACCTTTTTTTTGGTTTCTTAAGGACACGCTGGTCCCAATCGTGGAATATTGCATGCATTTTATTGAGCTTCTCATAAATACTTGTAGCATTAGGATCAGCACTTACATTTGTCCAAGCATCAAGAATAGTATCATTAAAGCTTTCTTCCCGCAACCATCTTGCCTCAAAACGCTTGACCTGTGCATTATTTCCTCCCATCTGATTGTGAGAAAAATAGTCTGTATCCACACATAGGGGCCGATGATCAGAGTGATTATATCCCAAATTTTGTAAGGCTGCATCAGGGAACAAGACCGACCAGCCATCATTGGTTAGTCCCCTGTCTAGTCTTTCACGTATCCTGCCTCTATGCCATGTGAAGGGATCACCAATATACCCCATGTCATGCAATTCACAGTCATCTATTGCCTCTTGAAAAGCCTGCATGTACTGGATTGGTCTTGGATTTCCACCCTCTTTCTCATGTAGATATTGGATCTCATTCAGATCACGGATCAGCAGCCACGGTAAGTTGTTGCTACGATGCAACTGTCGCATACGACTCCACGTCATATGTTTATTTTCCCATCTAAACTCACCGTACATCCCAGTCAAGCGCCAACTGACGTTATTACTTTGTTCAATTCTTACATCAATGAACATAGAGTCTAATGCTAATATTTGAACTTTAACATTATTTTTCCATAACAGCAGTAAACCTCCTCTCCTTCCGTCACTGGGACAAACAAACTTCTGGTCCATCTTGAGCCTTCGACGTAGACACTCAGCCGGATAACTGTCAAGGCGTGTCTCTGACAAAAACATCACCTCGGGGTCACATCTTCGCTGGACATCCAGCAAAGCACGCACTGCCGGGGCGTTCCCAAGCCCTCGGCAATTCCAACTTAATATCCTCATTACGTTCAGTTCCTCCGAAACAAATCAGACAAACTGTTCTAAGAAACCTACCGCAGTTGCAATGCGGAGGGACAAATACTTTTTCTCATCCTTTAATTCTGCTGAGAAAACGCGTTGCTCTCCACTTTTTCTCATCCTTTAATTCTGCTACCTAGCTGGCGTGCATTTGTCCGAGCACACACCGTAATAGCTCCCCGTGATGGAGTCCTACACGTGTGTTAGTAGAGTGTGTTGTGTGCGTCGGTAGAATAAGCGGTCGCTATTTAAAAAAAGAAAAGAAAAAAGAATAAGCGGTCGCTCGATGTTTTTTTTGAACGATGTTCTTAACGGTGGAATGGGTGCTCAATCGGCTACTGCATGCGTTTGCAACGACTGGTCTTAGTTCGATTCCTATCTACGCATAATTTTGTTTCCTCTATAGCTACTTTTCCAAACACTTGCTCTTGTTTTGCCCTTTAGTTTGCATGATTTAAGTGAAATTAATCCGGAATAATGTTGTTTTCAACAGAACTATCGTTGTGTTGTTTTTGTGCAGGATAAATTTTTTCGAAATTGGGCGGGGATTTTTGAATTATTTTGGAGTAAATAAAAGAAAATACTTGAACGAAGAAGTACCGGGGAGGGGCCCGACGATGACATGTACCTAGGGTAGGGTCTTAGGCCTGATCTAAACACCCTACACAAGGACATTACCTTAGAGTCCAAGACCTACAAAATTCAACAGAAGATACCGACTGAAACCACCTTGAAGTGTAATTCACTCGACAGAAGAGTCCACTCGGATATCACAATTCCACTCAACCATACAAAAACCCACTCGGAGTAAGAAGGCCTAAAAGTCACCCCGGGATGGCAACGATCGGGCATTCACTCCATTGTCATAAAGACCATTTATAGCAGGCGTTACCATTAACGTTCTAGTAGTAACTCACATTGAACCCCCTGTGTAACCGAGGGTTGTGAGAGGCCTGACGCACTCTATATAAGCCACCCCTCCTGTCGTGGAATTAACACGTCAGATGTCTTCTTGGAAAGACTTAGTCGTGGAGCCATCGCAACGGGTTAGCTTGAAGGGGTTAAACTGGACAAGGGACACAGGAGTTTATACTAGTTCGGCCCCTTCGATGAAGGTAAAAGCCTACGTCTAGTTGTGATGGGATTGAGCGCAGGGAGCGAATACACTAGCCTGAGCCTCGACTTGTTGTTGTCTGTCCCTAAACCGCCGTCGGGTCACCCCTTTATATACTTAGGAGGACCCCGACCGGTCTACAGAGTCCTGCGGCTGGCGTATACAAGTGCCAGCCCGGGTCTCTCCCTTTCTTTCTTATAGTACAAGTTATACAATCATGGCCGTTTACTATCATGGGCCCTAAATCGCCCGTGGACTTTGGGCCTCTAAGCTTCTTCCGTAAAACGCCATCCTCCGGATTGTCTTGAGCTTCAGTATAGCTAAAGGTGAACCGGCCCCTCCTGGTCGGTTTACCCTTAGCAGTTATATCCTCAACATTAGGCCCCAGATTGATTTGGACCTGTTCATGTCAATCTTCAATCCTTAGGAAAATTATAAAAATCGGTAACAACTCTCGTAAACCGCCATATTGCTTTCTCCTGTGAACTTTAGTGAACCGCCGTGACGTCATCTTCTGTCATTGCAGTAAATTATTGTGATGTCACCCCTACATAAAAAGATTTATGAAGATTCCCTTCTCTTTAATTAATTCCCGAAGATCGAGGCGACAACTGTATCCCCTTTTGCTGCTTCAGACTCCTCGATTTTCGCGCCCGCTGTTTTATCCTTTTTCCTTTATAAATAAGACCGGGGCTCCTTCCATTTCCCCCCTTGCCTCTTCGCATCGTCTTCCTCCTCGCGACCCGAAGAACTCAAGTATCGCCGCCGTCGTCGACCTTGAAGCTCTGCCTCATCTCAGGCCTCTGCATCACCCTGTTCGTACCAGAGCTCCTGCGATATTCCTCCGCCTCTGCGTGGTCCTGGTAAATACTCCTTTCTCTCCCTTATTAGATCTGCATTAGGGTTTCGAAGTTTCTTTGGTGTTCATCGGTGTTCATCTGTTTTTCCTTTAGCATCTCACTGGATCTTGCTATGCCTGATAGTTTCTTTTTGCGGCTGGATCTATAGTTTTACTCTACCATACTACAGCATCTTGTTGTTTCTGGACAGATCCTTATTTGAACCTTCTCTGTTCCACTTAACGCCATTGTAGGGCTCAGAAAAATTTCTTCATTGACCGACGGTAGATCCAAAATTATATCACCATCTTGTGAAACTTGTTTCTGCAACACCTAGTGGATTTTCAGATTTGACCATTTCACCGAAGGGCGGTTTAACTTGCGATAGTTGATAATTCCTCATATGTCATTAGCCCTCACTTAAACCGCCGTATAATTTTGAATAGCAATGCTTGGTTCTCCTCGTATGTACACTTTGATTAAATTTCCGATTTAGCATTATATGCCAATTTAACATTGATGAATTCACTTGGATCAGCAATCGTAAACCGCCCATTTTCCTTTTACAGACTCTGTATGATGGCACCGCAATTTGCTGCCTGTAACTGGGTCCCATCCCGGATTACCGAGACACAGATCAATAACTTTGTCGTCACAGGCGCTTTAGCTCCACATAATGTTCTTCAGTGGCGAGTTCCTGGTCCTGAATGCCCTCCTGAACCCCAAGAGGGAGAGGTGATTATGTTCCTGCAACATCTGGGCCGGGGCTTCAGTCCCCCCGGATCAAAAAATTTCCGGGATGTACTTGCTAGCTTCCAACTCCATCCTCAAGACATGGGACCAAATCCAGTGTCCAATATATGTGATTTCCAGGTTTTCTGTGAAGTTTATCTGCAGGAAGAACCAACTATTGAGTTATTCCGGGATCTCTTCCACTTAAACCGCCGGACCGAATTTGCTGACGGCCCCAATACTGAACTTGGCGGCGTGTCAATTCAGAAGAGGAAATAGGTTGAATTTCCTCACGCCAAACTTCATAGCCACCCAAAGGACTGTAACACCCCGGTAGTCAAGCTACAGTAATCACACTCTGATAGTGCCATGTCATCATAATTAATTTTTGCTAAACCTCGCTTTGATCCACACCCAATTCAAATTAAAAAATAAAGTAAAGTCAAATAATTAAAATTTTCAAAAGGAAAAATAAAAATGTAAGTTGGGTTGCAAATATTCACCAACTAATTGTCATGTAAGAGATAACCTTTTTCAAAATATACAAGAGCCCCTAAACATTTTTAAAACTGAAACATAAGCTTTTTATTGAAACAATCTGATTTAAATAAATATGCAAAATATTCAAAAATCAGTTGAGACTTGTTGGACTAGCTCAAAATATTGTCTCAAGTTTATGTAATACTGTGAACATTTAACTAAAATCATTTAGTACCTAAAATAAAAATAAAACAATAAAGGAAAAAGAAACACAAACCCCCTTGGCCCACTGGGCCACGGCCCAGCAGGCCACCAAACCGCCAGGCCAGCCCGCCAGCTGCGCCTACACACACCCACTACCCCGAAACCCTAGCCGGTCAACCCCTAATTCCCCCCCCCCCACGATCTCTGCTCCCCCCGAATCTGGATCGGGAATGGGGCACCCGACGCCGATGCCCCGGCTCGTCCTCGCCGTCTCGCCGTTCACCGGCGCCACCCACCAGAACCCCCGTCCTCCTATCCTCTCCGTCTTCCACTCATCACCGAGCCGCACCCGCTCGTCGTCGTCGTGTGACACCACCGCCGCCTGGAGGCCCCGTCGTCGCCGACCATCCTCGCCGCTCGGATCACCCGCCGCCTCACCCTCCTCCTCCTCGTCTCCTCCTCGCCGGACTACCCCGCGCACGCTGCCTGGACCCTACGCGCCCCGTGAGCACCTCTCCTTCTCCTTCCCTGGATTCCCACTCGCCGACCGGGCCCCAAATGTGCTCACCGCGCCGGCGCACGCCTCAGACCACCGCCTCATACGCGCGCTGGCCGCGCTCACCGCATCCTCGCCTCGCCCGGCGCACCTCCGCACGCGCCCACGGCCGCGCTGCCCTGCTATCGTGCGGCCGCGGCTCCCTCCCCACACGCGCGGCCGCCGCCCCATCCCCTGCCCGAGGCTGCACACGCCACGCCCCGTGGCCATGACAGGCTACGCCCGGCCACGTCTCCGCGTGCCCCGCCCGCTCGCGACTCACTTCCCTCCCGGCGTTGCTGCTCCTCTCCCGCCCCGCCGCCCGCACCTCTGCCCGTTGCCGCCCGTGCGGGCCGTGCCTACGACCCCCACTCCTGTCGCCGCTGACACCGGTCCGGTGGACCGCCGGCCACCCCTCGGCTACCGCTCCCCAACACGCCCCGCGCGCGCTCTCATCGCCGCCGCCTTGGGCCGCGCGACCCCCCTCCGTCTTCGCGCCGTTCCGGCCACCTGCCGGTGCCATGGCCGCCGGCGCCCCGCGCCGCTGGGCGGCACTCGTTGCGGCTGCGTCCAGGTGACCCGACGCCCGCGCCCGTAACCACTGCCCAGCGCCCGCTAAGGCCCTAGGCCATTGACACAAGGGGCCCGCCCCTGTTAGATAATGTAAACAAAAAAAAGATTTTAAAAATATATATAATAAAAAGTAATTAACTAACAAATTAATTAATTAACCTTGTTTACTTAATCTAATTAGCTAATTAACTTAACTAATCTGTTAACTAGACTAATTAACTTGGTTAGTTACCAAACAGAGAATGACACCTGGGCCCCACTACCCAGGTTTGACCAGTCAACAGATGACTAGTCAACTGCTGACTGGACATTTGACTGGGTCAACCTAGTCCCCTGGCCCCACATGTCATTGACTATGGCTAGCCCTCAGTGGGTATAAAAAGTATATCCTGTTTTAATTCGAATTAATAAATAATTTTAGAAAAACTTTAAAATTTTGAAAAATCATAGAAAATAAACCGTAGCTTGGATGAAAATGTTTTCTACATCAAAGTTGCTCAGAACGACGAGACGAACCCGGATACGCAGCCCGTTCGTCCGCCACACATATCTAACATATCATACTCGCAAACTTTCCCCTCCGGCTCCTCTGCCCGAAAACGCGAAACACCAGGGATACTTTCCCGGATGTTTCCCCCCTTCACCGGTATCACCTCATACCGCGTTAGGGTACCCCTAGCACCGATACTTGTCATGTCATGCATCGCTATGCATCTCTTTTGCTTAAATATTTATTGTTTCTTCCCCCTCTTCTCTTGCTAGACACCGAGACCGACGCTGCTGCTGCCCCGTTCGACTACGGAGTTGACGACCCCTCTCTCTTGCCAGAGCAACCAGGCAAGCCCCCCCCCTGATCACCAGATATCGCCTACTCTCCTCTATACTGCTTGCATTAGAGTAGTGTAGCATGTTACTGCTTTCGTTATTCCTATCCTGATGCATAGCCTGTCCTTGTTACTACTGTTGATACCTTTACCTGCAATCCTACCTGCTTAGTTTAGGATGCTAGTTTACCATCAGTGGCCCTACATTCTTGTCCGTCTGCTGTGCTATACTATCGGGCCGTGATCACTTGGGAGGTGATCACGGATATATACTATACTTTAAACATGATACATGTGGTGACCAAAGTCGGGTTGGCTCGAGGAGTACCCGCGAGTGATTCACGGATTGGGGGCTGAAAGGACCTTTGTCCCGAAGGCCCTCTGTGTGGATCTTTGTGGCGGAGCGGCAGGGCAGGTTGAGGCTACCTGGCTGAGAGGTGAGCCTGGCCCTGTTCGGCGTTCGCGGATACTTAACACGCTTAACGAGATCTTGGTATTTGATCTGAGTCTGGCCATTTGGTCTATACGCACTAACCAACTACGCGGGAAAGATATGGGCACTCGGCGTCGTGGTATCAGCCGAAGCCTTCGTGACGTCAGCGACTGAGCGGCGTGCGCCAGATTGGGCCGCGTAACGTGACTTCCATTGTACTGGAGGTTGCTAGGTCTGCTTCCGGCCGCGTTCGCAACGTGCAGGTGCGCTCAGGGCGATGGGCCCAGACCCCTGCGTGCTTAGGTTTAGACCGGCGTGCTGACCTCTCTGTTGTGCCTAGGTAGGGCTGCGACGTGTTGATCTTCCAAGGCCGGGCATGACCCAGGAAAGTGTGTCCGGCCAAATGGGATCAAGCGTGTTGGGTTATGTGGTGCACCCCTGCAGGGAAGTTAATCTATTCGAATAGCCGTGTCCCTCGGTAAAAGGACGACCCGGAGTTGTACCTTGACCTTATGACAACTAGAACCGGATACTTAATAAAACACACCCTTCCAAGTGCCAGATACAACCCGGTGATCGCTCTCTAACAGGGCATCGAGGAGGGGATCGCCGGGTAGGATTATGCTATGCGATGCTACTTGGAGGACTTTAGTCTACTCTCTTCTACGTGCTGCAAGACGGAGGCTGCCAGAAGCGTAGTCTTCGACAGGATTAGATATCCCCCTCTTATTCTGGCATTCTGTAGTTCAGTCCACTGATATGGCCCCTTACACATATATCCATGCATATGTAGTGTAGCTCCTTGCTTGCGAGTACTTTGGATGAGTACTCACGGTTGCTTTGTTTCCCCCCTTTTCCCCATTCCTCTACCCGATTGCTGCAACCAGATGATGGAGCCCAGGATCCAGACGCCACCGCTGACGATGACTCCTTCTACACTGGAGGTGCCTACTACTACGTGCAGCCCGCTGACGACGACCAGGAGTAGTTAGGAGGATCCCAGGCAGGAGGCCTGCGCCTCGTTCGATCTGTATCCCAGTTTGTGCTAGCCATCTTATGGCAACCTTGTTTAACTTATGTCTATACTCAGATATTGTTGCTTCCGCTGACTCGTCTATGATCGAGCACTTGTATTCGAGCCCTCGAGGCCCCTGGCTTGTATTATGATGCTTGTATGACTTATTTTATTTGTAGAGTTGTGTTGTGATATCTTCCCGTGAGTCCCTGATCTTGATCATACACATTTGCGTGCATGATTAGTGTATGATTGAATTGGGGGCGTCACAAGTTGGTATCAGAGCGGACTGCCTGTAGGAATCCCCCTTCCAACTCCTTGGCCGATGTCGAGTCTAGACATTGCAAAACTTTTACTAACAGGGCTGTGTGTCTTACGGGCACACGTCGCCATCGGGTGGTATTAGGATCTTTTACTCCTCAATCTTTACTCTGGGATTCTGAACTCTCTTCTATTCGGGTAAAACGATTTTTACTAAAATCTAACTTTAGGTTCTCGAAAATACTTTCTCCCGGAGAGCCCCTTCAGTCCAGATGATCGCCGGCTTCACCAGAAGATTTCGAAGATACTCTCCGATATTCTCTCTAGACCTTGTGCCCGTTGCTTTTGCAATTCCCTTCTACCAAAATATCCCTATGGATAAATACTTACACCTGTCGTGCTTACCTTTATTCCCAGTCGATCTTGTTATTACAAGATACCCCGAGAATATTTTGTGCCTACTGCCTTGCAGTTCTTTGCCACCTGAATACCCCTAAGAGTAATTTCTCGCACTTTCCGAGTATCCGCTCATCCCCAGTTGTTCAGGTGATTCACAAAAGTCTTTGAAATACTATTCAATCCTCCGAAAATCCTTAGCAACTAATGCTCTGCAAATACTTGTATGCTTACATTATGGATGCTCCCATTTCACTAGCAATATTCACTAGTATCTTTTGACACCGTCATTTTGATCCTATTGATTCAACATGTGTGCGAATGCACACAATCATCTATCAACCCTTCTAAATTATCTTTCCAGCTCAGACATCCTTTTAAACATGAGTTGGTTCCCGACCAGTCGGATTGCCATCGAATGTACCCCTAAGTCTACGCAACTTATCCATCCTTAGTAAGAGCGTTTGCTCCTTTTCCCTTGATCGGAAATCATAATCCTTTTGCATTTGAGCTTTGAATTAGTCAATTGTTTCTATAGTCTGATCTCCTTGCATTGTTTATTCCTCTGGTTGAGTACCGATGCCCACATCAGATCCCTTGAGGACCATCGGGTCCTTTGTTGGATTTACCCGATAGTGTCCTTCATATTCAAATAACGTTGTGAGTCTTTCCTCGGATACATAATGCCTTTGGTAAATTGTATCATCTACTTTCTCAACCTTTCTCTGCTTTTGAGCTGGTGATATTTACTCTTAAAGCTTATGGTATATGTTTCTAAGATGACCCGATGGGTTGAACCTATACCTTCTCTAAGACCGTGTGAACCCGAAGATTTTCATGAGTCATACTCTTCTGGTGCTTCGCCAGATAAATTTCAACACTACAACTCCATCGAAAATGGGGAGTGAATGATAGGTTATGCATTGGAGAAGTGGGAGTCGACCTTGACCCTGTGTTCATGCCCATGGACACGATGTAGATCCTATCACGAAAGCTTCTTGTAATAAATAATTATTTCCTTGATATGAAATCATTTGGTATCTATGTATTGATCTTTTGCAATCGTGGTTCCGACCATGATCGTTCTCCTTTGATTGTAATTCTCGGACAAGTTATAGTACTTGCCTTCTGCAGAGCAATACCCCAGTCCAACCTCTACTTGATCAGTCGACGAGTATTACCCCCCATGGTATCTCGAGATTAACATGGAACTGCATAACTTCTTATGAGTTCTTCATCAAGTACGACATTCTCATTGATTCCAATTTTCACGAGCTCTGAGTTATTAGACACTCAAAGACACCAATAACTGACTTGAGTCCGCATCGCGATTAAGCTACTCTTGGTAACCTTCATTACTTACGAGTTTGAACTCCATCACGTCATTCATAGCCTGATCGGCTATATCTTTATCGTGCAACTTTTTAACGGTGCTACCTGGTCCTTCTTCCCGGAACACTATTTTTGACGTTGAGCTAAGCTTGCGATGATTTCCTTGTCTTATCATTCCACCTCGAACAACAAGCTTGGTTTTGAGTTTGTGTCGTACCCATGGTTCCAATAACCTCTTGCTTCATCATTCCTTTGACTTGATGACGCCAATGAGCGATAATATCTTCATGAAACCTCTCAACAAATGTGTCATGATCATCATCAACCTTATGAGCTCTTCTAGGATATCAATCGAATTCATGATGAGAAATACCATCCTTGCCCCTCGATGAATTGTGTTATCATCGGCAACATTTATTGCCTTCCCACCAACACAAGCCTGTTCGTGTTTGGTGTTATACCTTGAGTTTCTTGCTATCCAACAATTGTTCTTCTTTACCTTGGAACATTACCATCTTTTATCTCAAGAAGGTTGTGAGAATTTTACCACCTCTTAAGAATTCTTGGTATAGTAATACTTCTCGCCATCGCCATTAATTCTTGGTCCCTGTGTCGATTCTAATCGGAATACCGGCAATTGAACTTTGAGGTGTAAATTCAAAACTTCTAGCAACCCTATTGCTTGAAGTGAATGATCATTAGTTTCATTCTAATTATTTTTTTCATTAAGTCACCATTTTAACAGTTTTCGTGCGACCCAGCCCATATTTCGGGTGCACCTTTCAACCAATGTTTAAATGGGTATGTTCCCTCGAGCATACCTCATTGTATCATTTTAACCGACAATTGTCATCCCCTTGTTCACCTAATTGTGGAAATCCATCCTTGGGAAATCTCGATGAATTGTCGCTGAGTCCATCAGCCACCTCCTCATTCCCTCCTTGGTTTAATGATGCACTCTTCTTTCGGAACTCGCTTCCATGGTTCATTTCCCGAGGATCTTACATTGTCATCTCGTCAATTTGTGTTGCACCTTTTTCTCTCAGGCATCCCGAGTCTGACATATCCTGGCATCATTCATATCTGAATCTCGAACAAATATGATGGTTGGAACTCTGTCCAACAGTCATAACATTGGTCTTATTATGACCCGGTAAGGTGATGTCATGCCTAGCATACCCGACCGGAGGACCTATTGTTATAATTTCCTATTTAGCAAGGTTAACCATTCTTCCATGAGGAAATCGTAAGATTTATTCTATATGTTGTTCCTGATGAATCCCTTGTATTTTCAAAGTCCGATCTTCACCTGAAGACCATGTTAATGCTGTATCGAAGCATGTCTGTGGTACTCCGACCTTCGATACGAACATTTGAAGCCCAATGCTAAATGTTTCCTGCTCAATTATCCAAACAACGTTGTATGGGTAATGTCATGAAATTTCTCTCCCCTTTCCTAAAGAGTTTTCTACGTTATATCCTGTTATGGATATCATGCTCTGTTTGTCCTTGGGAAGGATATACCCCTAAAATTTGTGTTTAAACACATTTTTCTTTCCATTGTTCTGTTTAATATAAAGATCACCTTTTCCTTTCCATTGATTTGTTTAACCTTTCTGGTGATCTATATGATCTAAGTAGTAATATTCTTCTACTTATGTAAACACCTTGCTGAACAACCGTGTCAGTAAGACCCTGTTGCTTTTGTTGATGGCATTCCGGTAACCACCGATGGACGAGAACTTTGCCTACTGGTCCGCCTCGTTCAATGAGCAGGAAAATGGTTCTCTTCGTCCCTCGCCCTTGGTACCAATGGTTGTTGCCACATAATCGATAGTCCATCCTCTGACAGGCCTTGCTTACATGATCATGCAAGACGTCTTTCCCTTCCTACTTTTTACCCACATGGTGGGCCCATAACCCATAGTTCCACAGGGTCGAACCCGACTCTCATGTACGCCCTGTTGTCAAAGTTATTCCTAGCGCTTGACTTTGAATGTCATTCACGGGCCACCTGCCTAGTGATCTATTCTGGTATCAGACGCAATACTTACTCCCATTGCTCTGAACCCCTTCACGCGCTGTTTCAGGCATTGAACGATTGCCTACCCGCTCGAAACTTCCAATGACACGTCCTTACTTTGCTCTCATATTTTCGTAAGTTTCAAATTCAAGAGTAACTTTCTACCGCATTCCCTGAGTTATATGCCCGATAGACAACCTTGTACGGTCCGTTCTTCCGAAGTTACCCCTTGTCCTTTCGTAAGTACGATGGAGTTCTCGAAGAAAGGATGATGACATCATCAGGATGACCTGAAGTAGAGAGATGAAGACATCGACATAATGGATCGACCTCCTCGAGAAGAGCAACCAAGACCGAGAAGATTCGTTAGAATTTCGTACCCAGAACTTTCCCCCTTATTACACCTCTTAAAATCTCGGGACGAGATTTCTTGTAGTGGAGGAGATTTGTAACACCCCGGTAGTCAAGCTACAGTAATCACACTCTGATAGTGCCATGTCATCACAATTAATTTTGCTAAACCTCGCTTTGATCCAAACCCAATTCAAATTCAAAAATAAAGTAAAGTCAAATAATTAAAATTTTCAAAAGGAAAAATAAAAATGTAAGTTGGGTTGCAAATATTCACCAACTAATTGTCATGTAAGAGATGACCTTTTTCAAAATATACAAGAGCCCCTAAACATTTTTAAAACTGACACATAAGCTTTTTATTGAAACAATCTGATTTAAATAAATATGCAAAATATTCAAAAATTAGTTGAGACTTGTTGGACTAGCTCAAAATATTGTCTCAAGTTTATGTAATACTGTGAACATTTAACTAAAATCATTTAGTACCTAAAATAAAATAAAACAGTAAAGGAAAAAGAAACACAAACCCCCTTGGCCCACTAGGCCACGACCCAGCAGGCCACCAGACCGCCAGGCCAGCCCGCCAGCTGCGCCTACACACACCCACTACCCCGAAACCCTAGCCGGTCAACCCCCAATCCCCCCCACGATCTCTGCTCCCCCCGAATCTGGATCGGGAATGGGGCACCCGACGCCGATGCCCCGGCTCGTCCCCGCCGTCTCGCCGTTCACCGGCGCCACCCACCAGAACCCCCGTCCTCCTATCCTCTCCGTCTTCCACTCATCACCGAGCTGCACCCGCTCGTCGTCGTCGTGTGACACCACCGCCGCCTGGAGGCCCCGCTGTCGCCGACCATCGTTGCCGCTCGGATCACCCGCCGCCTCACCGTCCTCCTCCTCGTCACCTCCTCGCCGGACTACCCCGCGCACGCTGCCTGGACCCTACGTGCCCCGTGAGCACCTCTCCTTCTCCTCCCCTGGATTCCCACTCGCCGACCGGGCCCCGAACGTGCTCACCGCGCCGGCGCACGCCTCGGACCACCGCCTCGTACGCGCGCTGGCCGCACTCACCGCATCCTCGCCTCGCCCGGCGCACCTCCGCACGCGCCCACGGCCGCGCTGCCCTGCTATCGTGCGGCCGCGGCTCCCTCCCCACATGCGCACCACACCGCCCCTGCTCCTGGCCGCGCGGCCGCCGCCCCATCCCCTGCCCGAGGCTGCACACGCCACGCCCCGTGGCCGTGACCGGCTACGCCCGGCCATGTCTCCGCGTGCCTCGCCCGCTCGCGACTCACTTCCCTCCCTGCTCCTCTCCTGCCCCGCCGCCCGCACCTCTGCCCGTTGCCGCCCGTGCGGGCCGTGCCTACGACCCCCACTCCTATCGCCGCTGACACCGGTCCGGTTGACCGCCGGCCACCCCTCGGCTATCGCTCCCCAACGCGCCCCGGCGCGCTCTCATCGCCGCCGCCTTGGGCCGCGCGACCCCCCTCCGCCTTCGCGCCGTTACGGCCACCTGCCGGTGCCGTGGCCGCCGGCGCCCCGCGGCGCTGGGCGGCACTCGTTGCGGCTCGTCCAGGTGACCCGACGCCCGCGCCCTTAACCACTGCCCAGCGCCCGCTAAGGCCCTAGGCCATTGACACATGGGGCCCGCCCCTGTTAGATAATGCAAACAAAAAAAGTTTTTAAAAATATATATAATAAAAAGTAATTAACTAACAAATTAATTAATTAACCTTGTTTAATCAATCTAATTAGCTAATTAACTTAACTAATCTGTTAACTAGACTAATTAACTTGGTTAGTTACCAAACAGAGAATGACACATGGGCCCCACTACCCAGGTTTGACCAGTCAACAGATGACTAGTCAACTGCTGACTGGACATTTGACTGGGTCAACCTAGTCCCCTGGCCCCACATGTCATTGACTATGGCTAGCCCTCAGTGGGTATAAAAAGTATATCCCGTTTTAATTCGAATTAATAAATAATTTTAGAAAAACTTTAAAACTTTGAAAAATCATAGAAAATAAACCGTAGCTCGGATGAAAATGTTTTCCACAAGAAAGTTGCTCAGAACGACGAGACGAACTTGGATACGCAGCCCGTTCGTCCGCCACACATTTCTAACATATCAAACTCGCAAACTTTCCCCTCCGGCTCCTGTGCCCAAAAACGCGAAACACCGGGGATACTTTCCCGGATGTTTCCCCCCTTCACCGGTATCACCTCATACCGTGTTAGGGTACCCCTAGCACCGATACTTGTCATGTCATGCATCACTATGCATCTGTTTGCTTAAATATTTATTGTTTCTTCCCCCGCTTCTCTCGCTAGACACCGAGACCGACGCTGCTACTGCCCCGTTCGACTACGGAGTTGACGACCCCTCTTTCTTGCCAGAGCAACCAGGCAAGCCCCCCCTTGATCACCAGATATCGCCTACTCTCCTCTATACTGCTTGCATTAGAGTAGTGTAGCATGTTACTGCTTTCGTTATTCCTATCCTGATGCATAGCCTGTCCTTGTTACTACTGTTGATACCTTTACCTGCAATCCTACCTGCTTAGTTTAGGATGCTAGTTTACCATCAGTGGCCCTACATTCTTGTCCGTCTGCTGTGCTATACTATCGGGCCGTGATCACTTGGGAGGTGATCACGGATATATACTATACTTTAAAAATGATACATGTGGTGACCATAGTCGGGTTGGCTCGAGGAGTACCCACGAGTGATTCACGGATTGGGGGCTGAAAGGACCTTTGTCCCGACGGCCCTCTGTGTGGATCTTTGTGGCGGAGCGGCAGGGCAGGTTGAGGCTACCTGGCTGAGAGGTGAGCCTGGCCCTATTCGGCGTTCGCGGATACTTAACACGCTTAACGAGATCTTGGTATTTGATCTGAGTCTGGCCATTTGGTCTATACGCACTAACCAACTACGCGGGAAAGATATGGGCATTCGGCGTCGTGGTATCAGCCGAAGCCTTCGTGACGTCAGCGACTGAGCGGCGTGCGCCAGATTGGGCCGCGTAACGTGACTTCCGTTGTACTGGAGGTTGCTAGGTCTGCTTCCGGCCGCATTCGCAACGTGCAGGTGCGCTTAGGGCGATGGGCCCAGACCCCTGCGCGCTTAGGTTTAGACCGGCGTGCTGACCTCTCTGTTGTGCCTAGGTAGGGCTGCGACGTGTTGATCTTCCGAGGCCGGGCATGACCCAGGAAAGTGTGTCCGGCCAAATGGGATCAAGCGTGTTGGGTTATGTGGTGCACCCCTGCAGGGAAGTTAATCTATTCGAATAGCCGTGTCCCTTGGTAAAAGGACGACCCAGAGTTGTACCTTGACCTTATGACAACTAGAACCGGATACTTAATAAAACACACCCTTTCAAGTGCCAGATACAACCCAGTGATCGCTCTCTAACAGGGCATCGAGGAGGGGATCGCCGGGTAGGATTATGCTATGCGATGCTACTTGGAGGCCTTTAGTCTACTCTCTTCTACATGCTGCAAGACGGAGGCTGCCAGAAGCGTAGTCTTCGACAGGATTAGATATCCCCCTCTTATTCTGGCATTTTGCAGTTCAGTCCACTGATATGGCCCCTTACACATATATCCATGCATATGTAGTGTAGCTCCTTGCTTGCGAGTACTTTGGATGAGTACTCACGGTTGCTTTGTTTCCCCCCTTTTCCCCATTCCTCTACCCGATTGCTGCAACCAGACGATGGAGCCCAGGATCCAGACGCCACCGCTGACGACGACTCCTTCTACACTGGAGGTGCCTACTACTACGTGCAGCCCGCTGACGACGACCAGGAGTAGTTAGGAGGATCCCAGGCAGGAGGCCTGCGCCTCGTTCGATCTGTATCCCAGTTTGTGCTAGCCATCTTATGGCAACCTTGTTTAACTTATGTCTGTATTCAGATATTGTTGCTTCCGCTGACTCGTCTATGATCGAGCACTTGTATTCGAGCCCTCGAGTCCCCTGGCTTGTATTATGATGCTTGTATGACTTATTTTATTTGTAGAGTTGTGTTGTGATATCTTCCCGTGAGTCCCTGATCTTGATCGTACACATTTGTGTGCATGATTAGTGTACGATTGAATCGGGGGCGTCACAAGGACTGGAACCAAACGTGGTTTACTGTCAAAACACTGCTCCTACTGATGAAATCCTCTGCCGGGTTACCGGCCATACCGGCTTAGCAATAGCCATCCTTTACCTCCACGGGTGACAGCAAAAGAACGTCAAGCCTATGCATCCCAACTTGTCAAACTCCGTGCTTTCATGGCCAACGGTTTAATTGGCGTTGATCTTGTCCGCTGCTGGCTTTCATGGTGTATTTTGCCCTTAAGCCGCCGCCCCGGGTTAATGTGTGAATATACTGGCAAGACATATGATCCGCAACGGTTTAACCAAATAGAGTTGACTGAGGATGAGGTCACTGAAAGTGTGAAGAAGATACTTGATGAAAATCTCACTGTGTGCACTCAAATCGGTCTGCGTCCTTACTATGCCTCCAACAAACTGCCAGTGGTAAACACTTTAACTTTGTACTTTCCTGACTCTGTTGCGCTTTAGCTCTATTATAGTAATCCTTTACACAACCTCCCAGGCAGACAACTCCTTCTAGAAAAAGAAGCTTCAAGACAAACCGGCCAAGGCTCCTTGTGTTAAGAGCAAGGTCACCAAGAGAGCTGGCAAGAAGAAAACCACTGAGTCTTCTGAACCGCCAGAAGATGTCCATGAATCAACTGAAGAGGTAGAATTTGACTCCCTTGGCCTTTATTTCATACATCTTATTGACAATGATTGCTCCCAGGATGATGCGGAGGCCAGCCGTGCAGATCACGTTGAGGTAATTTATCTTTCTGACTCAGAACTTGTGCCGGTTCAAAGGTTTCGCCGTGCAGTTCGGAAAGTGAAATGCTCTCACCCTCTTGCTTATGTGGGTCAAAAACTTTCTTTGAAGACACAGCAAACTGAAGGTCGTCGCACAACCCGACACAATGGTCAACAGGTCACTTCCTCCGGTTTACCTCAGACACCAACCCGGAAACGCCGTCCAGAGGTTGCTTGTTCTCCTGAAAAACGTTATCCTTTGAAAGGTTTTTTCCGATGCCCTCTCAATCCATCTGATTCAAATTATCAGGTATCTTCTAACTCGTCTGGCGGTTCATCCACTACTCAGCTGCCTCCATTGAAAACCGTCCCTGGGTAAGCATACAACCCTTCATTTTTCCTTTGTAATTCCATTGATCCTGCTAATCCTTGTTTCAATATTAGCGGCAAAGCTCGTCTGAGTAAGAAAGATAAGACCAGTACCCCTACTGGCGAAGTTGAACCGACTGAGATTCCTGAAGATGCTCGTGAGAACCTTGATAATACCATGGATGATTTTGTTCTGCCAGAACCAATTGTAAATGCTGATCCGCCGGAAGCTGACCCGGCCACTCACGAGGGCACGTCAAGTCCACATGCCACACCTGCAAGTCCAGTTGTTAACCCTCTGAGCTCAAATGCCAATCCGCCAACTCCTCCTACCACTTCAAACCTAGAAAAAGATGATGAAGTTGTCGTCACCGGCACTGCTTATACCGCCCCAGGCAATCCGGTCATATTGGCAAAGCATAAAGCCAAAGATGAGTTTGTTTTTATGGGAAAGGGAAGCTGGAGATTGATTTGTCAAAATATGCTAATCTTTCTGCCCAGGATCTTCATTCGGGATTCTTGAACCGGCTTTATGCGAGCCGGGATTCTGAAGTTGATTTGGTAAACCTGATGAAAGAACGCTATGAGGTATTCCTTCTCATCTTTATCCTGTGTCCTCCTTACCTTGTATCCTGTAGCCCCCAAGGGCCGGGTTAATTTGAAAGTTAAACCGGGACTTTTAATCCTTCCCATTCTGTACTGTTCCTTATTGATGTTCTTTGAGCGAATATACATTAGCCCCCAAGTGCCAGGATTAAAACTTGTATTGATCCTCGGGACTTTGAACCAGCAGTAGTAAAGAAGCAATCCACATTAGCCCCCAAGGGCCAAGTGTATAACTAGTTGATACTTGGGACTTTGATATTATATTGATATGCATATGTGACTGACAGGCGGAGATAAACAAACAACACGCTCAAATTGCTGACCTTCAAGAAAGCATCAAATCCCAGCAAGAAGAATCTTCCAAGTCCAAAGATGAACTAAAAGCCGCTTTAACTTCCCTGGAACAACTTAAAGAAGGCTTCAAGACTGAACGTGCCAAGTGGGAAACTGAGAAGGATGCATTGCAGAAACGAGCTGAAGACGTCGAGTCAGCTCTTAAACCGGTGGAAGAGGAGCTTTCCGGATTGAAACATCAAGTGAATGCTATGACCTCTGCAGTTTTTGGTGAGTACTCCCACTAAGACATGAAATATTCCCTTTTGTAAGGGAACAGTTGATAATATAAAATCCTTAAACCGTTGTAGGAAGCCGTATTACTCATCTAGGCTCAGATGCACGGGTGAAACTGAAAGCAGCATATACTTTGATTGAACAACTGTATGCTGGTGCCCAACGGGTTATTTGCGCAGCATCTTATGACAATCCGGCCCCAACCCTGATCAAGGAGACACTAGCAAGGCTATCGATGATACCAGCACAGATAGAAGAGGTGAAGCGATCTGCTGCCAGGGCAGGCGCTCTGTTAGCCCTCACCCGAGCCAAAGCATGGATAGCTGACCTTGATCCGGCTGACCTTGCAAAAGGCTTTCCCAGCACACAAGAGGACGGGTCGGACCTTGATGATGAAGCCTTGAAAAGTGTGACAAGGGAAATGCGTCCTCTGGCAAGTCAACTGGCAAAAGATGCTAACTTGACTGTTCACCGGTCTCGTTATGATGCAAATAACAAACGGATGAATGCTGATGTGCCGGAAGTGCAAAATCTTATTCCGCCAATTCGTAAGCACACTTATGCCCCTGATGTTGATCCGTCAGAACTTATCAGCGAAGAAGCTGTCTTTCAGGCTTTAACCCGGATTGACTGGACAACTGCAGATTTCCAACCACAAGGCGAAGAGGAAGAGGCAGATCCGACACCAAATGACCCGTCAACTTCGCATCATCGTGGCAACGAAACTTAATCCGTCAAGCTGACGGATGCTCCGTAAACTTTGTTCAGGGGGAAACAACACCATATTTTGGGCCTTGAAAGCGCCTTGTAATAGGCTAGAAAAATATTGTGATTTGTTTGCCATCGTGCACTGGGATATACTTTGCCTTGATCTGTCATGATGATTTCGGTACTGCCTTATGTATTTTTTATATTATGCAATCCCTGTGTCGTGCTGGTATATATGATGTCGAACCGGGTTGTGATAAACACCGGACGATTGCTGGAGACAAAGTGTCAAGCCAGACCGGTTTGAAGGATGCCGGGTTACCTTGAATTGTATGCTTTTACATAATATCTGTAAGCCACACCAGGTTAAGAAACGCCGGTTTCAATATAAATATGATGAAAGAATAAAACACTTAGCATGGACAAAAACAAAAACCAATGGCAAGGCTTTTCAAGGGCTGCCAGGCCCAAATCGAGGCTTTTCATGGGCTGCCATGCCACTGAGTTGAACCATTTTAGCAAAGCCTTTTAAGATGGGCCTCCAACTAACCAATCATCATTTTAACTTTGACGAGTTCAGGGTCTCAAAGAGAGTAACTGTCAAACGTTCGACGGGTTGTGCCAGGATTACCTGGATAGGAGTGGCTTACTTGATGAAGGCAGGTTAGCCCGGGGTTTTAGGTGACACCAGGCTTCCAAGCCGTGGGTCGATACCCGACTACAAGGGTCCTTTCAAGCTCTTTGGTATTTGACACAAAGAGCCCCCAAGTAACTTTGTGAGCTGTGCTCAATTGGTGCCTATGTTTGAGTTGTGCTGTGAGCAATCAAACTCTCTTTGGCCCCTTGGTTGTGAAGCTCCCAAGCTAAGTGGTGGCATGACAACCAGTTTAACAGGTAGTACTCCACTTTTCTAGCTGAAGCCCCCACGTTAACAGATATTGGAAGAAAAACGGCGGAGAACCTGCTTGACTAGCAAGGATGCCGGTTTATTTATTCATCATAATATATACATTGTCGAAATATGTACATAAGAAAAGCCGGTGGCTTCAAGTATAATAAGGCCGTAGGAGAGCTATGTTCCACGGCCGCCGGGTCTCCTCCTCAGAGCTACGTGAGTCTTCTCGAACGTCAATGAGGTAGTATGACCCGTTGTGCAGATTCTTGCTGACCACAAAGGGCCCTTCCCAAGGCGGGGATAGCTTGTGCATATCAGTCTGGTCTTGAATGAGATGGAGCACCAGATCACCTTCTTGAAAGGTTCTTGTCTTAACCCGGCGGCTGTGATAACGCTGCAGGTCTTGTTGATAAACCGCCGACCGAGCCAAAGCCATGTCCCGTTTCTCATCTAACAGGTCCAGCGCCTCCTGGCGTGCTTGCTCGTTGTCCGCTTCAACATAATTCGCAACCCGGGGCGAGTCGTGACGAATGTCACTTGGAAGGACGACCTCTGCCCCATAAACCATGAAAAAAGGTGTATAACCCGTAGACCGGTTTGGGGTGGTATTTATACTCCATAACACTGATGGTAATTCTTCCACCCAACAACCCGGGGTCCACTTCAAAGGAACCATAAGCCGAGGCTTGATACCCTTTAGGATCTCTTGGTTCGCCCTCTCCGCTTGACCATTAGACTGGGGGTGCGCCACGGATGCTACATCAAGCCGGATGTGCTCTCGTTGGCAAAATTCCTCCATCTCTCCTTTAGAAAGGTTCGTACCATTATCTGTGATGATACTGTGTGGAAAGCCAAAACGGAAAATAATCCTTTTTAGAAATTGAACCGCCGTAGTTGCATCACACTTACTGATGGGCTCCGCTTCCACCCATTTAGTGAACTTGTCAACCGCCACCAACAGGTGGGTCTTCTTGTCCTTGGAACGCTTAAAGGGTCCAACCATATCAAGCCCCCAAGTAGCAAACGACCAAGTGATGGGAATCATGCGTAACTCTTGAGCCGGAACATGAGCCCGACGTGAGTATTTCTGACAAGCATCACACCACTTTACCAGATCCTCCGCATCAGAATGAGCTGTCAACCAATAGAACTCATGTCGGAAGGCTTCAACCACTAAGGATTTTGAACCGGCATGGTGACCACAATCCCCTTCATGGATTTCTCGTAAAATCTCCTACCCCTTCTTCAGGAGAAACACAATGTTGGAATAAGCCTGAAATACTGCAACGGTGTAACTCGCCATTATGCACCACCATAGACTTGGACCGCCGGATTATCTGTCTGGCGAAAAGCTCGTCATCTGGTAACTCGCCCCGGTTTAAATACGCCAAATATGGGACTGTCCAATCCGGAGTGGTATGTAAAGCGGCTACCAATTGGGCCTCCGGATCAGGAATAGCTAAATCCTCCTTTGTAGGCAATTTCACAGATGGGTTATGCAAGATGTCCAGAAAGGTATTAGGTGGTACCGGTTTACGTTGAGATCCCAGCCGGCTTAGAGCATCAGGTGCCTCATTCTTGCGCCGATCGATATGCTCCACCTGATAACCCTTAAAGTGGCCTGCTACCATATCCACCTCACGCCTATAAGCTTCCATGAGTGGGTCCTTTGAATCCCAAGTACCAGAAACTTGCTGGGCCACTAGATCAGAGTCTCCAAAGCATCGGACCCGGCTTAAGTTCATTTCCTTAGCCACACGGAGGCCGTGGAGTAAGGCCTCGTACTCTGCTGCATTGTTAGTACAAGGAAACATTAAGCGGAGGACATAACAAATTTTATCACCTCGAGGGGAAGTAATGACAACCCCGGTCCCCGAGCCTTCCAACTGCCTGGACCCATCAAAATGAATCGTCCAGTATGTGTTGTCCGGTTTGTCCTCTGGTGCCTGTAACTCGGTCCAATCATTAATGAAGTCGACCAGCGCCTGAGATTTGATGGCTGTTCGGGGCATGTACTTCAAACCATGGGGACCAAGCTCAATTGCCCACTTCGCAACCCGGCCAGTTGCTTCTCTATTCTGGATTATATCACCCAAGGGAGCAGAGCTAACCACTGTGATGGGATGGCCTTGAAAGTATTGCTTCAGCTTCCTACTTGCCATAAAAACTCCATACACCAGCTTCTGCCAATGCGGATATCTTTGCTTGGACTCGATCAGTACCTCACTGATATAATAAACTGGCCGTTGAACCGGATACTCTTTTCCAGCCTCCTTACGTTCAACCACAATCACCACACTGACTGCACGGGCATTGGCAGCCACATACAACAATAAAGGCTCCTTGTCAACCGGAGCGGCAAGGAGGGGCGGTTCAGCCAGCTGCCGCTTCAAATCCTCAAATGCTGTATTGGCGGCGTCACTCCAGACGAACTTATCTGTCTTCTTCAGCATCTAATACAGGGGAATTTCCTTCTCTCCCAAACGACTGATAAACCGACTGAGGGCTGCAATCCGGCCCGCAAAACGCTGAACATCATTGATACACGCCGGTTTAGCCAAAGATGTGATCGCTTTGATTTTTTCCGGATTGGCCTCAGTGCCTCGGTTGGATACGAGAAAACCCAGAAGCTTGCCTGCCGGAACACCAAAAACGCACTTCTCCGGGTTAAGCATCATTTTATAAACCCAAAGATTGTCAAATGTCTCCTTGAGATCATCTATCAAGGTTTCCTGCTTCCTTGATTTTACCACAATATCATCCACGTAAGCATGAACATTGCGCCCGATCTGCTTGTGAAGACAATTTTGCACACAACACTGATAGGTTGCTTGGGCACTCTTGAGCCCAAAGGGCATTGAAACGTAGCAGAAGGCTCCAAAGGGGGTGATGAAGGCTGTCTTCTCCTGGTCCTTAACTGCCATTTTAATCTGATGATACCCTAAATAGGCATCCAGGAAACTCAGGCAATCACAACCCGCCGTCGCATCAATGATCTGATCAATACGTGGGAGAGCAAAAGGATCGGCCGGGCATGCCTTGTTCAAATCAGTGTAGTCCACACACATACGCCAAGTGCCGTTTTTCTTAAGAACGAGCACCGTATTAGCCAACCACTCGGGATGAAATACTTCAACGATAAACCCCGCTGCCAGTAGCCGGGCTACCTCTTCACCAATGGCCTTGCGTCTCTCTTCGTTAAAATGGCGAAGGAACTGCTTGAACAGTTTGAACTTGGGATCGATATTGAGAGTGTGCTCAGCGAGTCCTCTCGGTACACCTGGCATGTCAGAAGGCTTCCATGCAAAAATGTCCCGATTCTCACGGATGAACTCGATGAGCGCGCTTTCCTATTTTGGATCCAGATTGGCACTGATACTAAACTGTTTTGACGAATCACCAGGGACAAAGTCAACGAGTTTAGTCTCCTTAGCCGGTTTGAATGTGAGGGCCGGGTCATGTTCTGTTGTGGGCTTCTTCAAAGGGGTCATGTCTTCCTGATCAACATTGTCCTTATAAAACTTCAACTCCTCTGTAGCACAAACCGATTCGGCATAGGCCGCTTCACCTTCCTCGCAATCCAAAGCAATCTTGCGACTCCCATGTACTGTGATCGTCCCATTATAACCCGGCATTTTGAGTTGTAGATAGACATAACAGGGTCTCGCCATGAATTTTGCATAAGCCGGCCGTCCGAACAGCGCGTGATATGGACTCTGGATCTTCACCACCTCAAAGGTCAGGGTCTCAGACCTGGAATCATGCTCATCTCCAAACACAACTTCCAAAGCAATCTTCCCCACAGGGTATGCCGATTTACCTGGGACCACACCATGAAAAACTGTCTTTGACGGTTTAAGATTCTTATCCGTCAACCCCATGCGACGGAAAGTCTCGTAGTACAGGATGTTAATACTGCTTCCTCCATCCATTAGAACTTTGGTAAATTTGTAGCCCCCCACCTGAGGTGCTACGACCAAGGCTAGCTGACCCGGATTGTCAACCCGGGGTGGGTGATCCTCTCTGCTTCACACAATGGGCTGCTCCGACCATCATAGATAATGTGGCACGGCCGGTACAATAGTATTAACTGCTCTCTTGTGAAGCTTCTGATCTCGCTTGCACAGGCTAGTCGTGAACACGTGATATTGTCCGCTGTTCAACTGCGTGGGGTGACTTTGGTAGCCTGACTGCTGCTGATTCCCTTGGTTGTTCTGCTTGTTATTGCTATGGTTGTTCTGATGGCCTTGGTTATTTTGAAACCCAGAGCTTGAACCGCCGTCCCCATGGAAACCGGGACCTGAACCGCCCGGCGGGCCCTGATCATACCGGTAGAGATCAGAATTTTTGAACTCCCTCATTATGTGACAATCTTTCCAAAGGTGCGTGGACGGGGCCTCCTTGGTTCCATGCTTCGGACAGGGCTGGTTTAACAAACACTCCAGATTCATCCCTCCACCGCGCTGGGGCGGTTTACCTTTACGACGCTGCATATTTGTGTTAGCCACAAAATCTGAATTATCTTCTTTGCGCTTACCGTTGTTCCCATGGCCTCCTTGGTTGTGGTGCTGCCCTTTTGCACCGCCGTTCTTCTTTCCCTTCTCCGGTTTCTCCTCATCAGACTCGGGATCCTTGGTATTATCAGAATTAACATATTTTACCAAGGCTACCATAAGTGTTTCGGTGTCATTGCAATGTCGCTTGAGTCGTCCCAACTTCATCTTGAGTGACTTAAACTGGCAATTATGCTCCAGTGTTAAGATTGCTTGGCCAGCATTAATCCGGTCTGAAGAATGCAAAATCTCTGAAACCCGGCGCACCCAGTGAGTTGTTGACTCGCTCTCCCCTTGAACACAGGCATCCAGATCCACAATGGACATGGGCTGTTTGCAGGTGTCTTTGAAATTGGCTATGAATTGGGCCTTCAACTGACCCCATGACTCGATGGAGTTGGCTGGTAAGTTTTTCAACCAAGTACAGGCTATCCCCTCTAACATCATCGTGAAATATTTTGCACAAGCCGCTTCATCCACCTCCAGCATCTCCATCGCCATCTCGTAACTCTCGACCCATGCCTCAGGCGGCTGATCAGCAGTGTAATTGGGTACTTTCCGCGGACCCTTAAAATCCTTAGGTAGTCGTATGTTACGGAGGGCCGGAATAAGACACGACACTCCCCAGGAACTGAAAGCGACCCCAGTGCCTCGGTCTACCGACGCCATTGGTTGAAGCGGGGCGGTTTGATGGTGGCCTGCCTCCCTTCGTGCCCTGCCATTGTCTACCACATCCTGAACATTTATCTCACCGTGCCGCATTACGGCGCCTGGCACTGCTAGATACTTCCGGCTCATCCATGTGTCTGCTGTAGCTTTTGCTTGGACGGGGGGTCGAATGAATTCTATCCCGGCTATAAGAATAGGCCTGCTGCTGTACCACGGCAGTTTGAAGAAGATCCCTGGCTCGCCGTGTTTCGATCGCCGCCAGTGAATCACCCTCTATCGGAATAGCTGCCAGAAGGGACGCTGCTGCAATCATATTATCCAAAGGGCTCGGGAAGTGACCCGGCGGCGCAGGCACATACGGCGGCGGGTTGTCCGTTCGTCGAGGTGGTTCTGTCAGGCGTGGCTGATCCGGCGCCGCTCTAGGTGCATCGGTCCGGTTTACGGCTGCTGGATTACTCGTCCCCGCCCCTGGCGTATTAAAGAGGTTCAGACCTTCAAAGAACGGCGGCAGGCGCGATCGATATTTACGCCGCATTACCTCATTCGATGCATTTTGATCCAACGCCAGCCGGTAATTCTGTGCATGTATCAACTATGACTGGGCATCCAAAGCGGCCCGGTCCTCAGCCATCCTCGCATCCTCAACCGCCAGGTCCTCCTTGGCCTGCGCTATCTGGTCTTTCAGCTTCGCGACGTCCGCATTATGCTGGTCCTGCGTCTCCGGGGTAACTACCGCGGTTAGCAAGGTCGCCCAAGCATCCATCAGATCAGAGAGAACTTGAGCCGGCCGGCGCGCCGGGCCTCCTGCCGCGGCTGCTGTTGAAGATTGCAAAGTAGGCTGTGTTCCGGCCATGTAAACAGTAACCCGACTTGGCGGTTCAAGGAGATCCAGAATACTGCTGCCGTGGGAATATCCTTTGAACCCATCGTCATGGACTTGGTATAGGGACTCAGTTTCACCGGTGGATGATTTGCTGTCGGAATAAACAGCTGTCTCGCCTTCAGACACCGGTTCAGATCCAGCCCCATGGATGCATCCTACGAACGCCCGCTTCACGGCAGGTTTAACCTAGGTAGGGCTTGCATGCTGAGCCGTTTCGACGAGGTCGGTGCAGATGTCCAGCTCCGGACCCGGTTCGCCGATCTTGCCGATGAAGACATGGATTCCTCCAAAGGGGACCCGGTATCCATACTCAATTGAGCCGGTCTCGGGGCCCCACCCTTCGTTGTCGATGTAGAGCTTGCCGCGACGACTCTTGGTCAGCCGGCCAACTGCGTACCCCTTGAGTCCTTCGAAGCTGCCCTTCAAGAACTCGAAACCATCGTGCGATAGCCCCACGGTGGGCGCCAACTGTTGTGGAATTAACACGTCAGATGTCTTCTTGGAAAGACTTAGTCGTGGAGCCATCGCAACGGGTTAGCTTGAAGGGGTTAAACCGGACAAGGGACACGGGAGTTTATACTAGTTCGACCCCTTCGATGAAGGTAAAAGCCTACGTCTAGTTGTGATGGGATTGATTGGGTTTCGATGCGCAGGGAGCGAATACGCTAGCCTGAGCCTCGAGTTGTTGTTGTCTGTCCCTAAACCGCCGCCGGGTCACCCCTTTATATTCTTAGGAGGATCCCGGCCGGTCTACAGAGTCCTGCGGCTGGCGTATACAAGTGCTAGCCCGGGTCTCTCCCTTTCTTTCTTATAGTACAAGTTATGCAATCATGGCGGTTTACTATCATGGGCCCTAAATCTCCCGTGGGCTCTGGGCCTCTAAGCTTCTTCCGTAAAACGCCATCCTCCGGATTGTCTTGAGCTTCAGTATAGCTAAAGGTGAACCGGCCCCTCCTGGTCGGTTTACCCTTAGCAGTTATATCCTCAACACCTCCCCTTTGGCACAAGGGTTCGCACCCCCTGTAGCTATTACACACATCCAGTCGACAAGCCTCCGAGGCACCGAGACGTAGGGTTGTTACCTCCTCCGAGAGGGGCCTGAACTTGTAAATCTGTGCGTAGAACCTCGCCGTAGCTAGGACACGGCCTCCTCCTACGTACCCCCTACTCTTACTGTCAGACTCATTCCCACGACAGTTGGCGCCCACCGTGGGGCAGGCGTCTGAGCGACTTCCGACGAGGTTGCAAATTTCGTTCTCCATCAACATGGTTCTCGGAGGTGGTTTGGCTCTGGGCCGCGAGATCCGTCTCGATGCGCTCGCCGAGGACTCCGCTTGGCTCCAAGAAGCTCCCCTCAACGTCAAGGCCCTCCCCATTCGCGGGGCAGTGCACTTCCGCGCAAGCGCCTGCGGCGTCCTTCCGCGGCAGCCGTCGACCCAACATCAGTCGGCTCCCGTGGCATCTTCGCTCCCCGTCGTCTCCCGTCGCAAGCGATCCGGTCTCTCACGGCTCCAGCGGTGGGTGAAGCATGCGGTGGCTCGCCAGTCGACCACCCCTCAAGTCGCAGCAATTGAGCCCGACGAATCCCTCTACGGATTGTTCGATCTGCCAACTGGCCATTCAGATACACTTTCCGAGTATGAGGGTAACGATCCCGCGGCGGAAGTCCTCATGGTCGACTCCTAGCGCAGCCTGTCTGGATTCCCTCATGGCGGCGGCGGCAGTGGCGGCCCGTCGCATGGTCATGACGAGTACTACTCCCAAGCCCTCACTTCAGAGCAGAGGGAAGAACTGCATCGCCGCAACGTCCAAGCACTCTAGACCCCCATCGTTGGGGAGACCTCCGAGGCTCGGCTTTGGAGGCTGGGCGCTTAGCCACCTTGGCTGAGCGTACGCGTCTGGAGAATCTCCAGCAAACACTCGACGATCATGCCCACCAGCAGATTCTAGGTTCCAGTCGACGGCCGCGACAGCTGTTTCCGACTGAACCTCGAGAAGATTGTCAGGTATATCGTACCCCGATCTAGAATGTTGTAGCAGTTGCACGTATAGAAGATTCAATTCAGCCGTCATGTTCAGAAGCTGGTAGAGGCTTGCAGCAAATTCGGGCACTGCTCAGGGCGGCCGGGGAGCAGAACTCAGTTGTTTCCCAGTCACGCAATAGGATCCACACCAGGTCTGTGGTGGCAGACACAGTTCAGTCGACACATAGTCCAAGGTCACCTCCGAGGCATGAGGACCGTGGTTACCGCTGAGGGAGTCCTGGATTAGGGGGTATCTGGACAGCCGGACTATATCCTTTGGCTGGACTGTTGGACTATGAAGATACCAGATTGAAGACTTCGTCCCGTGTCCAGATGGGACTCTCCTTGGCGTGGAAGGCAAGCTTGGCAATACGGATATGTAGATCTCCTTCCTTGTAACCGACTCTGTGTAACCCTAGCCCCCTCCGATGTCTATATAAACTGGAGGGTTTAGTCCGTAGGATAGAAGAACAACAATCATACCATAGGCTAGCTTCTAGGGTTTATCCTCTTCGATCTCGTGGTAGATCAACTCTTGTAATACCCATATCATCAAGATCAATAAAGCAGGAGTAGGGTTTTACCTCCATCGAGAGGGCCCGAACCTGGGTAAAAACATCGTGTCCCATGTCTCCTGTTACCATCTGCCTAGACGCACACTTTGGGACCCCCTACCCGAGATCCGCCGGTTTTGACACCGACATTGGTGCTTTCATTGAGAGTTCCTTTGTGTCATCATCGTTAGGCTTGATGGCTCCTTCGATCATCGATAGCGATGCAGTCCAGGGTGAGACTTTTCTCCCCGGACAGATCTTTGTATTCGGCGGCTTCGCACTGCGGGCCAACTCACTTGGCCATCTGGAGCAGATTGAGAGTTACGCCCCTGGCCACCAGGTCAGGTTTGGAAGCTTAAACTACACGGCCGACATCCGCAGAGACTTGATCTTCGACGGATTCGAGCCCCTGCCGAGTGCGCCGCACGGTCACGATGAGCATGATTTAGCTCTACCATCGGACAGAGTTCAGGAGACCGCACCGGCAATCGCTCCGACCCTCAATTCGGAGCCAACTGCGCCATCCACGGATGGGTCGATAGAACCCGCCATGAAGGCCGCATTCTCAGCGGCGATCGAGCCGAGTATCGACCTTGCCCTTCACGAGGGCCGTGATGCCAAACTGCCGGATTCTTCCCCGGCCACGGACTTCGAACCGCCTGCGCCCGTGTCTATCGAATCCGACTGGGCGCCGATCATGGAGTTCACCTCCGCGGACATCTTTCAGCACTCGCCCTTCGGCGACATACTGAACTCATTAAGGTCTCTCTCCTTGTCAGGAGAATCTTTGGCTCAGGCAAGTTCTGCCCGAAGGTTCTCCACGGCCGCAGCTCCATCTGCATTCAAAAACATGTTATATATACTGGCATCATGCTCCCCTTATCATGTGTCACTGGAGAAATTACATACCCTGCGCCTCGTCAAGCCGCTTGTTGACAAGTACGATGTCGGCGTCTGCCACATCAAGCTGCCCCTTTAGATTGGCAAACTCATTAGTCCGGCTGGCCACCGGACCCTCCACCACCTGCATATCACGGCGGCACGATTGTTCCTGGGACTATGATCCTCTGTGCACCGTCGTCTTCGACGGCACCCAGAGTCTCAGGGGCTACTATCTACATAGGGCACATCCAAAAATGTGTGGTACTATCCAAAATGTACATCATTTCGCGTACCTCAAAACTCGGCAGTAGACTCATAACAGTTTCATGCAACCCGCTTACGGTGGATGAAATTCTTTCAATCACCGCACCCATCAATGCATGGTGCTCTTCTGAGATAGACGATCGCTCTAGCAGATCCCTCAGTAAGCCCGACCCTACACCAGACGGAGCCGGACTCTTTCAATTGCTCTCTTCAAAAGCTGGATACTGAGGACTTCGGGTGGGCATATGACTACCTTCTGGCCTTGCCGGATCAGGAGAAACCCTCCGCGATGACACCTCGGGGTCGCCCGCCTCATGAGGCAGTATGGTAGGGGGAGGCGTTTCGCTCTCCATCATTTCAGGAAGAAGATCCCCCGAAGACGAGCTCTGCTGAGAAGGGCTAAGATCCGAACTGCAAGATAACTGCTTCGGTTATTTTCCTCAGGAGTAAAGCAAGGTTTCTTCATTATTAAGTACCCTTTTACTTACAGCTCGGTGGAGGGATGATCCCCTTGAGGGCATAGTGCGTCCGGGGAATCCCCCGGTACAGGACCTTATGGCGAAGATTTCCTCCCCCGTTTGGAGACCATTGTCTCCGGGTCCTCAGAGGCAGTCCTCTTTCTTCCCCAGGGAGAGGAAGTTTTAGTTCCTCCTCCCCGACTGACCTACTTCGCGGAGGCGCTAGCCTCCTTGTTCCCCTCTTTATCTTCTCCTGAAGGCACTTGATAAGGCGCGATCTCTAGCATCCTGGTTAACACGGGGTCTGGTGAGGTCTCAGGGAGGGGGGCCGGACACCTGATCAACTTTGCCTTCGCTATCCAATCCTGGTCGAAGAGCGGCCTTTTTAGATCAATGTTGCGATAAATAAATAGACAGTGTGTTCGGATGCGGGGCTACTTACTTGGGTATCCGGGCGATTACAGCTCAGACCTGCATCCTCCGTGGTGTTCGTACACATTATTTGTGGTCTGAAGAACAACTTGTATATCTCCTCGGGCGTCATGCCGAGGAAGTGTTGAAGAGCTCGCGATCCCTCTGGATTGAACTCCCACAGGTGGAGGGGACGATGTTTGCAGGGCAGGACCCGGCGAATTAACATGACATGCATCACCATGACCAGACTGACATCTCTCTCAAGGAGATCTCGGATGCGGTTCTGCAATGTGGGCACATCCTTTACTGGCCCCCAGTCCAGCCCCTTGCTGACCCATGATGTTAGTCGTGGCGGGGAACCCGAGCGGAAGACCGGTGGGGCCACCCACTTGGTACCCCTGGGAGCTGTGATATAAAACCACTCTTGTTGCCATAAACTGGACACCTCCTGGAAAGAGCCCTTGGGCCATGGGGCGTCGGCGTTTTTGCTTATTACGGCGCCTCCGCACTCTGCATGCCGCCCCTCGATCATCTTCGGCTCCACTTTGAAGGTCTTGAGCCACAGTCTGAAGTGAGGGGTAATACAGAGGAAAGCTTCGCACACGACAATGAACGATGAGATGTGGAGGATAAACTCCGGAGCTAAGTCGTGGAAGTCCGACCCATAATAGAACATAAGCCCCCTCACGAAGGGATCTGGCGCGAAGCCTAGCCCTCAGAGGAAGTGAGATACGAACACGACGCTCTCACCGGGCTTGGGGGTGGGAATAACCTGCCCTTGAGCTGGCAGCCTATGCGGGATTTCGTCGGTCAGGTACCTAGCGTCCCGTAGCTTTATTACATCTTCCTCCATGATGGAGGAAGGCATCCACCGACCTTGAAGGTTGGATCCGGACATAATCGGAGGTCCGAAGTGCCTGAACCTGAGCTTTGGGTGTTGGAACTCGAGGCGGGAGGCGGATTCGATTAAGATCGAGAGGAAAAAGAATAGGCCTTGGTCTCTTTATAAAGAGGTTGAATACCAAGAGCCCTCCTCGTGACCGTTTGGGACTTACCTTCAATCGAGGGGTCATACCAACAGGCACGATTGGGTTACCCACGTCCGTGTTGATGAGAATCCCGTAACAAAGGGGACACGATCTCTGCTTCGACAAGATGTGCCAAGGAAACCGCCTCGCGAAACGCGCTGAGATTGGTTATGAAAAACGATTCGAATAAAGACCTGGCTCTAGTGTGATGTCACACTACGGGTACGTCAGCAGATTAGATTTGTGGAAATATTATTCTCTCTACGGTTGTATGTGGAACTTGTTTTGCAGAGCCGGACACGTTCCTCGTGTTCAAAACCTATTATGAAGTATTCGGAGGAGGAACCCGCCTTGCAATGCCGAAGACAAATCTGCGCGCCAGACTCATCGTCATTGAAGCCTGGTTCAGGGGTGTCACATCCCTAGCTTCTGGTGCTGCCTAGTGTTTGCATCTTGCTTGCATCATGTTTAAATTTCCGAAAGTTGAAATGAGGAAAGTGAGTGTAACACCCTCGATGCGGCTATATCTCCCACGTGTCGAAGCACGACTTAGAGGCATAACCGCATTGAAAGCAATGTCACAAGTGAGGTAATCTTCACACAACCCATGTAAAACATAAGGGAAAAGAGATACATAGTTGGCTTACAATCGCCACTTCACACAATTACATGAATAAAACATTACAACATACAGCTACAATCAGGGCCCGACTACGGAGCCAAAATAAAAGAAGAAACCCCAAAAGCGACAAAGGTCCATGATCGACCCCAACTGGGCCCACTACTGATCGACTAGAACGAAACAACATAAAGAACAAGATCTTCATCGAGCTCCTCCTTGAGCTCGGGTGTGTCACCTGCATGGTTTCATCGGCACCTGCAAACTGGTTTTGGAAGTATCTGGTGAGTCACGGGGACTCAGCAATCTCACACCCGCGAGATCAAGACTATTTAAGCTTATAGGTAGGGTAAAAGGTATGAGGTGGAGCTGCAGCAAGCGACTAGCATATATGGTGGCTAACATACGCAAAAGAGAGCGAGAAGAGAAGGCAAAGCACGGTCGAACAACTATGATCAATAATTGATCCTGAGCTACTTACGTCAGACATAACTCCAACAACCGTGTTCACCTCCCGGACCCCGCCGAGAAGAGACCATCACGGTTACACACGCGGTTGGTGTATTTTAGTTAAGATCAACTTTGGGTTTTCTACAACCGGACATTAACAAATTCCCATCTGCCACATAACCGCGGGCACGGCTTTCGAAAGTTCAAACCCTGCAGGGGTGTCCCAACTTAGCCCATGATAATCTCTCGCGATCAACGAAGGATATTCCTTCTCCCCGGAAAGACCCGATCAGTCTCGGAATCCCGGCTACAAGACATTTCGACAGCAATAAAACAAGTCCAGCAAAAACGCCCGATGCGCCGACATCCTGATAGGAGCTGCACATATCTCGTTCTCAGGGCAACACCGGATGAACACTACGTACGACAACCGATGATACCCCAAGTTGCCCCGGGGTGGCACCGCAAGTGGCTCTGGTTTGGACCAACACTTAGACAAGCATTGGCCCGGGGGGCTAAATAAAGATGACCCTCGGGTTGATCAGACCCAAGGGAAATGGGTAGGTGGTAGGCAAATGGTAAAACCAAGGTTGGGCCTGCTGGAAAAGTCTTATTCAAAGCGAACTGTCAAGGGGGTCCCATAAATCACCCGACCGTGTTAGGGATGCAAAATCCGGGAGCATAACACCGATATGACGGAAACTAGGGCGGCAAGAGTGGAACAAAACACCAGGCATAAGGCCGAGCCTTCCACCCTTTACCAAGTATATAGATGCATTAATTAAATAAGATATATTGTGATATCCCAACAAGTAAACATGTTCCAACAAGGAACAACAACTCCATGTTCCAACAAGGAACAAACTTCATCTTCACCTGCAACTAACAACGCTATAAGAGGGGCTGAGCAAAGCGGTAACATAGCCAAACAACGGTTTGCTAGGACAAGGTGGGTTAGAGGCTTGGTTTGACAATATAGGAGGCATGATAAGCAAGTGGTAGGTATCGCAGCATAGGCATAGCAAAAGAGCGAGCAATCTAGCAAGCAAAGATAGAAGTGATTTCGAGGGTATGGTCATCTTGCCTGAGATCCCGCAAGGAAGAAGAACGAGTCCATGAAGAAGACAAACAGACGTAGTCGAACGGGTCCTCACAAACGCGATGATAACGGAATCAACCCGAAGAAGCAACACCGGAAAGAAGCACACAACATAGTAAACAACCAACACATGAATATGGCATGATGCACAACCAAGTATGATGCATGTCCGGTTTAAAGATGCATGGCATGGCAAAGTGCAACAAACAACACTACAAATTAAGTGGAGCTCAATATGCAACGAGTTGCATATTGACGAAACACCACAACAATTATTTAGTACTCTCTTGTTTATGTACCCAACAATATTAAATGTTGATTAACATGGCAAGGGGTGAAGCACAACAAAACTACCTATCTAGGCAATTTAAATGAGGCCGGAACAACAAACAATAATTCCGGAAACTCCTCATATGCACATTTCAAATTTGGTACTGTTCTGCCTAAAACATATTTTAATATTGTTAAACAGGAAAATAAAGTGCAACATGTTAAACTAGGCATTTTTCTACCCCATTTACATATAAAGTTTGTTAGGTTTGGAGCTACGGTTGAATAGTTATGAATTAAATCATTTTCACATGGCATAGGAGCAAATTTAACCAAACAGTATTTTAAACATTTTAAACATGGGTGAAAGTTGCAAATTATTAATCTACACAAAATTCTGAGCAAGTTTCATATATAAATCATTTTAATCCGATGCACCGTTGATGAGTTATTAAATGTATGAAGATGAGGGTCTTTTCTGCAATTCTGTTTTCTCAGGATAATTAGGAAATTCGTCCTGGCAAGAAAAAAAAACATCACGGGCCGAAACTGTACTTGGGCCAACAGTGGAAGGGGGGGGTTTGGGTGGCTGCTCACATTGGGCCTAAAGGCCGAGGCAGAGGAAGAGGCCGGATCTGGCGCTGGCTACGGGCCACGGAGGCGGATCGGGCGAGGCAGGGCGTAGTCAACGCGGGGCGGCTGGATCGAGCAGGCGCTCGTTGCAGCGCGATGCAGCGGCAGGAAACAGGGGCAACGGCGGCGGCTTGGCGCTGGGCTCGGCGCGAGCGGCTCCTTGATGACTGCTGGTGCTCCGGCGGGCCCCAGAGGCCTCCGGCAAGCTCGAGGACGGGAGGAAGGAGACCTCCAGGGGCGGGTGCTGGTGCGCGAGCAGAGGCACGCAGGCGAGCTCCTGCGGGACGCCGGGACGGCGCGGCGGCAGAGGAACTTGAGGCGCAGGGAACGAGGCGAACTCGAGCCGATCCGGCAGGTGGCACTGCTCGGAGGTCACCGGACGAAGCAGAACGACGGCGGCGGCGCGCATGGAGCTTGGGCGAGCTCCTTCTCGTTCCTGGGAGGGAGAGAGAGAGAGGACCACCGTGTGAGAGAGAGAGGGAAAACAGGAAGAGAGAGGGCGCGACGGGGCCGGTCCTGGGGTCGAGGTCGCCGGCTGGCACGCTCGCCGGGGCGGCGCAAAGACAAGGGTCTCGGGATCGAGGCTGCTGCGATGGATTGGGCGCTGGTGGATGGGGGGGCTGGCTCGGGTTGGTGTGGTGGTGAACACGAAGAGGAAATGGATCTGGATCCCGAGGAAGATACGGTAGGTGGCGGCGGCTCGACGGGACAAAGTCCCTAGATTTTAGGGTTTGTCCAAAATGACTAAGGGCGGACTATATATATACGGAAGGGGATGATTTGGATCCTCCGATCGCGATCGGGCGGTCCGAAATAAATAGGTTTGGGAGGCCAATTAACAAAACGGAGATGTTATGTAGACGTTAGGGGATGATCCGGATCCAACGGTGACGACTGTCCGGGTCGGGTCCGGGGCAGCTTTCGGACGCGCGCGCGAGTAGGGCCGCGGGCTGACGAGAGAGGTTAGGTTGGACCTGGCGGAGTTTTGTAGACGTCCTCGAGCTGAGAGAAGAGAAGAGAGATTATGTGGTTTGACAAGAGGGAACCGAAAACACGGTTGGTCTCGGAACGGGCAACGAAGGCAAGGGGGGACGCGGCAACTACGAGCAGATGCAAGTTTTGAAAAAAAAATGACGGCAACGAAGTGCTGATGCAATGCGGATGATGCGATGAAGAATGTAACAAACAAATAAAACACACGGCGGTCACGCAAAACATGGAAGGCGTCTGGAGCATCGGTCTCGGGGCGTTACAACACTCCACCACTACGAAAGGATCTCGTCCCGAGATCTAGAATGGCACCGGAGGGGAAAACGGAAGAGAAATTGAAGAGGTAAAACTAAGTTGCTTCTTTGGCAAACGAGTGAAACCAACGAACCTTGAGAGGTTGAGCAAAATGAAAGAACGAAAAACAACGAAGATGAACAACGATGAAAACACTCTGTTAGAAAAGAGGAACGTGGGATATGACGAGAACCCACCGGTTTAGTGACAAGGTAGATATTGAAACCACTCCGGTTAAAACAAGATAGAGAAGGAATAAGAATGATATGATTTGGGCAGCACTCCGACTGAAAATTGAAGGAATTGAACAAGAACTTGGGAAGATTGGACGATACTTGACGAAATGAACAACACACTGTCTCCACAACAATTAAAAGAATGGCACAAGGGGTAAGAAAGATCTTAGACAGCACTCCGGTTGAGAAGAGATACAAGACTTGATAAGATGAAAAGAACTTGAGCAGAGAAGATACAACACTCCGGTTAAATCGATAAGCAAGGAAAAGGACACGATCCTCACAATTTGAGATGATGTGCAAAGAGAGCAACATCACAATGCCTTCGGGACAAAAAGAAAGAGTGGAATCAAGAGAACAGAGAAGAGAACAACAACTCCTATCACAATTGAATTTGAAAGAGCCTCCTTAAAATAAGGATTGCACGGAGTTGTTGGAGAACCAACAACGAAACGAATAAGCTTGTAGTGGGCTTATGGAAACATCTCAAAATTATGAGGTGACAACCGGCCACTAATGGAAACAAATGATTGGATTGATATCAACAAGGAGACGAGAAACTATTTCACCGGGAGGACAACTGAAGAACTTGGGTCATGCATAAGCACCATAAAAAGCAACAATCCTTAGGGAAGGCTTTAGGTGAAATATAACCCAAGATAACTCCAATGAAGAGATTGATGGATTTAAAATACCTCATCCTTGACAACATGTGAATCATGGAACAAGAACTCAAATTATCAAGAATGACATAATACCACCTCGAATATATGGTTGAAAGAATTGCACTTTGGAATGTAAGATGAAGAATACTTGAACTCCTCAAGACAAAACATGTGTTGAAACACCATGTTTATTTTAGAGTATGGCTTGACGGATCATAACTTCGAGAGGAATCCTGATGAACAATTGAAGAATGAAAAGAATCCTTGACGAAGCACCATGTAGAGCCTCCATGAAGAACTCCGGTAATAAAAGGATGATAAAAGAAAGAGAAGTTGAAAACACAAACTGAAGCCTTGCAATGATTAGATGAAGCTTTGAAATGATATAAACGAGAAAACTTGGAACTCCGGAAAGAAAGATGAGCAATTGAAACCCAGAATTTAGATGAACCTCCGGAATAGGGAATAGGATTTACTCGATGAAACAAGAATAAGAATTACATTATGCTTATCCTTCATCAACTAAAATTGATGATCAACAACGGATTTGGCATACTACTTATTCTTGTAGAAAAGATTAAGAGAGATATAGCGTAAACTTGGTAAGGTCTTCAACGAACCACCGGTAGGGTTTAGAAAGAACGAATGAATTAATATGATAACGAAGGAAGTGAAATCTTGAACGAACCACCATAAGAATTGAAAATGAACGAAGAAAAGATAAAAACACCGGGAAGAATTAACAAATGAACGAAGATGCTTGCTAGGATTTAGATACATGAGAACGAAGAGATCATGAACTGATTAGCGGATATTGAATGATGCCACGGTAAGATTTGGAGAACGAGAGCTGAAAGCCGAGAATGAAGAATTATGACATGATGGCCTTCGGAGGAAAAGAAATGGAAACAACTCATGAAATGCTCCGGATGGGTGAAAAGAATTCTCACAATCGAAAACAATTATGAGAGGATGTCAACAAGCTAGAACAATGAATCTTGAGTAGAATGGAGCAAGATTTAAGAGAAACTCTTCTTCGGTCTTCAAATGTTGAGAATGACGACGAGAAACACCAAGAATTTAGTTGAGACACTCCGGAATGAAAATTGGAAAAGTTGAACCAACGATGAAAGAATTGAAACGATTCTTGGAGAAGGAATATGACTGATGATAATTCATTCTTACGTCAAACTTTGAAAAGAATTATAGAAGCTCCGGGAAGATTAGAAGAGTTAGGTAAGATCCTGGGAAAAGACCTGTGGGTTAGGGCCCACTCAAAAGAAACACCGTTGAACGACTGCTTGAAAAGAGAGATTGCACCGGTTGAATTAAATGGCTTGAATGAGATAGCATTCTCAAAAGAACTTGAGTGAATTGAGAATGGAAACTTGAATCTCCTGAGATATTTTCATCACTCCGGAACAAATGAATAGCGAGAAGTGAATTATTGTGGGGTGCACCGGTATGAGAAGGTATTGAAACGAGGAAAAAGATGTGATCGATAAAGCTTGAATTGAAACCACCGGAGAAGAAAAGAATGACGAATGATGAACTTGAGGCTCCGTTAGTATCTTCATAAGAAACACCGGGTAAGAACATGGAGTGAAAGAATGGAGAGACTTCGCCTCAATAACATGGATGCTTGATTAAGATATATGAGTCCTTGAAGAAAAAGGGTGGGAGGGCGGGAAAATCAAAGACAATTTGGAACGGATGAAGCAAACACCGTTGCGAAGAACTGATAATTGATCTTGCGAAAGTTGAAGTGATCAGATCCACTTGAAGAGAGACACACCGGTTAGAAAAGAATTGGCATGATAAACTCGATGATCAAGAAGGATTGGTATCCACATAGGAATATGAGAATACCGCTTGGAAAAGGTGTGGAATCAACACTTGACATTGAAGCAACTCGAATACCACAAATAAAACAAAACAAAGGATTGGCTTGCAAAATAAGCCGGAAACAAACCTATGATAGATCCCATATCGTATCATATGTCTGTTGGAAAGAATTCCTACGTGATACTTGAATTCCCACTTATAAACTCCCGAAACTTTCTGGTTATGCAATCGGGTGTTGGGGATACAGGGGAAGCATAATATCTCACCCAAAATAGCAAATCCTACAACCAGCTGTATCCATCCTCCAAGAAACCTTCGGAAATCGTCTACCTCAACCTTCGAAAAGCATCCGTTATACAAGTCATGGCAATACTCCTGCACTCGCCTCAGTACTGGGCTATCAGGGTTATCTCACCAACAACTGTACAAAAGAGATTTTTGATGTCGGCGTACTAAACTCAGGTATTCCAAAACCGCAACAATAAAATTATGACGACAACACCTCGGAGCTCAACTCCCCGGGACACTGCCACAACCCCTAAATGTCAGGAGGCAACCAAGACAATGTTGTCATCATAAAACCATCGGAACGATTGCAATATACCCGCGTGATCCTAAATTTTTTTTAGTGAAATTTGAGAAGAGAAGAGTCAAAACTCTACGTCAGGATGCCTCACCGGAAGGTCGAAGGGACTGGGGAGTAAAAAGAATTCCTAAACTCTCCGATATATAATTCCTAAATGACTCAAAACATTTTTCTAGACACAACTCAGCCACTAAAAACGATCAATCAGTGGGGGTTCCTAAGGTCGGGGACGGCTCTGATACCAACTTGTAACGCCCTCGATGCGGCTATATCTCCCACATGTCGAAGCACGACTTAGAGGCATAACCGCATTGAAAGCAATGTCACAAGTGAGGTAATCTTCACACAACCCATGTAAAACATAAGGGAAAAGAGATACATAGTTGGCTTACAATCGCCACTTCACACAATTACATGAATAAAACATTACAACATACAGCTACAATCAGGGCCCGACTACGGAGCCAAAATAAAAGAAGAAACCCCAAAAGCGACAAAGGTCCACGATCGACCCCAACTGGGCCCACTACTGATCGACTAGAACGAAACAACATAAAGAACAAGATCTTCATCGAGCTCCTCCTTGAGCTCGGGTGTGTCACCTGCACGGTCTCATCGGCACCTGCAAACTGGTTTTGGAAGTATCTGGTGAGTCACGGGGACTCAGCAATCTCACACCCGCGAGATCAAGACTATTTAAGCTTATAGGTAGGGTAAAAGGTATGAGGTGGAGCTGCAGCAAGCGACTAGCATATATGGTGGCTAACATACGCAAAAGAGAGCGAGAAGAGAAGGCAAAGCACGGTCGAACAACTATGATCAATAAGTGATCCTGAGCTACTTACGTCAGACATAACTCCAACAACCGTGTTCACCTCCCGGACCCCGCCGAGAAGAGACCATCACGGTTACACACGCGGTTGGTGTATTTTAGTTAAGATCAACTTTGGGTTTTCTACAACCGGACATTAACAAATTCCCATCTGCCACATAACCGCTGGCACGGCTTTCAAAAGTTCAAACCCTGCAGGGGTGTCCCAACTTAGCCCATGATAATCTCTCGCGATCAAAGAAGGATATTCCTTCTCCCCGGAAAGACCCGATCAGTCTCGGAATCCCGGCTACAAGACATTTCGACAGCAATAAAACAAGTCCAGCAAAACCGCCCGATGCGCCGACATCCTGATAGGAGCTGCACATATCTCGTTCTCAGGGCAACACCGGATGAACACTACGTACGGCAACCGATGATACCCCAAGTTGCCCCGGGGTGGCACCGCAAGTGGCTCTGGTTTGGACCAACACTTAGACAAGCATTGGCCCGGGGGGCTAAATAAAGATGACCCTCGGGTTGATCAGACCCAAGGGAAATGGGTAGGTGGTAGGCAAATGGTAAAACCAAGGTTGGGCCTGCTGGAAAAGTCTTATTCAAAGCGAACTGTCAAGGGGGTCCCATAAATCACCCGACCGTGTTAGGGACGCAAAATCCGGGAGCATAACACCGATATGACGGAAACTAGGGCGGCAAGAGTGGAACAAAACACCAGGCATAAGGCCGAGCCTTCCACCCTTTACCAAGTATATAGATGCATTAATTAAATAAGATATATTGTGATATCCCAACAAGTAAACATGTTCCAACAAGGAACAACAACTCCATGTTCCAACAAGGAACAAACTTCATCTTCACCTGCAACTAACAACGCTATAAGAGGGGCTGAGCAAAGCGGTAACATAGCCAAACAACGGTTTGCTAGGACAAGGTGGGTTAGAGGCTTGGTTTGACAATATAGGAGGCATGATAAGCAAGTGGTAGGTATCGCAGCATAGGCATAGCAAAAGAGCGAGCAATCTAGCAAGCAAAGATAGAAGTGATTTCGAGGGTATGGTCATCTTGCCTGAGATCCCGCAAGGAAGAAGAACGAGTCCATGAAGAAGACAAACGGACGTAGTCGAACGGGTCCTCACAAACGCGATGATAACGGAATCAACCCGAAGAAGCAACACCGGAAAGAAGCACACAACATAGTAAACAACCAACACATGAATATGGCATGATGCACAACCAAGTATGATGCATGTCCGGTTTAAAGATGCATGGCATGGCAAAGTGCAACAAACAACACTACAAATTAAGTGGAGCTCAATATGCAACGAGTTGCATATTGACGAAACACCACAACAATTATTTAGTACTCTCTTGTTTATGTACCCAACAATATTAAATGTTGATTAACATGGCAAGGGGTGAAGCACAACAAAACTACCTATCTAGGCAATTTAAATGAGGCCGGAACAACAAACAATAATTCCGGAAACTCCTCATATGCACATTTCAAATTTGGTACTGTTCTGCCTAAAACATATTTTAATATTGTTAAACAGGAAAATAAAGTGCAACATGTTAAACTAGGCATTTTTCTACCCCATTTACATATAAAGTTTGTTAGGTTTGGAGCTACGGTTGAATAGTTATGAATTAAATCATTTTCACATGGCATAGGAGCAAATTTAACCAAACAGTATTTTAAACATTTTAAACATGGGTGAAAGTTGCAAATTATTAATCTACACAAAATTCTGAGCAAGTTTCATATATAAATCATTTTAATCCGATGCACCGTTGATGAGTTATTAAATGTATGAAGATGAGGGTCTTTTCTGCAATTCTGTTTTCTCAGGATAATTAGGAAATTCGTCCTGGCAAGAAAAAAAAACATCACGGGCCGAAACTGTACTTGGGCAAACAGTGGAAGGGGGGGTTTGGGTGGCTGCTCACATTGGGCCTAAAGGCCGAGGCAGAGGAAGAGGCCGGATCTGGCGCTGGCTACGGGCCACGGAGGCGGATCGGGCGAGGCAGGGCGTAGTCAACGCGGGGCGGCTGGATCGAGCAGGCGCTCGTTGCAGCGCGATGCAGCGGCAGGAAACAGGGGCAACGGCGGCGGCTTGGCGCTGGGCTCGGCGCGAGCGGCTCCTTGATGACTGCTGGTGCTCCGGCGGGCCCCAGAGGCCTCCGGCAAGCTCGAGGACGGGAGGAAGGAGACCTCCAGGGGCGGGTGCTGGTGCGCGAGCAGAGGCACGCAGGCGAGCTCCTGCGGGACGCCGGGACGGCGCGGCGGCAGAGGAACTTGAGGCGCAGGGAACGAGGCGAACTCGAGCCGATCCGGCAGGTGGCACTGCTCGGAGGTCACCGGACGAAGCAGAACGACGGCGGCGGCGCGCATGGAGCTTGGGCGAGCTCCTTCTCGTTCCTGGGAGGGAGAGAGAGAGAGGACCACCGTGTGAGAGAGAGAGGGAAAACAGGAAGAGAGAGGGCGCGACGGGGCCGGTCCTGGGGTCGAGGTCGCCGGCTGGCACGCTCGCCGGGGCGGCGCAAAGACAAGGGTCTCGGGATCGAGGCTGCTGCGATGGATTGGGCGCTGGTGGATGGGGGGGCTGGCTCGGGTTGGTGTGGTGGTGAACACGAAGAGGAAATGGATCTGGATCCCAAGGAAGATACGGTAGGTGGCGGCGGCTCGACGGGACAAAGTCCCTAGATTTTAGGGTTTGTCCAAAATGACTAAGGGCGGACTATATATATACGAAAGGGGATGATTTGGATCCTCCGATCGCGATCGGGCGGTCCGAAATAAATAGGTTTGGGAGGCCAATTAACAAAACGGAGATGTTATGTAGACGTTAGGGGATGATCCGGATCCAACGGTGACGACTGTCCGGGTCGGGTCCGGGGCAGCTTTCGGACGCGCGCGCGAGTAGGGCCGCGGGCTGACGAGAGAGGTTAGGTTGGACCTGGCGGAGTTTTGTAGACGTCCTCGAGCTGAGAGAAGAGAAGAGAGATTATGTGGTTTGACAAGAGGGAACCGAAAACATGGTTGGTCTCGGAACAGGCAACGAAGGCAAGGGGGGACGCGGCAACTACGAGCAGATGCAAGTTTTGAAAAAAAATGACGGCAACGAAGTGCTGATGCAATGCGGATGATGCGATGAAGAATGCAACAAACAAATAAAACACACGGCGGTCACGCAAAACATGGAAGGCGTCTGGAGCATCGGTCTCGGGGCGTTACAGTGAGAGCCTCAGAAATCATTTTAAAAGAAGGGCAAGAACCCTTTAAATTGCATTCATTGTTTCCAAAATGCCATCATAAATGTTTGATAATTTTTGGGCATGGCCTTTAGACCAAACCAAAAATAGTGAACATTTTTGAGGAATATTTTGGGCACTGAATTTAAACCACTATTGTATTTGAATTTGAATTTATATTCCTAGTATATGGAATGTATCCTCAAATGCCTCTGAAATATTTGTGTGCCTTTGGAAAATCCTATCTAAGCCACATAAGTATTTACAGAAAATTTGGCACTGGTTTGAAATTGTTTTGAATTTGGAATCAGTGGCAAATAAATAAATAAAAACAAACAAAACAAAAAGCAAACAGTAGAAAGGATAGAAACTTACCTGGCGCGCTTACCTGGCCCGTCTCTGTAGCTGGCCTAGCCCACCAGGCCGAAGCGGCGTCTTCAACCCCTGCCAGTAGGCAGAGGCATGTCGCCCGCGCACGCACGGACGCCACCTCCTGCTTCCTCTTCCCCTGGTCCTTCTCGCGATGCTAGGAGACGTCCCCGACCTCCCCTGCCTCTCCCCTCGCTGTCTAGCCCTCTCCCTCACCTCTAGATCTTTCTCTCTCGTAGCCCCGAGCAACCCCGAGAACCGCCGCAGGTCGCCGTCGTGCACCGCCGCAGCAACCGCCCACCCGAGGTCTCCTACCGTGTTCCCCGACTCCACCGAGCTCCTCCGCATCACCTAGTCGACGGCCACAAGCAGGGAAGCGCCACAATGCCGGGCTCATCACCGTCTTCCACCTTCGGCTGCCGGATGCCGCCGTCGATTTCGTCGCCGTGAGGGCCTCCCCGACCTCACCGTCGACGCCTCTGCAATCACCGTGAGCCCCGCATTCTTTCTCCCCTGTTTCCCCCCTCGCGCTCGAGCTCTAGCCCTGCCTACTGCCGCGCCCGAGAGCTCATCGCCACCAGCCATGCTGCCGTCATCGTTGCAGCCGCTGAAGCTCGCATCTGAGCGCGTAATCATGCTCAGTATGCCCCCAGGATCCGAACGCACCCACCCGCTAGCCCTGCCGTGCTCACTAAACGCTGAACCCGAGCTCGCCCGAACTCCGGCCGCCGCCGCGAGCTCCGTTCCGGTGAGCTCCGGTCAGCCCAGCCCCAGCCGCCGCCACCATTGGATGCGGCGCACCTTCAGCTACCCGTAGACACAAACCACGCGCAAAACCGAGCCCCGTAGTGGGTTTCCGACGAACTTCCGCCGCCGATCTGGTCGTCGCCGGCCTAAGTCCGGCGATGATGACGTGGCATTATCATTAGCGGCTAATCCCCCAATTAGCACCCTAACAGACACTGACAGCGGGCCCCACCACAGGGTCAAACCCCAGTCAGCACCAGATTTGACCGTGGTTTAGTCCCTGGGTCAATGACACGCGGGTCCTACCAGTCAGAGTTGACCCGGGTCAACTCGGCTGACCTGCTGACGCAGTAGTGACACAATGCTGATGTCATTAATCATTTTCCGGATTTATTTCTATTCAGGAAATTCCAGAAAATGTTGCAAACTTCAAAAATTCATAGTAATTCATGAAGGAAATATGCCCTAGAGGCAATAATAAAGTTATTGTTTATTTCCTTATATCATGATAAATGTTTATTATTCATGCTAGAATTGTATTAACCGGAAACATAATACATGTGTGAATACATAGACAAACAGAGTGTCACTAGTATGCCTCTACTTGACTAGCTCGTTAATCAAAGATGGTTATGTTTCCTAACCATGAACAAAGAGTTGTTATTTGATTAACGGGGTCACATCATTAGTTGAATGATCTGATTGACATGACCCATTTCATTAGCTTAGCACCCGATCATTTAGTATGTTGCTATTGCTTTCTTCATGACTTATACATGTTCCTTTGACTATGAGATTATGCAACTCCCGTTTGCCGGAGGAACACTTTGGGTGCTACCAAACGTCACAACGTAACTGGGTGATTATAAAGGAGTACTACAGGTGTCTCCAAAGGTAGTTGTTGGGTTGGCGTATTTCAAGATTAGGATTTGTCACTCCGATTGTCGGAGAGGTATCTCTGGGCCCTCTCGGTAATGCACATCACATAAGCCTTGCAAGCATTGCAACTAATGAGTTAGTTGCGAGATGATGTATTACAGAACGAGTAAAGAGTGTAACGCCCTCGATGCGGCTATATCTCCCACGTGTCGAGGCACGACTTAGAGGCATAACCGCATTGAAAGCAATGTCGCAAGTGAGGTAATCTTCACACAATCCATGTAATAAATAAAGGGGAAAGATACATAGTTGGCTTACAATCGCCACTTCACACAAGTACATAAATAACATCCATCAAACAGATTACACTCAAGGTGAAGGAAATATGCCCTAGAGGCAATAATAAAGTTATTATTTATTTCCTTATATCATGATAAATGTTTATGCTAGAATTGTATTAACTGGAAACATAATACATGTGTGAATACATAGACAAACAGAGTGTCACTAGTATGCCTCTACTTGACTAGCTCATTAATCAAAGATGGTTATGTTTCCTAGCCATGAACAAAGAGTTGTTATTTGATTAACGAGATCACATCATTAGTTGAATGATCTGATTGACATGACCCATTGCATTAGCATAGCACCCGATCGTTTAGTATATTGCTATTGCTTTTATCCATGACTTATACATGTTCCTTTAACTATGAGAATATGCAACTCCCATTTACCGTAGGAACACTTTGTGTGCTACCAAACGTCACAACGTAACTGGGTGATTATAAAGGTGCTCTACAAGTGTCTCCGAAGGTACATGTTGAGTTGGCATACTTCGAGATTAGGGTTTGTCACTCCGATTGTCGGAGAGGTATCTCAGGGCCTTCTCGGTAATGCACATCACATAAAGCCTTGCAAGCATTGCAACCAATGAGTTAGTTGCGAGATGATGTATTACGGAACGAGAAAAGAGACTTGCCGGTAACGAGATTGAACTAGGTATTGGATACCGACGATCGAATCTCGGGCAAGTAACATACCGATGACAAAGGGAACAATGTATGTTGTTATGCGGTCTGACCGATAAAGATCTTCGTAGAATATGTAGGAGCCAATATGGGCATCCAGGCCCCGCTATTGGTTATTGACCGGAAACGTGTCTCGGTCATGTCTACATTGTTCTCGAACCGTAGGGTCCGCACGCTTAACGTTACGATGACAGTTATTATGAGTTTATGCATTTTGATGTACCGAAGGAGTTCGGAGTCCCGGATGTGATCACAGACGTGACGAGGAGTCTCGAAATGGTCGAGACATAAAGAATTATATATTGGAAGCCTATGTTTGGACATCGGATGCATTCCAGGTGAAATCAGGATTTTACCGGAATACCGGGAGGGTTACCGGAACCCCCCGGGAGCATAATGGGCCAACATGGGCCTTGGAGGAAAGGTGAGAGGGCAGCCCTAGGGGCTGCGCGCCTCCCCCCTTCCCTAGTCCTATTAGGACTAGGAGAAGTGGGGCGCCCCCTCTCTCTCTCTCTCCCCTTGGAGCAATCCTAGTCCAACTAGGATTGGGGGGGGGGGGGGGAATCCTACTCCCAGAGGGAGTAGGACTCTCCTGGCGCACCAAACCTGGCCGGCCAGCCCCTCCCCCTTGGATCCTTTATATACGGGGGCAGGGGGCACCCCAAAGACACACAAGTTGATCTACGGATCGTTCCTTAGCCGTGTGCGGTGCCCCCTTCCACCAAATTCCACCTCGATTATATCGTTGCAGTACTTAGGCGAAGCCCTGCGCCGGTAACACATCAAGATCGTCACCACGCCGTCGTGCTGACGGAACTCTTCCCCGACGCTTTGCTGGATCGGAGCCCGGGGATCGTCATCGAGCTGAACGTGTGCCAAGAACTCGGAGGTGCCGGAGTAACGGTGCTGTGATCGGTTGGATCGCGAGGAGAACGTACGACTACTTCCTCTACGTTGTGTCAACGCTTCCGCTTCGGTCTACGAGGGTACGTAGACAAACACTCTCCCCTCTCGTTGCTATGCATCACCATGATCTTGCGTGTGCGTAGGAAAAATTTTGAATTTACTGCGTTCCCCAACAGTGGCATCCGAGCCAGGTTTTTATGGTTTGATGTTATTTGCACGAGTAGAACACAAGTGAGTTGTGGACGATACAAGTCATACTGCCTACCAGCATGTCATTCTTTGGTTCAGCGGTATTGTTGGACGAGACGATCCGGACCAACCTTACGCGTACGCTTACGCGAGACCGGTTCCCTCGACGTGCTTTGCACATAGATGGCTTGCGGAAGACTGTCTCTCCAACTTTAGTTGAACCGAGTGTGGCTACGCCCGGTCCTTGAGAAGGTTAAAACGGAGTCTATTTGACAAACTATCGTTGTGGTTTTGATGCGTAGGTAAGATGAGTTCTTGCTTAAGCCCGTAGCAGCCACGTAAAACTTGCAACAACAAAGTAGAGGACGTCTAACTTGTTTTTGCAGGGCATGTTGTGATGTGATATGGTCAAGACATGATGCTAAATTTTATTGTATGAGATGATCATGTTTTGTAACCGAGTTATCGGCAACTGGCAGGAGCCATATGGTTGTCGTTTTATTGTATGCAATGCAATCGCGATGTAATGCTTTACTTTATTACTAAGCGGTAGTGATAGTCGTAGAAGCATAAGATTGGCGAGACGACAACGATGCTGCGATGAAGATCAAGGTGTCGCGCCGGTGACAATGGTGATCATGACGGTGCTTCGAAGATGGAGATCACAAGCACAAGATGATGATGGCCATATCATATCACTTATATTGATTGCATGTGATGTTTATCTTTTTATGCATCTTATCTTGCTTTGATTGACGGTAGCATTATAAGATGATCTCTCACTAAATTATCAAGAAGTGTTCTCCCTGAGTATGCACCGTTGCGAAAGTTCTTCGTGCTGAGACACCACGTGATGATCGGGTGTGATAGGCTCTACGTTCAAATACAACGGGTGCAAAACAGTTGCACACGCGGAATACTCAGGTTTAACTTGACGAGCCTAGCATATACAGATATGGCCTCGGAACACAGAGACCGAAAGGTCGAGCGTGAATCATATAGTAGATATGATCAACATAGTGATGTTCACCATTGAAACTACTCCATCTCACGTGATGATCGGACATGGTTTAGTTGATTTGGATCACGTGATCACTTAGAGGATTAGAGAGATGTCTATCTAAGTGGGAGTTCTTAAGTAATATGATTAATTGAACTTTAATTTATCATGAACTTAGTCCTGGTAGTATTAGCATATCTATGTTGTAGATCAATAGCTCGCATTGTTGCTTCCCTGTGTTTATTTTGATATGTTCCTAGAGAAAATTGTGTTGAAAAATGTTAGTAGCAATGATGCGGATTGGATCCGTGATCTGAGGTTTATCCTCATTGCTGCACAGAAGAATTATGTCCTTGATGCACCGCTAGGTGACGGACCTATTGCAGGAGCAGATGCAGACGTTATGAACGTTATGCTAGCTCAATATGATGACTACTTAATAGTTTAGTGCACCATGCTTAACTGCTTAGAATCGGGACTTCAAAGACGTTTTGAACGTCATGGACCATATGAGATGTTCCAGGAGTTGAAGTTAATATTTCAAGCAAATACCCGAGTTGAGAGATATGAAGTCTCCAACAAGTTCTATAGCTAAAAGATGGAGAAGAATCGCTCAACTAGTGAGCATGTGCTCAGATTGTCTGGGTACTACAATCGCTTGAATCAAGTGGGAGTTAATCTTCCAGATAAGATAGTGATTGACAGAATTCTCTAGTCACCATCACCAAGTTAGTAGAACTTCGTGATGAACTATAATATGCAAGGGATAACGGAAAATATTCCCAAGCTCTTCGCGATGCTAAAATCGGCGAAGGTAGAAATCAAAGAAAAACATCAAGTATTGATGGTTGACAAGATCACTAGTTTCAAGAAAAGGGCAAAAGGAAAGAAGGGGAACTTCAAGAAGAACGGCAAGCAAGTTGCTGCTCAAGTGAAAAAGCCCAAGTCTGGTCCTAAGCCTGAGACTAAGTGCTTCTACTGCAAAGGGACTGGTCACTGGAAGCGGAACTACCCCAAGTGATTGGCGGATAAGAAGGATGGCAAAGTGAACATAAGTATATTTGATATACATGTTATTGATGTGTACTTTACTAGTGTTCATAGCAACCCCTCAGTATTTGGTACTAGTTCAAGTTGCTAAGATTAGTAACTCGAAACGGGAGTTGCAGAATGAACAGAGACTAGTTAAAGGGTGAAGTGACGATGTGTGTTGGAAGTGGTTCCAAGATTGATATGATCATCATCGCACACTCCCTGTACTTTCGGGATTAGTGTTAAACCTAAATAAGTGTTATTTGGTGTTTGCGTTGAGCATGAATATGATTTGATCATGTTAATTGCAATACAGTTATTCATTTAAGTTAGAGAACAATTGTTGTTCTGTTTACATGAATAAAACCTTCTATGGTCATACACACCAATGAAAATAGTTCATTGGATCTCGATCGCAGTGATACACATATTCATGATATTGAAACCAAAAAGATGCGAAGTTAATAATGATAGTGCAACCTATTTGTGGCACTGCCGTTTAGGTCATATTGGTGTAAAGCGCATGAAGAAACTCCATGCTGATGGGATTTTGGAATCACTTGATTATGAATCACTTGATGCTTGCGAACCATGCCTCTTGGGCAAGATGACTAAAAACGCCGTTCTCCGGAACAATGGAGCAAGCAACAGATTTGTTGGAAATCATACATACAGATGTATATGGTCCGATGAATATTAAGGCTCGCGACGAGTATCATTATTTTCTAACCTTCACAGATGATTTAAGCAGATATGGGTATATCTACTTAATGAAACATAAGTCTGAAACGTTTGAAAAGTTCAAAGAATTTCAGAGTGAAGTGGATAATCATCGTAACAAGAAAATGAAAAGTTTCTACGATATGATCGCAGAGGTAAAATATTTGAGTTACGAGTTTGGTCTTCAATTAAAACAATGTGGAATAGTTTCACAAATTCATGCCACCTGGAACACCACAGCATAATGATGTGTCCGAACGTCATAACCGTACTTTATTGGATATAGTACAATCTATGATGTTTCTTACCGATTTACCAATATCGTTTTGGGATCATGCATTAGAGACAGCTGCATTCACGTTAAAAGGGGCACCATCTAAATCCGTTGGGACGACACCGTATGAACTATGGTTTAGCAATAAACCTAAGCTGTCGTTTCTTAAAGTTTGGGGCTGCGATGCTTATGTGAAAAAGCTTCAACCTGATAAGCTCGAACCCAAATCGGAGAAATGTGTCTTCATAGGATATCCAAAGGAAACTGTTGGATACACCTTCTATCACAGATCCGAAGGCAAGACTTTTGTTGCTAAGTTCGGAAACTTTCTAGAGAAAGAGTTTCTTTCGAAAGAAGTGAGTGGGAGGAAAGTAGAAAACTTGATAAGGTAATTGTACCTTCTCCCTTATTGGAAAGCAGTTCATCACAGAAATCTGTTCTTGTGACTACTACACCAATTAGTAAGGAAGCTAATGATGATGATCATGTAACTTCAAGATCAAGTTACTACCGAATCTCGTAAGTAAACTAGAGTGAGATCCGCACCAGAGTGGTACGGTAATCTTGTTCTGGAAGTCATGTTACTAGACCATGATGAACTTGCGAACTATGAGGAAGCGATGATGAGCCCAGATTCCGCGAAATGGTTAGAGGCCATGAAATCTGAGATATGATCCATGTATGAGAACAAAGTATGGACTTTGATGGATTTGCCCGATGATCGACAAGCCAAAGAAAATAAATGGATCTTGAAGAGGAAGACGGACACTGATAGTAGTGTTACTATCTACAAAGCTAGAATTGTCGCAAAAGGTTTTCGACAAGTTCAAGGTGTTGACTACGATGAGAGTTTCTCACTCGTATCTATGCTTAAGTCTGTCCGAATCATGTTAGCAATTGCCGCATTTTATAAAATCCGGCAAATGGATAAACAAAACTACATTCCTTAATGGATTTATTAAAGAAGAGTTGTATACGATGCAACTAGAAGGTTTTGTCGATCCTGAAGGTGTTAACAAAATATGCAAGCTCCAGCGATCCATCTATGGACTGGTGCAAGCATCTCGGAGTTGGAATATACGCTTTGATAAGTTGATCAAAGCATATAGTTTTATACAGACTTGCGGTGAAGCCTGTATTTACAAGAAAGTGAGTGGGAGCACTACAGCATTTCTGATAAGTATATGTAAATGACATATTATTGATCGGAGATAATGTAGAATTATTCTGTAAAGCATAAAGGAGTATTTGAAAGGAGTTTTTCGAAGAAGGACCTCGGTGAAGCTGCTTACATATTGAGCATCAAGATCTATAGAGATAGATCAAGACGCTTGATAAGTTTTTCAATAAGTACATACCTTGAAAAGATTTTGAAGTAGTTCAAAATGGAACAGTCAAAGAAAGAGTTCTTGCCTGTATTACAAGGTGTGAAATTGAGTAAGACTCAAAGCCCGACCACGGCAGATGATAGAAAGAGAATGAAAGTCATTCCCTATGCCTCAGCCATAGATTCTATAAAGTATGCCATGCTGTGTACCAGATCTATTGCATACCCTACCACTGAGTTTGGCAAGGGAGTACAATAGTGATCTAGGAGTAGATCACTGGGCAAGCGGTCAAAATTATCCTTAGTGGAATAAGGACGTGTTTCTCGATTATGGACGTGACAGAAAGGTTCACCGTAAAGGGTTACGTCGATGCAAGTTTTGACACTAATCTAGATGACTCTAAGTCTCAATCTAGATACATATTGAAAGTGGGAGCAATTAGCTAAAGTAGCTCCGTGCAGAGCATTGTAGACATAGAAAATTGCAAAATACATAACGGATCTGAATGTGGCAGACCCGTTGACTAAATTTCTCTCACAAGCAAAACATGATCACACCGTAGTACTCTTTGGGTGTTAATCACATAGCGATGTGAACTAGATTACTGAATCTAGTAAACCCTTTGGGTGTTGGTCACATATCGATGTGAACTATGGATGTTAATCACATGATGATGTGAACTATTGATGTTAATCACATGGTGATGTGATCTAGATTATTGACTCTAGTGCAAGTGGGAGACTGAAGGAAATATGCCCTAGAGGCAATAATAAAGTTATTATTTATTTCCTTATATCATGATAAATGTTTATGCTAGAATTGTATTAACTGGAAACATAATACATGTGTGAATACATAGACAAACAGAGTGTCACTAGTATGCCTCTACTTGACTAGCTCATTAATCAAAGATGGTTATGTTTCCTAGCCATGAACAAAGAGTTGTTATTTGATTAACGAGATCACATCATTAGTTGAATGATCTGATTGACATGACCCATTGCATTAGCATAGCACCCGATCGTTTAGTATATTGCTATTGCTTTTATCCATGACTTATACATGTTCCTTTAACTATGAGAATATGCAACTCCCATTTACCGTAGGAACACTTTGTGTGCTACCAAACGTCACAACGTAACTGGGTGATTATAAAGGTGCTCTACAAGTGTCTCCGAAGGTACATGTTGAGTTGGCATACTTCGAGATTAGGGTTTGTCACTCCGATTGTCGGAGAGGTATCTCAGGGCCTTCTCGGTAATGCACATCACATAAAGCCTTGCAAGCTTTGCGACCAATGAGTTAGTTGCGAGATGATGTATTACGGAACGAGAAAAGAGACTTGCCGGTAATGAGATTGAACTAGGTATTGGATACCGACGATCGAATCTCGGGCAAGTAACATACCGATGACAAAGGGAACAACGTATGTTGTTATGCGGTCTGACCGATAAAGATCTTCGTAGAATATGTAGGAGCCAATATGGGCATCCAGGTCCCGCTATTGGTTATTGACCGGAAACGTGTCTCTGTCATGTCTACATTGTTCTCGAACCGTAGGGTCCGCACGCTTAACGTTACGATGACAGTTATTATGAGTTTATGCATTTTGATGTACCGAAGGAGTTCGGAGTCCCGGATGTGATCACAGACGTGACGAGGAGTCTCGAAATGGTCGAGACATAAAGAATTATATATTGGAAGCCTATGTTTGGACATCGGATGCATTCCAGGTGAAATCAGGATTTTACCGGAATACCGGGAGGGTTACCGGAACCCCCCGGGAGCATAATGGGCCAACATGGGCCTTGGAGGAAAGGTGAGAGGGCAGCCCTAGGGGCTGCGCGCCTCCCCCCCTTCCCTAGTCCTATTAGGACTAGGAGAAGTGGGGCGCCCCCTCTCTCTCTCTCTCCCCTTGGAGCAATCCTAGTCCAACTAGGATTGGGGGGGGGGGGGGGGAATCCTACTCCCAGAGGGAGTAGGACTCTCCTGGCGCACCAAACCTGGCCGGCCAGCCCCTCCCCCTTGGATCCTTTATATACGGGGGTAGGGGGCACCCCAAAGACACACAAGTTGATCTACGGATCGTTCCTTAGCCGTGTGCGGTGCCCCCTTCCACCAAATTCCACCTCGATTATATCGTTGCAGTACTTAGGCGAAGCCCTGCGCCGGTAACACATCAAGATCGTCACCACGCCGTCGTGCTGACGGAACTCTTCCCCGACGCTTTGCTGGATCGGAGCCCGGGGATCGTCATCGAGCTGAACGTGTGCCAAGAACTCGGAGGTGCCGGAGTAACGGTGCTGTGATCGGTTGGATCGCGAGGAGAACGTACGACTACTTCCTCTACGTTGTGTCAACGCTTCCGCTTCGGTCTACGAGGGTATGTAGACAAACACTCTCCCCTCTCGTTGCTATGCATCACCATGATCTTGCGTGTGCGTAGGAAAATTTTTGAATTTACTGCGTTCCCCAACACAAGGTCCGACTACGGCACCAAAATGAAAGAAGACTACCCCAAAAGCTACACAGATCCCCGGATCACCCAACTGGGCTCCACTACTGATCATCTGGAAAATAAACATAGTAACGGCCACGTTCCTCGTCGAACTCCCAAATGAGCTCGGTCGCGTCATCTGCACTGACATCGTTGGTACCTGCAACTGAGGTGATAATATCTGTGAGTCACGGGGACTCAGCAATCTCACACCCGCGAGATCAAGACTATTTAAGCTTAAAGGTGGGAAAGGGGTTTGTGAGGTGGAGCTGCAGCAAGCGAATAGCATATGGTGGCTACAGCGCAAAAGAGAGCGAGAAGAGAAGGCAAAGCACGGTCGTGAAACTAGAAGTGATCAAGAAGTGATCCTGAAAGGACCTACGTCAGACATAACTCCAACAACCGTGTTCACTTCCCGGACCCCGCCGAGAAGAGACCATCACGGTTACACACGCGGTTGATGTGTTTTAGTTAAAGTCAACTTCGGGTTTTCTACAACCGGACATCAACAAATTCCCATCTGCCTCATAACCGCGGGCACGGCTTTCGAAAGATAATACCCTGCAGGGGTGTCCCAACTTAGCCCATGATAAGCTCTCACGGTCAACGAAGGATATTCCTTCTACCGGGAAGACCCGATCAATCTCGGAATCCCGGACGACAAGACATTTCAACAACAATAAAACAAGTCCAGCAAAGCCGCCCGATTGTGCCGACAAATCCTGATAGGAGCTGCACATATCTCGGTCTCAGGGCACATCTGGATAAGCTAAGCGTACAGGAGCCAACATAACCCAAGTTGCCAAGGGACGGCCCTGCACGGTGCTCTAGTTTGGACCAGCAATGGAAGGAGAACTGGCCCGGGGGGGATAAAATAAGATGACCCTTGAGTCTGCAGAACCCAAGGGAAAAAAGGCTAGGTGGCAAATGGTAAAACCAATGTTGGGCCTTGCTGGAAAAGTCTTATTCAAAGCGAACTGTCAAGGGGGTCCCATAAATCACCCAACCGTGTAAGGAACGCAAACTCCGGGAACATAACACCGGTATGACGGAAACTAGGGTGGCAAGAGTGGAACAAAACACCAGGCATAAGGCCGAGCCTTCCACCCTTTACCAAGTATATAGATGCATTAATTAAATAAGCGGTATTGTGATATCCCAACAAGTAAACATGTTCCAACAAGGAACAACAAGTCCATGTTCCAACAAGGAACAAACTTCACCTTCACCTGCAACTAGCAACGCTATAAGAGGGGCTGAGCAAAGCAGTAACATAGCCAAACAACGGTTTGCTAGGACATGGATGGTTAGGGGCTGACATGGCAATATAGGAGGCATGATATAGCAAGTGGTAGGTATCGCAGCATGGCATAGCAAAAGAGCGAGCAATCTAGCAAGCAAAGATAGAAGTGATTTCGAGGGTATGGTCATCTTGCCTGCAAGGTTCTCAGAGCTGTCGAAAGCTTGGTCCTCGTAAGCGTTCTCAACGGAATCCTCGGTCACGTACTTGTCTCCCGGCTCTACCCAAGACAAGAGAACAAGCAAAGGAACCAATATCAACCACGATGCAATGCGCAAGCAACATGATGCAAAACATGGCATGATATGCGAGAGGTGATATGCAATGCGTATGCATGCTCCGGAAGGACAAGGATGAACAGGGCATAATCTTGGCAAACCAAGCATGCCACTGGATAGATGAGGTGATTTCGGTTGAAATCGATATAAAGATCACCGGAATCGGATGCACGGTTTGCAAATGGCAAGCAATACAAGAATGACACGAAACTGCCATAAACAGCATGATGCTACTTAGCAAGCAACAAATAATTAAGCTACTGCAACCAAACATGGCAACAAAGCATATGACAGTAATCTACTCAAGATGCTCGACAAAAGATGAACACTGAGCTACGGCTAATTCACATTATAACAGGTTCAAACAAGCATGGCAAAAGTGCAAACGATAACAAGTTCCCAGACTTAGTGAAATTATCAAAGTGGCAGAAACTAACATCAGGATGACATGTTCAGAGCAACGAAAACAACATGCTACAGGTTCAGAACATAGCAAAGAAAGGCATGGCATGAATCTACTCAAGGCACTTGACAAAAGTCTCTTACTTACCATAAGCCAAAAAGGAACAGAAAATATGATTACACCCATGTCAAATAAGCAAGTTTCGTTACAGGTTTCAGACTTAGTAGAAAACTGGACATGGCAGAAAACTGTTAACGACTAGGCATGTTCGTGAGCTCGATGCACTCACTACAGAGCATTTCATGATTAACTAAGCATACATACATCAAGAAGACATGGCATAGTAAGTAGACATGGCAATAATAACATCATATCATGCAAGGATCGACTACACCAAGCTTGGCAAAATCGAATAACATGTAAACAATCTGCCAGCAACATTCTGAAGCAAAAGTAGAGCTCGATTGACTCAAGCTATGGCACTCCATAATTGCAAACAAAGGCATGGATGGATATAGCAAATACTCATGTTCAAAACTCCCTTACTGATCATACTCAAATTATGCATAGATCACTCAGAAACAACATGAATACATGGCATAAAAATAACAGCAGTCAGGGACTTGGTGAAATCACTAAGTCTCTGAAATCAGCAACATCAAGACACCTAGTTTGCATGCTTGTGCTAGTCACCACATAGATCACAAAAATACATGGCAAAATCCTCTGGATAGGTAACATGGCATATTACAAAACTCATGTAGGACTCAACTTCATAGGAGGTACACATCAATCATGGCAAAAATGACAAAAGTGCATGTTCAGATAAGATCCAGCAACTAACATCAACTAGCCCTCTTCTAACGGCATTTCGGGCATCAAGATGACCTCAAATGAAAATGATGCAATGGAACAAAGTGATGTACTCTTTGAGAAGAACAATTCGACATATTATACGCGCGAAAAGGAACTATGGATGCAAAGTTATGGCGTGTAGAAGTACTGATGATATGATGCAAAACTTAGGACTTAGAGATATCGAGGAGCGAGGAGGAAGTCAACCGTTGGCGCGGAAATCGAGGTCCGCCGCGGATCTCGCCGGTGATCGCGGGGGGAGGCGGCGGCGAGGCGAGGAGCGGGCGGATCCGGGCCGGGGCGGCCGGATCTGGCGCCGGCGAGCTCGGGGAGGCGGCGCGGGGCAGCGGCGAGCTCGGGGAGGCGCGGCGACGGCGGCGGCTGCCGGAGTCGGGGCGAGGCGCGGCGGACGGCGCTGGAGGCGGAGGCGGCGGGCGACGCGGAGCGCGGAGGCGGGCGGCGGCGCGGGAGCTCGTCGCGGGGCGCGCGGCTCCGCGGGAGGGGCGGCGGCGGCGGGCCGCGGGGGCCGGCCCCGGGCCCGGGCGGGCCGGTGCGGTACGGGCGGCGGGGCGCGACACGTGGCGAGGGGCGGCTGGCCCGGGCGCGCCGGCGGCGGAGCACTGTGCGGGCGCGGATTTCGAGGAGGGATTAGGGTTTCGGGGTGCCTCTCTTAGATTTTGACGGGGGAGGCATTTTTATAGCTAGAAGGAGCTAGGGAGCTCCAAATGGAGAGCGGTTTTCGCCCACGCGATCGTGATCGAACGGCGGAGGACATGGGAGTGACTTAGATGGGTTATTGGGCTGTTATGAAGGGGTTTTGGGCTGCAACACACACGAGGCCTTCACGGTTACCCGGTTAACCGTTGGAGTACCAAACGAACTCCGATTGACCCGAAACCTGACAGGCGGTCTACCGGTGCTATACCGAGGCCACATGTAAAACCTCGGTCCATTCTGAGAATGTTTAATACCCGCTCACGAAGAAATGTAAAAGGGGGTGCCGGGAGACATAGGAGCGCCGGATTGCAAAACGGACAACGGGAAAGATGCTCGGGTTTATGAGACGAACGCGTATGCGAATGCGATGCACATGATGACATGATATGAAAAGCATGACATGACCAAAATGCAAAACGGAGAGAACCCAACCACGGAGGGAATATCATAGCACATAGCCGAAAATGGCAAGAGTTGGATTACAAATATGGCAAGTTACATCGGGGGCGTTACAAAGAGACTTGCCGGTAACGAGATTGAACTAGGTATTGGATACCGACGATCGAATCTCGGGCAAGTAACATACCGATGAACAAAGGGAACAACGTATGTTGTTATGCGGTCTGACCGATAAAGATCTTTGTAGAATATGAAAGAGCCAATATGGGCATCCAGGTCCCGCTATTGGTTATTGACCGGAGACGTGTCTCGGTCATGTCTACATTGTTCTCGAACCGTAGGGTCCGCACGCTTAAGGTTTCGATGACAGTTATATTATGAGTTTATGAGTTTTGATGTACCGAAGGAGTTCGGAGTCCCGGATGAGATCGGGGACATGACGAGGAGTCTCGAAATTGTCAAGACGTAAAGATCGATATATTGGACGACTATATTCGGACATCGGAAAGGTTCTGAGTGATTCGGGTATTTTCGGGAGTATCGGGGAGTTACGGGATTACGGGAGAAGTAATGGGCCTTGATGGGCTTTAGTGGGAAGAAGAAAAAGGCTGCTGCGCCCCCCCTCCCCTCTAGTCCGAATTGGACTAGGGAAAGGGGGGCCGGCCACCTTTCCTACTCCTCCATTTCCTTCTCCCTTCCTCCCCTCTTGATGGACTCCTACTAGGACTTGGAGTCCTAGTAGGACTCCCATCCTGGCCGCACCAATAGCCTTGGCCGGCCTCCTCCTCCTCCATCCTTTATATACTGAGGCAGGGGGCACCCCATGGAAAAACAAGTTGATCTTCGTGATCGTTCCTTAGCCGTGTGCGGTGCCCCCCTCCACCATATTCCACCTCGGTCATATCGTTGCAGTGCTTAGGCGAAGCCCTGCGTCGGTAGTACATCAAGATTGTCACCACGCCGTCGTGCTGACGGAACTCCTCCCCGAAGCTTTGCTGGATCGGAGCTAGGGGTGCGTCATCGAGCTGAACGTGTGCCAAGAACTCGGAGGTGCCGGAGTAACGGTGCTTGGATCAGTCGGATCAGGAAGACGTACGACTACTTCCTCTACGTTGCGTCAACGCTTCCGCTTCGGTCTACGAGGGTACGTAGACAACACTCTCCCCTCTCGTTGCTATGCATCACCATGATCTTGCGTGTGCGTAGGAAATTTTTTGAAATTACTACGTTCCCCAACAATTCAACCATAACTCCAAATCAAACAAGTTATATATGAAAAATTATCAGAAAAATCCAATCTATCCATTTATGCTGTTTTCATGCATGCTAGAACACTTCAACCTTGCTGTTTAGGTGAAACAAGTTAATGCACTAATATGACCTCTTATTTTGGGTTTGCATTTGAATCCTTGATTCAAATAAACTCAAAGCAATCTGTTCTAAGTTGCATTAGCCAAAACACACTCATTTTGCCATGTCATGAGCATGCATCATATTGTTGCATTGCATTGATTATGTCCTTCTCTGTTTGCCGGTAACCGTCCCCTCTCAGTCGACGATGTTTCCGACGATGTGATCGATGACACCGATGAAGAGCTATATTATCTTCAGAAGTGCCAGGCAAGCAAAACCCCATGTTCATTCCGATACAATCCCACACTCTTGCCCTGCTCTATTTTACTGCATTAGGACAACAATGATTCATCTGTTACTTGTTGCGGTAGTTCAACCCCTTATCCTCTGCATGACCTGTCATTGCCACAGTAAATAGATGAAACCCACTAGCATGAGTAGGAATTGTTTGAGCCCTGATGTGCCCACTCATTCATGCTTGTTTGTCATGCCTGCTATTGGTTAGAGTTGTGTCAGGTCGGATTCATCGGAGATGAATTGGAGAGTTGTGGACATGTCCTACTGTTGAGAGCTAAGTGTGTGAACACGATTTGGTAAAGGTAGCGGTGAGAGGCCATGTAGGAGTACATGGTGGGTTGTCTCATTGAAACCGTCCTCAGGAACTGAGTTCTATGTTTGTGATCCATGAACAGTTACTACCACACATTGGAATGCTTAAGTGCCCCTCTCGACTTATTAACCAACCTGAACTCTGTCCAGGAGTTGCAACTAGTTTCTGGTGTTTGTAGGTAGTGTTAGTAGTCTACCAAGTGGCACCCGGTACAGGTGGGCTTGGGACAGACTAGGCACCGGGGCCGGGTATGCCGAGCGCCGCCTGTTTGGTGGGCTTGGAACCCTGTACACATCGTTTGGGGCCGTGAGCGACACCCCGGCCGGATCTCCTTGCGGATGGAACCCGAATAGGCGATAAACCTGGACTAGAGACTTGTGTGGTTAGTCAGGTCGTGGCCGACTCCCTCACCAGGCTTCCGCTTGAAGGTTGCCGAGGTACATGACGTGTACATGGTGGTAAGTGGCGAAAGCGTGTGTGAAGAAGTACACCCCTGCAGGGTTAACATTATCTATTCGAATAGCCGGATTCCTCGGATATGGAAACTTGGACCCCTTGCATAGTTCATAGACAAGTGAAAGTGGATACTCGAAAATGCGCAAGATAAGCGTGAGTGCTATGGATGGCCTTCTCGTAGGGAGACGGGAGGGGATCCATAGTGGTGTATTGATGTGGTGAATATGTGGACTCGTGTGCGCCACCTCAAAAGAGTTACTTGCAGTCGTAGTTCAGGATAGCCACCGAGTCAAAGCTGGCTTGCTGCAGTTAAACTCCACCACCCCTTTTGTTGATACCGATGCATATGTAGATAGTTCTGATGTAAGTCTTGCTGAGTACATTTGTACTCACGTTTGCCTATTTTATGTTTTGCAGAGAGACTTCGGTCTTACTAGTAGTTCTGCTTGGACTTCGACGAGTAGCTTGTACCTCAGCTACGATCTTGATCGGATGTTGTAGGTAGTCGGGCTCTTCAGCCTTTTTCATTTGTAGTTGTATGTACTCAGACATGTAATGCTTCCGCTTGTTGCTTGTATGCTCTGAATGATGGGTCATGTGACCCTTGCTTGTATTTAATGCTATGTGGCTCTTCTGAGCCTTTATCTATATGAGTTTGCATTATGTTGTGATGCCATGTTGTACAACACATACTTGCATGTTATGCGTACGTGTAACGTGTATTGCTATGTGTGGGATCCGACAATCTAGTTGTTTATCCTTGGCAGCCTATCATATGGGGAAATGTAGTCTAGTGCTTTCCGAGCGATAGTAGTCCGCTACAGCCCGGTTCACCGGAGTCCTGCTAGCCCAGCACTACTGCTCGGAACACTTGACTGGCCGGCATGTGTTTCACTTCGCTCCTGTGTCTGTCCCTTCGGGGAAATGTCACGCGGTGACATCCGGAGTCCTGCCTAGCCTGCTACAGCCCGGGTTACCGGAGTCCTGTTAGCCCAGTGCTACAGCCCGGATTCACACGCTGTTGACCGACATGCTCGAGGTTGATTCATGTATGCCTGTCCCCATGGGTTAGTGCCGCTTTGGGTTCACGACTAGCCATGTCAGCCTGGGTTCTTTGTCATATGGATGCTAGCGACACTATCATATACGTGAGCCAAAAGGCGCAAACGGTCCCGGGCCAGGTAAGGTGGCACCCGTGGGAATACCGTGCATGAGGCCGCAAAGTGATATGATGTGTTACATGCTAGATCGGTGTGACTTAGGATCGGGGTCCTGACAAGGGGCTACCGAGGGAGTCCTGGATTAGGGGGTATCTGGACAGCCGGACTATATCCTTTGGCCGAACTGTTGGACTATGAAGATACCAGATTGAAGACTTCGTCCCGTGTCTGGATGGGACTCTCCTTGGCGTGGAAGGCAAGCTTGGCAATACGGATATGTAGATCTCCTGCCTTGTAATCGACTTTGTGTAACCCTAGCCCCCTCCGATGTCTATATAAACCGGAGGGTTTAGTCCGTAGGACAGAAAAACAACAATCATACCATAGGCTAGCTTCTAGGGTTTAACCTCTTCGATCTAGTGGTAGATCAACTCTTGTAATACCCATATCATCAAGATCAATCAAGAAGGAGTAGGGTTTTACCTCCATCGAGAGGGCCCGAACCTGGGTAAAAACATTGTGTCCCCTATCTCCTATTACCATCTGCCTAGATGCATAGTTCGGGACCCCCTACCCGAGATCCACCGGTTTTGACACCGACAACCGCCAAGACCAGTATCTTGGCCGAGGCCACACACAGTTTGATCCTCGACACCACCGTGATGACCGCCCCAGTGGTATGATGATAGGCACCCGTATGGTGATGAGCGGAGAGTTCCAGTCAACCCAAGAGAGCCTGGATTCGATGGGAGGTCAGTTCTTATGCAAGACTTGGTTGACAGAGGCAGAGAAAATAGAGAAGGACAAGACAGAGAACGTCCAAGTGGAAGCAGAGCATTCGTTTCTGGGCCGGAGTGTTTCAGTAGAGCCATCCGAGCCGCTGAGATCCCATCCAACTTCAGGTTGGCTGCCGGTGTGAGCAAGTTCACTGGTGAGTCAAAGCCAGACACATGGCTGGAAGATTACCGAGTGGCGGTGCAGATTGGTGGAGGCAACGATGATGTAGCCATGAAGCACCTCCCCTTGATGCTTGAGGGCTCAGCCAAAGCCTGGCTGAATCAGTTGACTCCTGGAAGCATGTTCTATTTTGAAGATTTAGCCAGTGTTTATCAAAACATTCGAAGGCACCTCCAAGCGACTTGCCGGGCTGACTAAATTGCAATATTGCGTCTAGAAGCCGAGTGAAACTTTGAGGGATTTCATCCAGAGATGGACCACCCTTCACCATGTAGCGGAGAATGTCTCGGAGCATCAAGCAGTTTGCGCCTTCAAGCAAGACGTCAGATACAGAGAGCTTATCCTGAAATTTGGTCGTTCCGGAGACATGTCTCTGAGCAGAATGATGGAAATAGCCACTCGATATGCAAATGGCAATGAGGAAGATCCACTCGGCAATGACAAGGGGAAACCAGTCGACCAGGACACCGGAGGTGGAAACCCCAGTCGGAAGCAAAAGCGTAAAGCTGAGCCTATAGGTCCTACTGAAGCCACAATCTTGAATGTGCAAGGAAAGTTTAAAGGAAAGCCTAAGGGGCAGTGGGTGTCCAAGAAGGTGAAAGATTAGTCAGGTCAGGACGTCCTGGATTTTCCGTGTTATATTCACACGAAGAAATATGAAGAGGGTAACTTGATTTTGCCCAAGCATAGCACTCGGCAGTGCTGACTCCTGATTCAGCAGTTCCGAGAGGGCCAGCCCAGTGAGAAAGAGTCTGATAAGGATGAAGAGAAAGAAGAAGATGATGGTTACCCTAAGGTCAATGCTACCTTGGTGATTTTTGCTGATGTCGAGAGCAAAAGTCGATTGAAAGTCATTAACAGGGAAGTGAATATGGTTGCTCTGGCAACTACGATGTACTTGAAGTGGTCAAAGACTCCCATTACATTCGACCAGTCAGATCACCCAGCGCACGTTGCTACCCCCGGGCGGCAAGCGTTGGTGGTCGACCCAGTCGTTGGGGCCACCCGACTGACTAAAGCTCTTATGGATGGTGGCAGTGGTCTGAACATTCTGTATGCTGAGACCCTCCAAGGGATGGGCATTCCGATGTCCAAACTCAATGAGAGCAACATGTAGTTCCATGGTGTCATCCCAGGGAAGAAAGCAAAGTCACTTGGTTAGATTGCTCTTGATGTGGTTTTTGGTGATTCCAAGAATTTCCGCAAAGAGAAGTTGTTTGAGGTAGTGGATTTCTACAGTGCCTATCATGCTATTCTCGGCAAGCCTGCATATGCTCGTTTCATGGCCTGTCCATGTTACATATATCTTAAGTTGAAGATGCCTGGACCCAATGGTGTGATCACAGTCACATGAAATAGGCAGAGAGCAGAGGAGTGCCTTTAGAAAGGCTCCAAAATTGCTGATGAGCAAATGGCGGTGGTAGAGATGGAAGAGTACAAGAAAAATGCCAATCCGAGTGATTTGTTGCGAGCTAAGAAGCCTGCTTCAGAATCTGCATTTCAGTCGGCCGGCGAGACGAAGCCAGTCCACATTCACCCGGAAGACCCCACTGCTGCTCCGACCCACATCTCAACGACAATCAATAGCAAATAGTAAGCCGCGCTCATCCAGTAGTTCCTTTGTGAGAACTGGGACATCTTTGCATGGAAACCATCAGACATGCCAGGTGTACCCATGGGGCTGGCTGAGCACCGTTTGCGTGTCGAACCAAGAGCAAAACCTGTCAAAGAGCATCTTCGTTGGTCTACTGTGGAAAAAAGGAAGGCGATTGGTGAGGAAGTGGCTCGGCTCCTGGAAGCTGAGTTCATCCGCGAGATATACCACTCCGAGTGGCTCGCCAACGTCATCATGGTCCCTAAGAAAGATGATTCGCTTCGTATGTGTATAGATTTCAAGCATATCAATCGGGCCTACCCGGAAGACCACTTCCCTCTCCCCGCATTGATCAGATTGTCGACTCAACTATGGGGTGTGAGTGTTTGTCTTTTCTGGATGCATATTCCGGGTACCATCAGATCCGACTGTATGGACCCGATGAAATAAAAACGGCCTTCGTCACCCCATTCGGGTGTTTTTGCTATGTCACCATGCCTTTTGGTCTCAAGAATGCTGGCGCCACATTCATGTGCATGATCCAGAAGTGCCTGCTCACTCAAATCAGCCGGAACATGGAAGCATACATGGATGATATCGTGGTCAAGTCACACAAGAGTTCCGACCTGCTGACTGACCTTGCTGAAACCTTTACCAATCTAAGAAGATATGACATCAAGCTTAATCTGTCCAAATGTACATTCAGAGTCCCAGGAGGAAAGTTACTCGGTTTTCTCGGCTCCGAATGAAGGATTGATGCAAACACAGAAAAATTTGGAGCAATTCTCTGAATGAAATGCCCTGTGCGTGTGCATGACGTTCAGAAGCTCATAGGTTGTTTGGCTGCATTGCGTCGATTCACTTCTCGTCTCGGTGAAAAGGCATTACCTCTTTATTGACTGATGAAAAAGTCTGATACATTCGAGTGGACTCCTGAAGCTGAAGCAGTGTTTGTAGAACTCAAAGCAGTGGCGGAGCCAAGGGGCCCCTCCCCAACCATCGAGCGAACATACAACGGGTATACGTGACCAGGGATACAATCGTAGGTATGCACATAGCCGCCCCCCTATACATGTGTATTTTAGAGAAAAAGAAAGAAGCCCATGTATAAGCCCACTAGTGGCCAGATTGGCAAATTGGCCTCCGCTGTAGTCTCGTGAGTTGTGCTCTCCCTTCCATGATTAGCGTTAAATTAAAGTCGTGCCGCCACTGTCCTATGCCTTTGCTGCCATTGGCGTTGCCTGCCTCTGATCTCCTTCCTCCGCTGCTCATGATCTGATTCATCTGGAGAGTCCACGATGAAGCCTACTTCACTCCTCCAGCCAACGAACATGCCAAGGTTAACACATCAGACTATATTAACCTCTCAATTCTTATATTGCATCAGTTTTATACATCAGATTTTAGTGGGTTTGTGTGATTTGAGATGGTATGAAGAGTTTATGTCTTGCACATGCCTTATAAATATCGTGATGCAAATTATCTTGTCTGAGTTTCTATTTGTGATGCAAAGTTTTTCAATGCCATACTAATACAATATAGCTAATACTATTGAAATTATTAATATTTTTTATCTTGTATGCATGTAGAGGCCAATTTTAAGAAAATGCAATTATAATAATGTTTGTGTATCGTCGAAAGGGAACCTTGCTCTACTCCCTCGGTTCCAAAATATAAGGTGTACTATTTTTTTAAATGTCAAACTTCTCTAACTTTGGTCGGGCTTGTATGGGAAAATATCAATGCCTATGAGACCAAATCATTATAATTAGATTTTTTTCATGAAATATATTTTCATATTTTCTTTATTTAATATATTGATATGTTGATATAATTTAATATAAACTCAAACATAGAAAATGTTATATTTTGGAACTCGACGAGTACAAGATTATTTTTGCAATATTTTTTCGTCTACTTGGCTTGCCCCCCATACCCAAATCCTGGCTCCGCCCCTGACTCAGAACCCTGCTTTCCACCCAGCCGGTGCTTGCTGCCCCAGTCAGCAAAGAGTCTCTATTGTTATATATTGCAACTACTGGACAGGTTGTCAGCACAGTGCTCACAGTCGAGCGAGAGGAAGAAGGCAAGGCCTATAAAGTTCAACGCCCAGTGTATTACATTTCTGAAGTCTTGACTCCGTCCAAGCAAAGGTATCCAAATTACCAGAAGCTTTTCTACGGAATTTATTTCACCACGAAGAAAGTTGCGCATTACTTCGCAGACCACTCGGTTTCAGTCGTCGGCGATGCTCCATTGTCAGAAATTTTGAACAATCGAGATGCAACCGGTCGAGTGGCTAAGTGGGCAATAGAACTTCTCCCTCTGTATATCAAATTTGAAGCAAAAAAGGCAATTGTCTCAGGCAATTGCAGATTTCTTGGCCGAGTAGATTGAGCAACAACATCCGACTCAAGTTCACTCGAAACACTGGACCATGTTCTTTGATGGATCTAAGATGTTGAACGGTTATAGTGCTGGAGTGGTCCTGGTGTCTCCAAGAGGCGACAAACTCAGTCATGTCCTCTAGATTCACTTTGATTCCTCCAACAATGAAGCTGAGTATGAAGCACTTCTCTATGGGTTATGTATGGCCATCTCGCTCGGCATCCGTCACCTGATGGTTTATGGCGACTCAGATTTGGTAGTTAATCAAGTGATGAAGGAGTGGGATATCATGAGCCCTGCCATGACTGGATACTGCAATGCAATAAGGAAATTGTAAAACAAGTTTGAAGGGTTGGAGCTCCACCACAAACCCCGACTCAAGAATCAAGCAGCTGATGATCTGGCAAAAATAGGTTCCACTTGGAATCCCATTCCCAGTAATGTGTTCTTGGAGCATCTCCACGCCCCATCAATGCATGAAGATCCCTTTACAGAGGAGCCCTCTCAACCAATAAGTGCTACCAATCCGATTGAGGTCAAAGTGCCAGCAGTAGTCGACTTAATCATGGAGATTTTGGTAATCACCCCGACTGGATGGTGCCGTATATTGCATATTTGCTCAGGCAGGAGCTTCCAGAGGATGAAGTTGAAGCACGTCATGTCATCCGCAGGTCAAAAGCCTTCATAATTATAGGTGGACAACTTTTCAGAGAAAGTGTTACTGGCGTAGCTCAGCAATGTATCTCTCCAGAAGAGGGTCGACTGATCTTGAATGACATTCACTCGGGGACCTATGGTCACCATGCGTCCTCCTGGACCATCATGGCCAAAGCATACCGAGCAGGATTCTACTGGCCACGAGCTAATGAAATGCAAAAGAGATCGTCGAGGAATGTGAAGGTTGCCAGTTTTACTCGAACATGTCCCACAAGCCTGCATCAGCTTTGGAGACTATTCCACTCGTCTTGCCATTTGCCGTGTGGGGGCTGGACATGGTCGGGCCGTTAAGAACCAACAGAACTGGTTTCACTCATTTCCTCGTGGCAGTCGACAAGTTCACTAAGTGGATTGAGGCCAAACCTATCAAGAACCTTGACTTAAGCACATCCATCAACTTCATCAGAGAATTAGTGTTACGATATGGAGTTCCGCACAGCATCATCACAGAAAATGGCTCCAACTTTGATTCTGATGAGTTCAGAGCATTCTACGCTTCCCAAGGCACTCGGGTCGACTACGCATCCATTGCGCACCCGCAGTCGAATGGGCAAGCGGAAAGAGCAAATGGTTTGATCCTCCAAGGGCTGAAACCCCGATTGATACGCGAACTTAAGCATGCAGCTGGGGCTTGGGTGACTGAGTTGCATTCTGTTTTGTGGGGATTGAGGACAACTCCCAACCGGTCGACTAGTCGAACCCCTTTCTTCATGGTGTACGGGGCTGAAGTTGTGCTTCCGAGTGACATGCTCCACAATGCACCCCGAGTGCAACTCTTCTCAGAAGTCGAGGTAGAGCAAGCACGTCAAGACGCCATAGATCCTATGGAGGAAGAGCAAGAGATGGCCTTGATCTGGTTGACCATTTATCAACAAGACCTTCATCGATTCCATGCCAGAAACATTAAAAAGGTCGAGCATTTCAAGAAGGAGACCTTGTGCTCCGAGTGGATCAGCAACGGCCTCATAAGATCGCCCCTGCTTGGGAAGGCCCCTTCATCGTCACCAAGGTGCTCTACAATGGGGCGTATCACCTTTATAACGTAGCCAAGAAGAAACATGAGCCACACGCTTGGAACGCGGATCTGCTCCGACGATTTTTTTACTTAAACACTCAGATCATCGAGATGTAATAAGAATACTTTCAGATTGTTTATCAAAGACATGATTCATGTAGTCTCATAATGATTGTTCTCGCATAAACGTACGTTCAAATCTCCTAGTGGGTGGCTGTCGGATCTCGGGTTCCGGCAAACCCTTAAGGTTCGAACTCTGGGGTGCGCGCGGAGATTACGCTCTCTACCTCTCCGTCTCGCAAAGATCTAAACTACTGAAAGAACAACACAAGAGACACAGAGTTTATACTGGTTCGGGCCATCGATGCGGTGTAATACCCTACTCCAGTGTGGTGGTGTGGTGGATTGCCTCTTGGGATGATGATGAACAATACAAGGAAGAACAGCCTCGCGAGGGGATGTTCTTGACTGGGGCGATGAACTGCTAGGTGGGTTCAGTCGCCCTTCTCTCTCTGGGTGCCTCTTGATCTCTGATCGATCTCTAGGTGTCTCTACTCCGGGAGTGGCTAGTCCTATTTATAGGCGAAGGCCCTGGGCCTCTTCCCAAATATTGAGCGGGAAGGGCGCCAAGAGTTGGCCATTTTGAAGGGGAACATCTGGTACACTTATCCTGACCAAAGTCGGTCCTCGCCTGCCAAAAGGCTCTGTAGTGACGCCGTCCTGGGCTCCACGGTGAACTCCGTCCCGCCGTTGGACTGGTCTTGGTCTTGTTGCACCGAAATGGATGCCTTTGCTTGATCCTCTCGCCTGCGCTTGCCCCCTTTGCATCAAAGAGGAAAGGAGGACACTGCACGGGCTAGCGCCCGCCCAGCGCCCGTGGTCGTCATGGCTTACGTCATGGGCACCTCGTGAGGTACCCCGCCTTGATCTCTCCGCCTCCTCGTGAGCCAGCCTGATGAGGCCGCGCCCGAGGAAGCTCTGCGTCGTCCGCCCCGCGAGGCTTGGCCCCTCGCGAGGGTCTTGGGTCTTGTGTTGATGAAGATGGGCCGTGATGGGCCTCCTTTGAGCCACGCCGCAGGCCGCAGGCAGGCAAGTCTGGGGACCCCCGTTCCCAGAACGCCGACAGTAGAGCTCGGGCCCAAGGCGCGCCCGGGCTTGGCCGTGCCGAGAGGCGAAAGGGAAAGGGCGAAGCACCGCGGGCCCTAACAGCCTGCGGCCTTGGGCGCCGCGTGGCGGTTGATGGGACGTGGGCGTCTCCGCTTCCCCATGATGCCTTGGTGATCGCGTGGATTGACAAGTCCCTGCATGGAAATCGGGTCATGATTACCTGAGATCGTGGAGGCCGACGGTTGGCCTTCGCCGGCTATAAGTACTGAACGGCACGCGCCCTTCCGGTCCATCCCCCTCGCTTCTCCTTCTTCCTCATGGCGCCATCGAAGAGGTTCTCAGCCACAGAGAAAGGGAAGGCTCGCCAGGTTGAGCCTGCCTCTCCTCCGCCCAAGCGCGGCCGGGGGCGTCCTCGCAAACATCCCGCAGCCACGATGACAGCCCTCCACGGCCGTGGGGGCGATTTCCAGCTTGGTGACGGGCGGGGAGCGGCGACTGGGGGGCGCGCCTCGGTCGCGCGTCCCCCTAGGCCGCATTCCCACGCGGCAGAGGTGCTGCCGGAGTTCATTGTGTGGTCGGCGGAGCCGACTAGCACCCGGCTCCATCTTCCTCGCTTCCTCCTCGGCGAGCTCCCGGCCGGCGCCCCCGGTGGCCTCTGGCTTCAGGCAGACGGCTGCTGCAGCCGGGCTTCATGGGCTGCACTGGAGGTCTCCGCAGCTGGGAGCCTGGCCCTGGCCCGCGGTTGGCAGACGTTTGCCCGCGCGCGGGGCCTGAGCCGTCGGTGCACCCTGCACTTCAAGTTTGACGGCGATGCCACCCTCTTCATGAGGGTGTTCGGGGAAGATGGTCGCCGCGCAGGGTGCTGGGAACCCAGTCCCGGCGACGACGGAGAGGGCAGCGCTCGCGTGGCCGGCGGTGCTTAGGGATCCCCAAGCTTCATCGGTTCTTCCTCGGGCAGCGACTCTTCCAGCGGTGGCCGCAGTCAGCCCCCACGCCGCCGTACCTGCCTGGGAGGTGGTGGTGCGTCTGCCCGCCGTCGCGCCTCGGTGAAGCGCGAGAGGGAGTCTGCTTGAGTCCTGGAGGCGGCTCGAGTCTTCAGTAGGCTGGCGTGAGGCGAGCTGCGCCCGATTTGCCCTTCCCTTTCCTTTGTCCTGTATGAAAAAGACTGTAGTGTGGTGCCCCGCGGGGGCGTGTTTGAGTTATCGTTGTTAATTATCGCTTTGCTTTCGCTATCGTACCCATGCGTAGATAGTTTCCAACCCCAGCCGCAAGGGGGCGACCGACCCAGGCCCTGTGTTCATGTCGTGGTGCCTGTGGGGCACGGACTGGAGGGGTGCTCCTGTAATGGACCTAGGTCGCGAAACCTTGAATGGCTAGGACAGGAATACTCGCGAGGGCGCTCGGCTGCCCCTTCCCTCGCGAGGCCTTGCATAAGAGAAATCGAGGCAGGAGGGTGAAAAAGTTGAAGAACCACAAGTCAAAGGCGGCAACAACTCCAATAAAACTTCGAACGAAAACAAGCCAACTGCGGAAAGCAAATGAAAAAGCCGCGTCCGGCACCTAATCTAGTCTTCGACGTCTTCTCACCAGCGCGGAGCTAAGTGCTGCCACTGGGTGTGGGAGGGAGCCCCAGGGCCTTAGGCCGGCGCTCCTGAGACTCCGGGGCGTGTACAGCCTCAACTCATTATTATGTGAGAGTGTCACGGGCGGCGAGCCTCACAGGCGTTCGCCTTCTTCACAGGCTTCGGGCCTTTCTTCTTAGGGGAAACGAGCTTCACGGGCACTTGCCCTCTTCACAGGCTCTGGGCCTTCTCCAAAAAAGCGTAATCTTCACAGGTGTTCGCCTTCTTCACAGGCTCTGGGCCTTTTCTAAAAAGGATAATCTTCACAGGCGTTCGCCTTCTTCACAGGCTCTGGGCCTTTTCCAAAAAGGATAATCTTCACAGGCGTTCGCCTTCTTCACAGGCTCTGGGCCTTTTCCAAAAAGGATAATCTTCACAGGCGTTCGCCTTCTTCACAGGCTCTGGGCCTTTTCCAAAAAGGATAATCTTCACAGGCGTTCGCCTTCTTCACAGGCTCTGGGCCTTTTCCAAAAAGGATAATCTTCACAGGCGTTCGCCTTCTTCACAGGCTCTGGGCCTTTTCCAAAAAGGATAATCTTCACAGGCGTTTGCCTTCTTCACAGGCTCTAGGCCTTTTAGGGGTAAAACCTCCGGAGGTGCTGGATGTTCCACGCGTTCTGGATCGGCTCCCGCTCTTGAGTCTCCAAGCGTGCTGAGCCAGGCCTGGAAACATGAACAACCTTAAAAGGGCCCTCCCACATGGGGGAGAGCTTGTGCAGCCCCTCCCTGGAGAGAACCCGCCTGAGCACGAGGTCTCCTACCTCAAGAGTCCTGGGGCGGATGTTGCGGCAGTGATATCGTCGTAGCGCCTGTTGGCACCTCGCCGCTCGTAACGCGGCTTCTCGGCGGTGTTCCTCCCCCGGCACGAGGTCCGTCCCCCGCATGGCGTCCTGCTGCGCCTCGTCGAATGCCAGGACCCGCGCGGAGCGACGTCTGACCTCGTGAGGGAGGACTGCTTCGGCTCCGTAGACCAGGAAGAACGGGATCTCTCCAGTTGGCTTGGTCGCGGTTGTGCAGATGGGCCACAACACGGACTGGAGCTCATCGTACCAACCTCTGCCGCAGGCATCCAGCTTCTTCTTGAACGTCCTAGTCTTGAGGCCCCTCAGGACCTGTGCGTTGGCTCGTCCGACCTGGCCGTTGCTTCGTGGGTGCGCCCCCGAAGCGTAGCATATCTGCGTTCCAAGGTTAGCACAGTATGTTCTAAAAAGGTTACTGGTGAATTGCGAATCGTTGTCTGTGATGATGCGGTTCGGCACCCCGAACCGACTTACGATGCCTCTGATGAACTTGACCGCCGAACCCGCGGGGATGGTGCGGACGGCCTCTACTTCTGCCCACTTAGTAAACTTGTCGATGGCGATGTAGAGGTAGCGGTAGCCCCCTGGTGCCCGAGGGAATGGGCCCAGAATGTCCAGCCCCCAGACTGTGAATGGCCATAAAAGTGGGATAGTCTGCAGGCCTCCCACCGGCTGATGGATCTGCTTGGCGTGAAATTGGCAGGCCTCACAAGCCTTTACCAGTTCGACAACGTCATTGAGCGCGGTGGGCCAGTAGAACCCACTGCGAAATGCCTTGCCAACGAGGGTCCGTGATGATGCATGATGCCCACAGTCCCCGCCGTGTATGTCCCCCAACAGTTCCTTTCCTTGCTCCCTGGAGATGCAGCGTAGCGATACGTCGTTTGGTCGCTTCCGGTAGAGTTCTCCATCCCTGATGCAGTATGCCGTGGCCTGCCACGCCACGCGCTCCGCTTCCTCCTCCTTCTCCGGCGGGGTCCCTTGTGTTAAGTAACTCCTAAGTTCCGTGATCCAGCACTCCTCCTGGGGTTCCATTGTCAGGAGCAGGCGTGCTCCTGAGGCCGGGCCGCAGACCGGGGCTCCCGAGGCAGGTGGCTGGGGGAGTTCCTCCCGAGGCTGAGCAGTGTTTGACAATGACGGTTGGGCTGAGGGCTTGAAGAGCCGCTCTTCAAAGACGCTGGGTGCCTGAGGTAACCGCCGGTACGCCCGTCCAGCGATGTCATCGGCCTCCTGATTGGTGCCGCGGGGCACATGCTTCGACTCCAACCCCCAGAACTGTTTCTCCATTCTGCGGACCTCCGCTAGATAGGCTTCCATGTGCTCATCTTTTGGCTCATACACCTTGTTGGAGAAGTTGACAAGGAGCTGCGAATCGCCCTTGACGGTGAGGCGCTTCACCCCCAGTGCGGCTGCGGCCTTCAAGCCCGCTATTAGACCTTCATACTCCGCTATGTTGTTGGAGACCTTTTCACCATGCTGGAAGCAGAGTTGTACAACATAGTAGAGCTTGTCCTGAGTGGGTGATATCAGCACCGCACCAGCCCCAGCTGTCGGATTTCGGTTCCGGCAGACCCTTGAGGTTCGAACTCTGGGGTGCGCAAGGGGATTATGCCCTCTACCTCTCCATCTCGCAAAGATCTAACTACAGAAAGAACAACACGAAAGACACAGGGTTTAAACTAGTTCGGGCCACCATTGTGGTGTAATACCCTACTCTTGTTTATGGTGGGTGGATTGCCTCTTGGGCTGATGATGATGAATAATACACGGAAGAACAGCCTCACAAGGGTCTGTTCTTGGCGAGGGGGATGAACTGTTAGGAGGGGTTTAGCCGCCCTTCTTTCTCTCTCTCTCTCGCCCTCTGCTTGCTCGGATTCTGGGTACCCCCTTTCCTAGGGGTGGCTAGTCCTATTTATAGGCAAAGGCCCTGGGCCTCTTCCCAAATATTGAGCGGGAAGGGCGCCAACAATTGGCCAATTCGAAGGGGAACATCCAGTACACTTATCCTGACCAAAGTTGGTCCTCGCCCACCAAAGGCCCTGTGATGACGCCGTTTTGGGCTCCACGATGACCTTCTTCCCACCGTTGGACTGGTCTTGGTCTCGTTGCACCGAAATGGATGCCTTTGCCTGATCCTCTCGCCTGCGCTTGCCCCCTTTGCATCAAAGAGGAAAGGGAGGACACTGCGCGGGCTGGCGCCCGCCTGGCGCCCTTGGTCGTCATGGCTTGCGTCATGGGCACCTCGTGAGGTACCCTGCCTTGATCTCTCCGCCTCCTCATGAGCCAGCCTGATGAGGCCGCGCCTGAGGAAGCACCGTGTCGTCCGCCCCGCGAGGCTTGGCCCCTCGCGAGGGTCTTGGGTCTTGTGTTGATGAAGATGGGCCGTGTTGGGCCCCCTTTGAGCCACGCCGCAGGCCGCAGGCAGGCAAGTCTGGGGACCCCCGTTCCCAGAATGCCGGCAGTAGCCCCCGGGCCCAAGGCGCGCATGGACTTGGCCATGCCGAGGAGCGAAAGGGCAAGGGCGAAGCGCCGCGGGCCCTAACAGCCTGCGGCCTTGGGCACCGCGTGGCGGTTTGATTAGATGTGGGCGTCTCCGCTTCCCCACGATGCCTTGGAAACTGCGTGACTTGACTAGTCCCTGCATGCATAGATACGGGTCATTATTACCTACAATCGTGGTGCTCGGCGGTTGGTCTTTTCCGGCTATAAGTACGGGGTCGCGTGAGCTCCGCCAGTCCGCCCCTTCCTGCTTCTCTTCTTCTTCTCCTTGGCCACTCGCCGCTCTCATGGCTCCGAAGAGGTTCTCAGCCACAGAGAAGGGAAAGGCCAGTCGGGCAGGGCCCGACTCCCCCCGGCCAAGCGCGGCCGGGGTCGTCCCCGCAAGCATCCCGCGGTCCCCATTGCGGCTTCCCGTGGCCACAGGGGTGGTTCCCCGCGTGGTGGTGAGCGCTCGGCTGCCAAGGGGAGGCAGGCCGTGACTACACGGCCCCCCAGGCCGCGCTTTCGCTCGGCGGAGGTGCTGCCGGAGTTCGTCGTGTGCTTGGCGGACCCGACCAACACCTGGCTCCAGCTCCCCCGCTTCTTCATCAGCGAGCTGCCAGCCAGCGCACGGTGCGGCTTCTGGCTCCAGGCTGACGGTTGTTGCAGCACGGCCTCCTGGGTTTCGCTTGAGGTCTCCCCTTCTGGAAACGGGGCCCTGACTCGTGGCTGGCAAACGTTTGCCCGCGCGCGCGGCCTGAGTCAGCGGTGCACCCTGCACTTCAAGTTCGACGGCGACGGCACCCTTTATGTGAGGGTGTTTGGGGAAGATGGTCGCCGCGCTGGATGCTGCCCCGAGGGCGACGACCGCGGCCAGGGGCCCCGCCCCGACGACGATGGAGGAGATAGCGCCCGCGCGGATGGCGGCGCTCGATGCTCCCCAAGCTTCACCAACTCTTCTTCAGGCGACTCCTCCAGCGGTGGCCGCATCCATCCCCCACGCCGTCGCGCTTGCTTGGGGGGCGGCGATTCGTCCGCCTGTCACCGCGCCCCAGTGTAGCGCGAGAGGGAGTCCGCCTGAGCCCTGGAGGCATCCCGGGTCGCCTCGGCTGGCCGGAGCGAGGCGAGCCACGCCGGGCTCGTCTTTTCTTTTCCTTTTGTTTCCTGCGTAAAGGAGAACGGTTGCATGTAGCCCCGTGGGGGCGTGTTGGAGGTTATTGCTGTTAACAACTACCTTGATTTAGCTTTCGCGCTTTTCAGCTGTGTGCCTGCACGTAAATAGTTCCCGGCCCCAGCCGTCGGGGGGGGGGGGGGGGGCGACTGACCCAGGCCCTGTGTGCGTGTCGCGGTGCCCGAGGGGCACGGACTGGAGGGGTGCTCCCGTAATGGACCCAGGTCGTGAAACCTTAGAACGAGTAGAACAGGAACCCTCGCGAGGGCGTTCGGCTGCTCCCCCTCGCGAGACTTTTTTCAAGAGGAATCAAAACGGGGGAGTGAAAATCAACGAAATGTAAACCAATGACAGCAATAATTTCAATAAAACTTCAACTGCGAACAAAGCGAACCAACTGCGGAAAGCAAATGAAAAAGCCGCGTCCGGCACCTAATCTAGTCTTCGATGTCTTCTCACCAGCGCGGAGCTAAGTGCTGCCACTGGGCGTGGGAGGGAGCCCCAGGGCCTGAGGCCGGCGCTCCTGAGACTCCGGGGCATGTACAACCCCACTCATTATTATGTGAGAGTGTCACGGGCGGCGAGCTTCACAGGCATTGGCCTTATTCACAGGCTCCGGGCCTTTCTTCTTGGGGTAACGAGCTTCACAGGCATTGGCCTTATTCACAGGCTCCGGGCCTTTCTTCTTGGGGTAACGAGCTTCACAGGCATTGGCCTTCTTCACAGGCTCCGGGCTTTTCTTCTTGAGGTAACGAGCTTCACAGGCTCTTGCCTTCCTCACAGGCTCTGGGCCTTTCTTCTTGGGGGTAATGAGCTTCACAGGCACTTGCCTTCCTCACAGGCTCTGGGCCTTTTCCAAAAAGGGTTAATCTTCACAGGCGTTCGCCTTCTTCACAGGCTCCGGTCCTTTTCCAAAAAGGATTGATCTTCACAGGCGTTCGCCTTCTTCACAGGCTCCGGGCCTTTTCCAAAAAGGATTGATCTTCATAGGCATTCGCCTTCTTCACAGGCTCCGGGCCTTTTCCAAAAAGGTTTGATCTTCACAGGCGTTCGCCTTCTTCACAGGCTCCGGGCCTTTTCCAAAAAGGATTGATCTTCACAGGCGTTCGCCTTCTTCACAGGCTCAGGGCCTTTTATGGGTAGAACCTCCGGAGGTGTTGGATGTTCCACGCGTTCTGGATCGGCTCCCCTTCCTAAGTCTCCAAGCACACGGAGCCTGGCCTGGAAACATGAACAACCTTGAACGGGCCTTCCCACATGAGAGAGAGCTTGTGTAGCCCTTCCCTGGAGAGAACCCGTCTGAGCACGAGCTCTCCTACCTCGAGGGTCCTGGGGCGGATGCTGCGGTAGTGATATCGTCGCAGCGCCTGCTGCTACCTTGACGCTCGCAGCGCGGCTTCTCGGCGGCGTTCCTCCCCCAGCACGAGGTCCATCCCCCGCATGGTGTCCTGTTGCGCCTCATCGAACGCTAGGACCCACGCGGAGCGATGTCTGACCTCATGAGGGAGGACTGCTTCGGCTCCGTAGACTAGGAAGAATGGGGTCTCCCCGGTTGGCTTGGTCGCGGTCATGCGGATGGACCACAACACGGACTGGAGCTCATCATACCAACCTCTGCCGCAGGCCTCCAGCTTCTTCTTGAACGTCCTTGTCTTGAGGCCCCTCAGGACCTCCGCGTTGGCTCGTTTGGCCTGGCCGTTGCTCCGCGGGTGCGCCACCAAAGCGTAGCATATCTGCGTTCCAAGGTTAGCACAGTATGTTTTGAAGAGGTTACTGGTGAACTGCGAACCGTTGTCTGTGATGATGCGGTTCGGCACCCCGAACCGGCTCACGATGCCCCTGATGAACCTGACCACGGAACCCGCGGGGATGGTGCGGACAGCCTCCACTTCTGCCCACTTGGTGAATTTGTGAATGGCGACGTAGAGGTAGCGGTAGCCCCCTGGCGCCCGAGGGAACGGGCCCAGAATATCCAGCCCCCAAACTGCAAATGGCCATGAAAGGGGTATAGTCTGCAAGCCTCCCGCCGGCTGATGGATCTGTTTGGCGTGAAATTGGCAAGCCTCACAAGCCTTCACCAGCTCGACAGCGTCGTTGAGCACGGTGGGCCAATATAACCCGCTGCAGAATGATTTGCCGATGAGGGTCCGTGATGATGAGTGATGCCCACAGTCCCCGCCATGTATGTCCTCCAACAGTTCCTTCCCTTTCTCCCTGGAAATGCAGCGCAGGGATACATCGTTTGGCCACTTCCGGTAGAGCTCTCCGTCCCTGATGCAGTATGCCGTGGCTTGCCGCGCCACACGCTCCGCTTCTTCCTCCTGCTCCGGCAGGGCCCCTTGTGTTAAATAACTCCGGAGTTCCGTGATCCAGCATTCCTCCTGAGGTTCCATAGTTAGGAGCAGGCGTGCCCCTGAGGCAGGGCCGCAGGCCGGGGCCCCTGAGGCAGGTGGCTGGTGGAGTTCCTCCCGAGGCTGAGCAGTGTTTGACAACGACGGCTGGGCTGAGGGCTTGAAGAGCCGTTCTTCAAAGACGCCAGGCTCCTGAGGCAACCGCCTGGACGCCCGTCTGGCGATGTCATCGACTTCCTGATTGGTGCCACAGGGCACATGCCTCAATTCCAGCCCCCAGAACTGCTTCTCCATCCTGCGGACCTCCACCAGATAGGCCTCCATGTGCTCATCCCTTGGTTCGTACACCTTGTTGGAGAAGTTGACAAGGAGCTGCGAGTCACCCTTGATGGTGAGGCGCTTCACCCCCAGAGCTGCTACGGCCTTCAACCCCGCTATCAGACCCTCATATTCCGCTATGTTGTTCGAGACCTTTTCGCCTTGCTGGAAACAGAGCTGTACAGCGTAGTAGAGCTTGTCCTGAGTGGGCGATATCAGCACCGCACCTGCCCCGGCGCCGTGCCTGGAGAACGCCCCATCGAAGTACATGACCCAGCCTTCCGGTGCCTCACTCCCTGGGGAGAGGGACCGATCCTCGTTGTTCTCGAGGCCGGGTGCCTCCGTCCATTCTGCCACGAAATCTGCTAACGCTGCTCCTTTGATGACCCTGGTCGTGCTAAACTCGAGCTGGAACGCCTGTAGTTCTATGTTCCACTCGGCGACCCGTCCGGCTGAGTTAGGGCTCCAGAGCACCCTCTCCAAGGGGTATGACGAGACGACCTTGATGGGATGCCCTTGGAAGTAGTGACGCAGCTTGCGCGAGGCCACCAGTAGTGCGAGGAGGAGATTCTGAGGCATGGGGTACCGTGCCCTCGCATCCCGCAACACCGTGCTGACAAAGTAGACTGGGTGCTCAACAAGGCCGAGAGCATCAGTGTTCGCAGCGCCCTCCGGAGGCAAGGGCGCTTCGCGAGGTGATGTGGCCTCGGGAGGTCGTCCGTCCAGGTGAGTGGCCTCTCCTGCTTCCGGTGCACTCTTCGACGACTGATCTTCCTCAGCCGTAGTTATGTCTCTCGTGGGCCTTCCTTGTTCCTGCCTTGCCTTACCTCGGGCTGCTGATGTGGCTCTGATTTGGCGCTCTTCCCTGACCGCCACCAGGGCTGCGCTGGCAGAGTAGGGAGTGGCGGCGAGGTAGAGCAGCAGGGGCTCTCGAGGACGCGGAGCCACCATGACTGGGGGACTGGTTAGGTACCTCTTGAGATCTTGAAACGCCTTATCTGCCTCTTCAGTCCATTCAAAAGGCCCCTTCTTCTTCATTAGTGGGAAGAAAGGTAGTGCTCGCTCCCCCAGTTTGGAGATGAAGCACCCTAGCGCGGTCATGCGTCCGGTGAGCTTCTGCATTTCTCTGAGGGTTTTCGGCGGGCTCATGTCCTCGACCGCCTTGACCTTCTCCGGGTTAGCCTCGATGCCCCGATGGGACACGAGGAAGCCCAAGAGCTTGCCTGAGGGGACTCCGAACACACACTTCTCTGGGTTGAGCCGCAGGTTCACTGCGTCGAGGCTCATGAAGGTCTCCTCCAGGTCTTGTATCAGGGTCTTGGCCTCCCGAGATTTCACCACAATGTCGTCAACATAAGCTTCGACATTCTTCTCGAGCTGTGGGCCCAAGGTGATGTGCATCAGCCGCTGAAAGGTCTCCCCTGCGTTACGCAGCCCAAATGGCATGCATGTATAGCAGTACACCCCGCATGGGGTTAAGAAGGCAGTCTTCTCGACGTCTTCTACCGCCATCTTGATCTGGTGGTACCCAGAGAAGGCGTCCAGGAAGCAGAGCAGCTCGCACTTCGCTGTGGAATCGACGATCTGATCGATGCGGGGGAGCGGGAACGGATCTTGCGGGCATGCCTTGTTGAGGTTGGTGAAGTAGACACACATGCGTTCCTTTCTCCCCTTCTTGGGCACAACGACAGGGTTGGCCAACCAATCCGGGTATCGGACCTCGCGAATGACCCCAGCGGCCTCCAACTTGCGGGTTTCTTGGACGATGAAGGCTTGCTTCTCTGCGGACTGCCGCCTGGCTTTCTGCTTCACGGGGCGCACGTTCGGGCACATGTTGAGGTGATGCTCGATGACGCTCTGGGGGATCCCTACCAACTGATCAGGCTCCCAAGCGAACACCTTCTTATTTGCGCGCAGGAACCTGATCAGAGCTTCCTCCTGCTCAGGCTCGAGGTTGGCGCCTATGGTGAAAGTGGCACTGGAGGACCCGTCTTTGTCGACAGGTATCTGCTTGGTTTTTGCCTTGTCCTGGGTGAACAACTGCCTCTTCTTGGCTGGCGCAGCCCCCTTGAGTTCGGGGGTCCCCGCGTCGGCTGGCTGTGCCGAGGCCGCCGTCTTGAAGGCGAGCTTGAGTACCCGCAGGGCATCCTCGGTGTCCCCGTGCACGGTGAGGACACCGCTGCTCCCGGGCATCTTCATGAGGTTATACACCGGGTGCGTGGCGGCCATGAACTGGGCCAGCACCAGGTAGCCGAGGATGGCATTGTAAGGAAGGCCGATGGGGGCGATGTCGAAGTCGACCATTTCCGTGCGGAAGTTGTTGTAGGTGCCGAAGGTTACTGGGAGCCAGATCTGTCCCAAGGAGCTGGATGACCCGCCCCCGACGCCCAAGAAAGACCGACTGGGTTGCAGCCGCTCCAGGGGTATGTAGAGGAGGTTGAAGGTCTCAACCGAAAGCACGCTGAGGCCGGCGCCGCCGTCGACGAGGGTTCTGGTGACAGCCACCTGGCAGATGGTGGGGGTGCACAACATGGGGAGCGCGCCCGAGCCAGCCAAGTTGGCGGGGTGGTCCTCCGAGCTGAAGGCCAGACCGACCTCGCGCGCAACTTGGTCCGTGGGAGCCCCCTGCCGTGCGGAAATGGCGCCGACCCGGCGGACAAACGACTTGACGTGGCGACTTGTGGGCGGCGCCTGCGAGCCGCCCAGGAAGGCCACGACGACCGGGGGTGTTGATGTCGCGGTGCGGTCATCTTGCCGCACAGGCAGATGCTGGGATGACGCTTGATGCTCGTTCCCCGCCAGGCCGGTGGCGGCGTTGGTGGCGGGCGACGGGGAACGACGAGGACGCCCATCGACGGGGGCCGCCTGGGCGACGCGGGCTCGACGAGCGTCGGACATGGACGCGATGGTCGGAGGAGAACGAAGCGGTGGAAGACAAATTCCGGCGCACCCCTACCTGGCGCGCCAAATGTCGGATTTCGGGTTCCGGCAGACCCTTGAGGTTCGAACTCTGGGGCGCGCGCAGAGATTATGCCCTCTACCTCTCCGTCTTGCAAAGATCTAACTACAGAAAGAACAACACGGAAGACACATGGTTTATACTAGTTTGGGCCACCATTATGGTTGAATACCCTACTCTAGTTTGTGGTGGGTGGATTGCCTCTTGGGCTGATGATGATGAATAATACAAGGAAGAACAGCCTCGCGAGGATCTGTTCTTGGCGAGGGGGATGAACTGTTAGGAGGAGTTCAGCCGCCCTTCTCTCTCTCTCTCTTGCCCTCTGCTTGCTCGGATTCTGGGTACCCCCTTTCCTGGGGGTGGCTAGTCCTATTTATAGGCAAAGGCCCTGGGCCTCTTCCCAAATATTGAGCAGGAAGGGCGCCAACAATTGGCCAATTCGAAGGGGAACATCCAGTACACTTATCCTGACCAAAGTTGGTCCTCGCCTGCCAAAGGCCCTGTGGTGACGCCGTTCTGGGCTCCACGATGACCTCCTTCCCACCGTTGGACTGGTCTTGGTCTCATTGCACCGAAATGGATGCCTTTGCCTGATCCTCTCGCCTGCGCTTTCCCCCTTTGCATCAAAGAGGTAAGGTAGGACACTGCGCGGGCTGGCGCCCGCCTGGCGCCCTTGGTCGTCATGGCTTGCGTCATGGGCACCTCGTGAGGTACCCTGCCTTGATCTCTCCGCCTCCTCATGAGCCAGCCTAATGAGGTCGCGCCTGAGGAAGCACCGTGTCGTCCGCCCCGCGAGGCTTGGCCCCTCGCGAGGGTCTTGGGTCTTGTGTTGATGAAGATGGGCCGTGCTGGGCCCCCTTTGAGCCACGCCGCAGGCCGCAGGCAGGTAAGTCTGGGGACCCCCGTTCCCAGAACGCCGACACTAGCGCTGTGCCTGGAGAATGCCCCATCAAAGTACATGACCCAACCTTCCGGCGCCTCACTCCCTGGGTAGAGGGACCGAGCCTCGTCGTCCTTAAGACCTGGTGCCTCCGTCCATTCTGCCATGAAATTCGCTAATGCTGCTCCCTTGATGACCCTGTTCGTGCTGAACTCGAGCTGAAACGCCTGCAGTTCTATGTTCCATTCAGCGACCCTTCCTGCTGAGTTGGGGCTCCTGAGCACTCTTTCCAAGGGGTATGACGAGACGACCTTGATGGGGTGACCCTGGAAGTAGTGACGCAGCTTTCGCAAGGCCACCAGTAGCGCGAGGAGGAGCTTCTGAGGCATGGGATACCGTGCCCTCGCGTCCCGTAACACCGTGCTAACGAAGTACACTGGGTGTTCCACGAGGCTGAGCGCATCAGCGCTCGCGGCGCCTCGCGAGGCGGCGAGGCCTCTGGAGGCAGATCGTCCAGGTGAGTGGCTTCTCCTGCTCCCGACGCACTCTTTCGTGGCTGATCTTCCTCATCCGCGGTTGCGGCCTTCGGGGGCCTTCCCTGTTCCTGTTTTGCCTTGTCCCGAGTTGCTGCTGTGGTTCTGCTTTGGCGCTCCTCCCTAACCGCCACCATGGTTGCGCTGGCGGAGTAAGGAGTGGCGGCGAGGTAGAGCACCAGGGGCTCCTAAGGACGCGGAGCCACCATGACCGGAGGGCTGGTCAGCTATTTCTTGAGATCTTGAAACGCTTTGTTTGCCTCTTCAGTCCATTCAAAGGCCCCCTTTTTCTTCATTAGCTGGAAGAAGTGCAGCGCCCGTTCCCCCAGCCTGGAGATGAAGCCCCCTAGCACGGTCACACGTCTGGTGAGCTTCTGCATTTCTCTGAGGGTCTTTGGCGGGCTCATGTCCTCGACCGCCTTAACCTTTTCCGGGTTAGCCTCGATGCCTCGATGGGACACGAGGAAACCCAAGAGCTTGCCTGAGGGGACTCCGAACACACACTTCTCTGGGTTGAGCGCAGGTTCACTGCGTCGAGGCTCGCGAAGGTTTCCTCCAGGTCTTGTATCAGGGTCTTGGCCTCCCGAGACTTCACCACAATGTCGTCGACGTAAGCTTCGACATTCTTCCCAAGCTGTGGGCCCAAGGTGATGTGCATCAGCCGCTGAAACGTTGCCCCTGCGTTACGCAGCCCAAATGGCATGCATGTATAGCAGTACACCCCGCAAGGGGTTAGGAAGGCGGTCTTCTCGACGTCTTCTACCGCCATCTTGATCTGATGATACCCAGAGAAGGCGTCCAGGAAGCATAGCAGGTCGCACTCTACGGTGGAGTCGACGATCTGGTCAATGCGGGGAAGCGGGAATGGATCTTGCGGGCATGCCTTGTTGAGGTTGGTGAAGTCGACACACATGTGCTCCTTTCCTCCCTTCTTCGGCACCACGACAGGGTTTGCCAACCAATCCAGGTATCGAACCTCGCGAATGACCCCAACGGCTTCTAACTTGCGGGTTTCTTGAACGATAAAGGCCTGCTTTTCTGTGGACGGCTGCCTTGCCTTCTGCTTCACGGGGTGCACGTTTGGGCACACGTTGAGGTGGTGCTCGATTACGCTCCTGGGAATCCCTGCTAACTGATCAGGCTCCCAAGCGAATACCTTTTTGTTCGCGCGCAGGAACCTGATCAGGGCCTCCTCCTGCTTAGGCTCGAGGTTGGTGCCTATGGTGAAAGTGGCACTGGAGGTCCCGTCCTCGTCGACAGGTATCTGCTTGGTTTCCGCCTTGTCCTGGGTGAACAACTGCTTTTTCTTGGCAGGCGCAGCCCCCTTGGGCTCGGGGGTCCCTGAGTCGGCGGGTTGTGCCGATGCCGCCGTCCTGAAGGCGAGCTCGAGCACCCGCAGCGCGTCCCCGGCGTCCCCGTGCACGGTGAGGACGCCGCTGCTCCCGGGCATCTTCATTAGGTTGTACGCCGGGTGCGTGGCGGCCATGAACTTGGCCAGCACTGGGTACCCGAGGATGGCATTGTAGGGGAGGACGATGGGGGCGATGTCGAGGTCGACCATCTCCGTGTGAAAATTGTCGTAGGTGCCGAAGGTTACTGGGAGCCGGATCTGTCCCAGGGAGCTGGGTGACCCGCCCCCAACTCCCGCGAAGGGCCGACTGGGTTGCAGCCGTTCCAGGGGTATGCGAAGGAGATTGAAGGCCTCAAACGAAAGCACGCTGAGGCCCGCGCCACCATCGCTGAGGGTTCTGGTGATGGCCACCTGGCAGATGGTGGGGGTGCACAACATGGGGAGCGTGCCCGAGCTTGCCGAGTTGGAGGGGTGGTCTTCTGAGCTGAAGGTCAGGCCAGCCTTGGGCACCGCCCGATCCGGGAGAGACCCCTGCCACGCGGAAGCGGTGCTGACCTGGCGGACAAACGGCTTGACGTGGCGGCTTGTAGGTGGCGCCTGCGAGCCGCCCAAGAGGGCCGCAACGACCGGGGGCATTGGTGTAGCGGTGCGGCCATCTCGCTACACTGACGGATGCTGAGACGACGCCTGCTGCCCGTTCCCCGCCGGGTCGGGGGCGGCGTTGACGGCGGGCGACGGGGAACGATGAGGACGCCCGCCGACGGGAGCCGTCTGGGCGACGTGGGAAGTGATGGCAGCCCGGCGCTCGGCCCAGGCCCGGCGAGCGTCGGACATGGACGCGACGGTCGGAGGAGAGCGGAGTGGTGGAAAACAAATTCCGGCGCACCCCTACCTGGCGTGCCAAATGTCGGATCTCGGGTTCCGGCAGACCCTTAAGGTTCGAACTATGGGGTGCGCGCGGAGATTACGCTCTCTACCTCTCCGTCTCGCAAAGATCTAAACTACTGAAAGAACAACACAAGAGACACAGAGTTTATACTGGTTCAGGCCACCGATGCGGTGTAATACCCTACTCTAGTGTGGTGGTGTGGTGGATTGCCTCTTGGGCTGATGATGAACAATACAAGGAAGAACAGCCTCGCGAGGGGCTGTTCTTGACTGGGGCGATGAACTGCTAGGTGGGTTCAGTCGCCCTTCTCTCTCTGGGTGCCTCTTGATCTTTGATCGATCTCTAGGTGTCTCTACTCCGGGAGTGGCTCGTCCTATTTATAGGCGAAGGCCCTGGGCCTCTTCCCAAATATTGAGCGGGAAGGGCGCCAACAGTTGGCCATTTTGAAGGGGAACATATGGTACACTTATCCTGACCAAAGTCGGTCCTCGCCTGCCAAAAGGCTCTGTAGTGACGCCGTCCTGGGCTCCACGGTGACCTCCTACCCACCGTTGGACTGGTCTTGGTCTTGTTGCACCGAAATGGATGCCTTTGCTTGATCCTCTCGCCTGCGCTTGCCCCCTTTGCACCAAAGAGGAAAGGAGGACACTGCGCGGGCTGGCGCCCACCCGGCGCCCGTGGTCGTCATGGCTTACCTCATGGTCACCTCGTGAGGTACCCCGCCTTGATCTCTCCGCCTCCTCATGAGCCAGCCTGATGAGGCCTCGCCCGTGGAAGCTCTGCGTCGTCCGCCCCGCGAGTCTTGGCCCCTCGCGAGGGTCTTGGGTCTTGTGTTGATGAAGATGGGCCGTGCTGGGCCTCCTTTGAGCCACGCCGCAGGCCGTAGGCAGGCAAGTCTGGGGACCCCCGTTCCCAGAACGCCGATAGTGGCTTAGCCGCGAACCTATTTCGCCTAAGTTTCAAAAATGCTCCGGAGAGCAATCCTCCCACTCGAGGGCTTAGCTCCGAACCAGATTCGCCTAAGTTTCAAAAATACTCGGAGTGGAGAGTAATCCTCCTACTCGGGGGCTTAGTTATGAACCAGCTTCGCCTAAGTTTCAAAAATAATCCGAGTGGAGAGCAATCCTCCCAATCGGGGGCTTAGCTGCGATCCGTACTCACCGAAGTTTCAAAAATACTCTGAGTGGAGAGCAATCCTCCCACTCGGGGGCTTAGCTGCGATCCCGTACTCGCCAAAGTTTCAAAAATACTCTGAGTGGAGAGCAATCCTCCCACTCAGGGGCTTAGCTACGAACCAGATTCGCCAAAGTTTCAAAAATACTCTGAGTGGAGAGCAATCCTCCCACTCAGGGGCTTAGCTACGAACCAGATTCACCTAAGTTTCAAAAATACTCCGAGTGGAGAGCAATCCTCCCAGTCAGGGGCTTAGCTGCGATCCAGTACTCGCCTAAGTTTCAAAAATACTCTAAGTGGAAAGCAATCCTCCCACTCGGGGGCTTAGTTGCAATCCCGTACTCGCCTAAGTTTAAAAGATACTCCGACTGGAGATCAATCCTCCCACTTGGGGACTTAGCTACGATCCCGTACTCGCCTAAGTTTCAAAAACCACTCTGAGTGGAGAGCAATCCTCCCACTCGGGGGCTTAGCTGCGAACCAGATTCGCCTAAGTTTCAAAAATACTCCGAGTGGAGAGTAATTCTCCTACTCGGGGGCTTAGCTGCGAACCAGATTCACCTAAGTTTTAAAAAATACTCTGAGTGGAGAGCAATCCTCCCACTCAGGGGCTTAGCTGCGATCACGTACTCGCCTAAGTTTCAAAAATACTTCGAGTGGAGAGCAATCCTCCCACTCGGGGGCTTAGCTGCGATCCCGTACGCATCTAAGTTTCAAAAATACTCCGAATGGAGAGCAATCCTCCCACTCGAGGGCTTAGCTGCGATCCCGTACTCGCCTAAGTTTCAAAAATACTCCGAGTGGAGCATAATCCTCCCACTCGGGGGCTTAGTTGCGATCCCGTACTCGCCTAAGCTTCAAAAATACTCCAAGTGGAGAGCAATCCTCCCACTCCGAGGCTTAGCTACGATCCCATACTCGCCTAAGTTACAAAAACCACTCTGAGTGGAGAGCAATCCTCCCACTCGAGGGCTTAGTTGCGAACCAACTTCGCCTAAGTTAAAAAATCCAAGCACATTGGAGGCAAGAAAACTATATTCGGATAAAACAACCAAGTTCGGATAAATCCAGCAAGGTTCAGAACCATGAGCAAAAGTACTCGGGCATCAGGCCCGAAAGAGTTTAAAGGTTACATAATCACTCGGCATTCTGAGGCAAACATATTCAAATCATCAAGTTTTTCACTCGGCAGGAGGAGGGCTAGCTGGCTCGACAAAGGTGTCCAAGTCAATACCGTCTGCAATGCGAGTGGCTGCGTCAATAAAGGTCTCCATGAAATACTAAATCTGAAGCTTCTTGGTGTTTGCCACCTGAAGAGCTTTCAGCTCTTCTTCCTTGGTGTCCTTGTAGTGAACACGGACGAGTGACAGAGCCACGTCAGCACCACAACGAGCGGCAGACTTTTTCCATGCTTGCACTCGGTCAGGGATTTCATTGAGTCGAGTCATCAGTGACTCGAGGTCATTCTGAAGCACATCTTCTGTCCATAACTCCTTGTCTATCCGCGACAGTGCAACCTTCAGTTGAGCAATATAGTCCCAGACACTAGCGAGGCGAGATTCCAGTTGCAGCATGTTCATGGCAGCTTCGTCTTTGACGGGAGAGTTGATGGGGTCCAATAACATTTCGATCAGCCCGGTTTGCTCCTCGAAATTCTGACAGAACTCTGCACGGAGAGAAAGGTAATGAATTGGCAGCAACATTGTGAAGAAGTTTCTTGATCCATTCGGATGAGAAAAAGAACCTTCGAGCCTGAGGAACATCTTCTTGGCAAGACCTCCCAGGTAAACCTCCAGCTCATCCCTTTTCGAGTGAGTACGTCCACTTTGTCAGCCAGGACCACCTTGTCCTCCTTCAGCTGTGCAGCTTCTTTCTTTGCCTCGTCAATAGCAGTCTTCAGTTTGGCATTCTCCTCCTCCAATTTGCCGACTGAATCTAGCTTCCTGTCAGCTAGTTTAGTCTTCTCACGCGCTAGCTTCTGCGCCCCCGCAAGATCAGTGTCCTTCTTCTCCAAAGCCTGCTTCATTCTGTCTAAAGAAATAACATTCCTCATTTGAGCTTGGAGTTGGCGGTTTTCATTACGCACATCTGTTCGAGTGGAATCACTTGGTTCAAAGGATAGGAAAGGAAAAATAACAAGGCATACAGTCAACAAGTTGTTACCTCCCATGGTGGCCACTTCATCTTGAGCCTTCTTCAGGTTATCCTTGGCGAGGTCCAGGTGAAGCTTGAGTTGGATCTTCTCCTTCTCCAAGGCGGCATACCGGGTCCCAAGTTCACAAGATTTCTGCAATCAACAAAAAGACAAATTAGTCAACGGAAACAAAGACCAGTTACTTGCGAGTAAAAAAGAGCAAGTTCAGACTGCTATTGCAAAGGAATTATAAGACCACCGCTAAATCAAACATTCAACAGCGGTCTCGGGAACTACACCAAGTGGGTGCACTTAGCGTGCCCCCACTAGTTCGATTTCCCACTCAGCGTGGTCTACCCAACCCGAGTGGAAGAAGCAAAAAAAGGAAATCAGCCATTCTCAGACCACCGCCGACTGCCCACAGTCGACAGCGGTCTGGGGGACTACACCCAGTGGGTGCACTCAGCGTGCCCCCACTGGACCAAGAGCCCACTCGACACAACCTGTCTAACTCGAGTGGAAGAGCTACACGGCTAAAAGAAAACACCCAGTGGGTGTACAGATGCAAGGCACAGACCGATGATAGATCCACATTAAAGGTTCCAAAACGCTCATCCACGGGCATCTTACAAATAATAAAGCAGCAGTTTTCAGTTAGCTCCTAACAGAGCAAGAGTCAATCTGGAAATCCAATCGGAAATCAACTTACAATCCCACTTACTCAAACATTGGTTTGGAGGGCAGAGCTGGCGTCGTAAGCGGCCTTGCTACTGTCAAACACCACCTTCAGTCGGTCCATCATCAGACCCGCTTGGATCATTGCTTCCTTGGCAGCTCCTACTTGGTCCTCAGGGACGTGATGCGTAACAAACGGAGTGGATGATGGAGTCGATGATGTAGTTGGTGGGGTTGGAGCCTGAGGCTGTGCAGTCAGACCAGAAGTCTGGACAGTCAATGCTGAGGGTTGATCAGTCGATAGGGTATCAACAAAAGAGACAGTAGCCCGTATTGTGTCACCAAGTTGTTGAACTACAGGCTCAGACGGCGGGCTCCACTGGAATGTGCCCTCTTGCTCAAAGCTCTGCCTCTTCTCCCTACATTCTTTTGAGGTACATCCTCGTCGTCATCATCTGGGAGCTGAATAACATTTGTTGGCACTGCAAAACACTCGACAATGAGATTTCAGTCGGCCAGGAAGTCAGTTGACAGAGTGCAAGCGCGGCTGTGATATCATACCTGCTCGAGAGGTGACCAGTCAGTGGTCTCTGCATCGGCCCGCTCCTCGTCAATGTCCATGGAAGTTGCAGAAGTAGCAGCCCTGGAAGCCCAAAATTTCACTCGGTCAAGGAAGTGAAGAAGTCCGCAGTGGCAATGAAAGACAAGGAAAAGAAACACTTATGTCGAAGCAACGGGCACAGTCACCTTGATCCCGGGCAAGGCCTTCCGTGGCTTGGGTGGAGCAACTTTGGCCTGCTTCGCAGCCTTCTCCGTTGGCTCTGGGGTTGACGTTCGAGTGCGCTTCAGAATCATCGCAATCAACGCAATTGCCTTGCCATGTCCTCCCGCAGGATTTTGCGACTGCTTGGAGCATCGTTCAGAGCGAGGCGGTGAATGGACTTCCTCGCTGTCATCTGCATATTCAAAATCAGCGCTCCCACCTTCACTCTCTGCTCCTTCTTGGTGCTGCTCCCTGTTCGGTGTTGAGTACATTTTGGTGAAAACCTACAAGACACAAGTTACAAGTATCAGTCGGATTTCAAGATTGCTGCATATTGAACAAAGTATAAACACTCGACAAATATGCCTGACCTCTCCTGGAGCGTTCTGGGCGTCGAATGGCAGGATCCTCTTGGCTCCACGAGGGTTGTCCTTGTTACCCGTGATGCTCCGAAGCCACTAAGCCACCGTATCCTCGCTGACCTCCTCCGGGTGGGTCAGAGCAGTGTCTTTTGGGCCCGAATACATCCACATGGGGTGGTCATGGGCTTGTAGAGGTTGGATGCGCCGACTGAGGAACACCTCAAGCAGATCCATGCCTGTCACTCTGCCCTGGACCAAAGCTATGACCGCGTCGACCAAAATTGCTACTTCGCCCTTCTCCGCAGAAACTACCAATAAAGGAGGATTTTGGAGTCTCTCCAGAGTGAAAGGAGGAAGACCAGTCGTCTGATCAGGAGTCGGGATATCCTTACAGTATAACCAAGTCGATTGCCACCCTCTGACTGATTCGGGAAAGGTCATGGGAGAAAAGGTGCTCCTACCCCTCATTTGGACCCCCCCACACACATCTGGATCACATGCGTCCTCTCGTCAGTCGGATGAGCTTTTTTTCAACGACTGAGATCGGCAAGTGAAAATGTGCTTGAACAAACCCCAGTGCGGATGACACCCCAGAAAGTTCTCGCACATAGAAACAAAGGAAGCAAGATAGGCGATGGTGTTGGGGGGGATGATGGATCTGGGCACCAAAGAAGTTCAAGAAAGCTCGAAAAACGGATGAGCAGGCAGAGAGAAACCTCGATCGACATGCGTCGTGAGGAGAACGCACTTGCCCTCCCGCGGCTCCGGATCGCTCTCCCCCTCCGACAATCTCCAAGACCCCTCCATAATCAGGCCGTCGGTGGCGAGATTCACCAGGTCTTCCTCCCCGACGGTGGAGGGGATCCAATCCCCTTGGATCCAACCGGGCGGAAGAGTGGACCGCGATGTCGACCCCTTCGTCGCCTTCTTGCCCTTCGTTGTGGCCTTCTTCACGCGCTCCAGGGCCGTGGTATTGTCCTTCACCATGGTGGCAGAGCTCGAGAAAGATGGGTGGAAGGGTCAAATGCTGGAGGAGACGAGGCAGAGAATCAGAGAGAAAGAGGGGCGAATGGAGTGCACAGTGCCATGCATCGGCAGCCGCGCCTTTTATGGCTTCACTTCTGAGTGACTGACCTATGTGCCCGTGCGATCCCGGCGCATCCCGTAACAGACGCCAGCCCGATACATGGTGAAGAAGGGGCGCGAAGATCGAGGTGTCCCTATCTGTCCGCGCCGCATCCTGTCCCGCACGCTTCTCCAAATTTCAAATCCCGCAAGATCCGGAAACCGCAGAGCCGTCGATCGCATCAGACACATACAGATCCAATCCACCTGAAGATACGCAGCATAATTCACTCAGAAATTCCATGGGTAAGAATTGATCAAGGCGACTGATGAAGAGTTAAAGTACCAGCATGTTCTCAGACCCTTGAGGAAATGTCTCAGGGCACTGAATCGGGTCAGAATCAACTTCAACCCTTCTTCACTCGGTCATCAATCCATTCGAGGGCTAATGACGATGACATGTTCCTACGGTAGGGTCTTAGTCCTGACCTAGACACCCTACCTAAGGACATTACCTTAGAGTCCAAGGCCTACGAAGTTTAATAGAAGATACCGACTGAAACCACCTTGAAGTGCAATTGACTCAATAGAAGATTCCACTCGAATATCCCAATTCCACTCGACCATAAAAAAGCCCAATCAGAGTACAGAAGGCCTAAAGTCACCCCGGGATGCCAACGACCGGGAATTCACTCTATCGTTATAAAGACCATTTATAGTAGGCATTACCAGTAACGTTCTAGTAATAACTCACATTGAACCCCTGTGTAACTGAGGGCTGTGAGAGGCCTGGCGCACTCTATATAAGCCACCCCTTCCCTTTGGCACAAGGGTTCGCACCCCTGTAACTGTTACACACTTCCAGTTGACAAGCCTCTGAGGCACCGAGACCGAGACGTAGGGCTGTTACCTCCTCCGAGAGGGGCCTAAACTCGTAAATCTGTGCGTACAACCTCGTCGTATCTAGGACACTGCCTCCTCCTACGTACCCCCTACTCTTACTGTTAGACTCATTCCCACGATAGAGCCTCAAGGGGCCCACAAGGGCAGGTGAGCTGGCCAGGTTTGTGGGCCCCCTGGACATTGTCCTAACCTAATTCCAACACTATAAATTCACATCTTCGGAATAAAATTTGAGAGAAAGTTTTATCGTTGTTGAATTGACAAGTCAACCGCTAAGTCTCATAAATATTCTTTGCCTCCCCTTGTGTCGAATCAATAAATTTGGGTGAAATACTACCATCAAAGACTGTCGCGATCCCCTATACTTGTGGGTTATCAGTGGACAGCGCCCGTCGGCCCCTCATATCTTGTGCCCGGCATCCACATATCTCAAATCAAGATTCTCAAATCCATGCACGTCCATCATACACGCCAATGTCGCACGTAAATAAGAAATATTGGTACCGAACATACATAGGTCTTACAAAAAAATTTAAGTGCACAACTCAAACATTAGCTCTTTGATTTCCATTGTGGGTCCACATATGCTCCACAAGATCATTGAGTGGTTGCACGTGCACCTGATGATCTCGAAGATTCTGATGCATATATAGAAACTAGAAAGTTCATAAGCTGAGCTGCATCTTGATCTTCTGGGATTTGAACTTGTTGTTGGAAATATGCCCTAGAGGCAATAATAAAGTGGTTATTATTATATTTCCTTATTCATGATAATCGTTTATTATCCATGCTATAGTTGTATTGTTTGGAAACTCAAATACATGTGTGGATACATAGACAACAACATGTCCCTAGTGAGCCTCTATCGGACTAGCTCGTTGATCAAAGATGGCTATGGTTTCCTAGCCATAGACATGGGTTGTCATTTGATAACGGGATCACATCATTAGGAGAATGATGTGATGGATAAGACCCAAACTATAAGCGTAGCATATGATCATATCAAGTTTATTGCTGGCGCTTTATGCATTTCAAGTATATGTTCCTATGGCCATGAGATCATGCAACTCACTGACACCGGAGGAGTACCTTGTGTGTATCGAATGTCGCAACGTAACTGGGTGACTATAAGGATGCTCTACAGGTATCTCCGAGGGTGTCTGCTGAGTTGGCATGGATCAAGACTGGGATTTGTCACTTCGTATGGAGGAGAGGTATCTCGGGGCCCACTCAGTAATACAACGTCACAATGAGCTTGCAAGAAATGTGACTAAGGAGTTAGTCGCAAGATCTCGTATTATGGAACGAGTAAAGAGACTTGCCGGTAACGAGATTGAACTAGGTATGGAGATACCAACGAGCGAATCTCGGGCAAGTAACATACCGATGGATAAAGGGAACTGCATACAGGATTATCTGAATCCTCTGCATCAACGCATAGACCTGCCTCATGATGCCACCGTTGGAGAACGTTGCATGGAAAACAAAAAATTTCTACACACACGCAAGATCTATCCATGGAGATGCATAGCTATGAGAGGGGGAGAGCATCTTCACACCCTTGAAGATCGCTAAGCGGAAGCGTTTATCAATGCGGTTGATGTAGTCGTACACCTTCATGATCCGTCCCGATCAAGTACCGTATGTACGACACCTCCGCGTTCAGCACACGTCTAGCTCGATGACCTCCTCGCTTTCTTGATCTAGCAAGAAGGGCGAAGTAGTAGATGAGTTCCGACAGCACGATGACATGGTGACGGTGGCGGTGAAGAAAAATCTCCACAGAGCTTCGCCAAGCACAACAGAAACTATGACGATGGATAAACTAGAGTGGGCGGAGTTGCCGACACCCGACTTGGTGAATCTTGATGTATTCCGAGTGCTAGCCCTGCCCCTCTATTTATATGTTGAGCCCTGGGGTCATTTCTTGGAGAAAGAGCCTCCTCAAATTTGGTTTAGCATGCAAGGCAAGCATCCTTCTCAGACTCCAAGACCACACGCCAGGGTCGTTCATGTCTGGCCCCAAACGCCAGGGTCCCTGGCATCTGGCCCCTTGGCCTCCGCAAAACTTTTGCACCTTCTTAAAGGCTTGTGGGCTTTACCCCTTGGCCCAAATAAAGTGTTCTCGTACCCGAACATTTCAGGAAACATCTGAAACCCCTTCTAGTGAATTTCGGAACCGTTCCGGAGACCAAATGCTATTATCCCATATATCAATATTCACCTCCGCACTATTCCGGAGATCCTTGTCATATCTGTGATGCTATCCTGGACTCCGAACAACATTTGGTCACCAACATATATAACTCATATAATATTATATCGTTAACGAACGTTAAGCGTGCGGACCCTATGGGTTCAAGAATGATGTAGACATGGTCGAGACGCTTCTCCGGTCAATAACCAATAGTGGGAACTGGATGCCCATATTGGTTCCTACATATTCCATGAAGATATTTATCGATCGAACCTTTATGACAATATACTTAGTTCCCTTCGTCTGTCGGTATGTTACTTGCCCTAGATTCGATAGTCGGTATCTCTATACCTAGTTCAATCTCGTTACCGGCAAGTCTCTTTACTTGTTCCGTAATACATCATCCCATAACAAACTCCTTAGTCACTTTGCTTGCAAGCTTCTTGTGATGCTGTATTATCGAGAGGGCCCAAAGATACCTCTCCGTCATATGGAATGACAAATCCCAGTTTCAATCCATGCCAACTCAACAGACATCTTCGAAGATACCTGTAGAGCACCTTTATGATCACCCAGTTACGTTGTGACGTCTGATGTCACACAAGGCATTCCTCCGGAGTCCGAGAGTTGCATGATCTCATGGTCGAAGAAACATGTACTTGACATCAAGAAAGCAGCACCAATAAACTAAATGGTCATATGTTATGCTAACGGTTGGGTCTTGTCCATCACATCATTCTCCTAATGATGTGATCCCGTTATAAAATGACAACTCATGTCTATGGTTAGGAAACCTTAACTATCTTTTGATCAACGAGCTGGTCTAGTAGCGGCTCACTAGGGACACGGTATTTGTTTATGTATCCACACATATATTTAAGTTTTCAGTCAATACAATTCTAGCATGAATAATAAGCCTTTATCATGAATAAGGAAATATAACAACAACAACTTTATTATTGCCTCTAGGGCATATTTACATCAGTCTCCCACTTGCACTAGAGTCAATAATCTAGATTACATTGTAATAAATCTAACACCCATGGAGCCTTGGTATTGATCATGTTTTGCTCATGGAAGAGGCTTAGTCAACGAGTCTGCTACATTCAGGTCCGTATACACTTTAGAAATTTCTATGTCTCCATGCATGACATATTCGCCAATGGAGTTGAAGCATCGCTTGATGTGTTTGGTTCTCTTGTGAAACCTGAGCTCCTTGGCTATGGCAATTGCTCCAGTGCTGTCACAAAAGATGGTCATTGGAGCCGATGCACTGGGTATTACCCCTTGATCGGATATGAACTCCTTCATCCAGACTCTTCATGCGCTGCTTCTGAAGCAGCTATGTACTCCGCTTCAACATGTAGATCCCGCCACGACGCTCTGCTTAGAACTACACCAACTAACAGCTCCACCATTTAATATAAACATGTATCTGGAATGCGACTTAGAGTCATCTGGATCTGTGTCGAAGCTAGCATTGATGTAACCCTTTACGACGAGCTCTTCATCACCTCCGTAAACAAGAAGCATATCCTTGGTCCTTTTCAGGTACTTTAGAATATTTTTGACCCTTGTCTAGTGATCCACTCCTGGATTAGTTTGGTACCTCCCTGCCAAACTTATGGCAAGGCACACATCAAGTCTGGTATATAGCATGGCATACATTATAGAACCTATGGCTGAGGCATAGGGAATGACTTTCATTCTCTCTCTATCTTCTGCCGTGGCCGGGATTTGAGTCTTACTAAATATCACACCTTGCAACACAGGCAAGAACCCATTCTTTTACTGGTCCATCTTGAACTTCTTTAGCACCTTTAGGATTAATAAAACCTTCCGGTTGCATCATATAAAACTCTTCCTTCAGAAACCTGTTAAGGAATGCAGTTTTGACGTCCATTTGCCAAATTTCATAATCATAAAATGCGGCAATTGCTAACATGATTCAGATAGACTTAAGCATCGCTACGTGTGAGAAAGTCTCATCATAGTCAACCCCTTGAACTTGTCGAAAACCTTTTGCGACAAGTCGAGATTTCTAGACAGTGATATTATCATTAGTGTCCATCTTCCTCTTGAAGATCCATTTATTGTCAATGGCTTGCCAATCATCTAGGAAATCCACCAAAGTCCACACCTTGTTCTCATACATGGATCCCATCTCAGATTTCATGGCCTCAAGCCATTTGTCAGAATCTGGGCTTGTCATAGCTTCTTCATAGTTCGTAGGTTCATCGTTGTCCAACAACATGACTTCCGGGGTAGTATTACCGTACCACTCTGGTGCAGAGCGTGTTCTGGTCGACCTACGAGGTCCAGTAGTAACTTGATCTGAAGTTTCACGATCATCATTATTTTCTTCCTCTCTGGGTGATGTAGGCATCACGGGAACTGTTTTCTCTGGTGTACTACCTTCCAGTTCGAGAGCAGGTACAACTACCTCATCAAGTTCTACTTTCCTCCCACTCACTTCTTTCGAGGGAAACTCCTTTCTAGAAAGGACCATTCTTAGCAACAAAGATTTTGCCTTCGGATCTATGGTAGAAGGTATACCCAATAGTTTATTTCAGGTATCCTATGAAGACGCACTTCTCCACTTTGGGTTCGAGCTTATCAAGCTGAAGCCTTTTGACATAAGTGTCGCATACCCAAACTTTAAGGAACGACAGCTTAGGTTCCTTGCCAAACCATAGTTCATACGGTGTCATCTCAACGAAATTAGATGGTGCCCTATTTAACGTGAATGCGGCTGTCTCTAATGCATAACCCCAAAACGATAGTGGCAAATTGGTGAGAGACATCATAGAACTCACCATATCTAATGCATAACCCCAAAACGACGTTCGGACACACCAATACACTGTGGTGTTCTAGGTGGCGTGAGATGTGAAACTATTTCACATTGTTTTAAATGAAGGCCAAACTTGTAACTCAAATATTCGCCTCCGCGATCAGATCATAGAAACTTTATTTTCTTGTTACAATGATTCTCCACTTAATTCTGAAATTCTTTGAACTTTTCAAATGTTTCAGACTTGTGTTTCATCAAGTAGATATACCCTACCTACTCAAATCATCTGTGAAGCTTAGAAAATAACAATACCCGTCGCATGCTTCAACACTCATCGGACCGCATACATCGGTATGTATTATTTCCAATAAGTCATTAGCTCGCTCCATTGTTCTGGAGAATGGAGTTTTAGTCATCTAACCCATGAGGCATGGTTCGCAAGTATCAAATGATTCATAATCAACTGATTCCAAAAGTACATCTGCATGGAGTTTCTTCATGCGCTTTACACCAATATGACCTAAACGGCAGTGCCACAAGTATGTTGCACTATCATTATCAACTTTGCATCTTTTGGCATTAATATTATGAATATGTGTATCACTACAATCGAGATTCAACAAGAATAGACCATTCACTAAGGGTGCATGGCCATAAAAGATGTTACTCATATAAATAGAACAACCATTATTATCTGATTTAAATGAATAATCGTCTCGTAATAAACAAGATCCAGATATAATATTCATGCTCACGCTGGCACCAAATATTAATTATTGAGGTCTAAAACTATTCCCAAAGGTAGATGTAGAGGTACCGTGCCGACGGCGATCACATCAACCTTGGAACCATTCCCGAGGCGCATTGTCACCTTGTCCTTAGCCAATCTTTGTTTATTCCGCAGCTCCTATTTCAGGTTACAAATATGAGCAACCGAACCAGTATCAAATACCCAGGTGGTACTACAAGCATTAGCAAGGAACACATCAATAACATGTATATCAAATATACCTTTGTTAACTTTGCCATCCTTCTTATCCGCCAAATATTTGGGGCAGTTCCGCTTCTAGTGACCATTACCCTTCCGGTAGAAGCACTTAGTCTCAAGCTTGGGTCTAGCTTTGGGCTTCTTCACGGGAGCGGCAACTTTCTTGTCGTTCTTTTTGAAGTTCCCTTTCTTTCCCTTGCCTTTTTTATTGAAACTGGTGGTCTTGTTAACCATCAACACTTGATGCTCTTTCTTGATTTCTACCTCCGCTGATTTCAGCATCGCGAAGAGCTCGGAAATTGTTTTCGTTATTCCTTGCATATTATAGTTCATCACGAAGCCTTTGTAGCTTGGTGGCGGTGATTGAAGAACTCTAACAATAACACACTCATCTGGGAGTTCAATTCCTAATTGAGTCAAGTGGTTGTGGTACCCAGACATTATGAGTATGTGTTCACTGACAGAACTGCTCTCCTCCATTTTACAGCTAAAGAACTTGTTGGATACTTCATATCTCTCAACCCGGGCATTAGCTTGAGACATCAATTTCAACTCTTGGAATATCTCATATGCTTCGTGGTGCTCAAAACACTTTTGGAGTCCTGGTTCTAAGTAGTCATCAATCCGTGTTTGCCAGGCTTTGACAATGTAAGTGCATCTAGTGCCCCTTAGTGATTTTGGTGTATTGAAGACTTATAGGTTAAGGGACTAATGCGTTTGTGAGTGTACACAGGTCTATAAGTCTATGAGGAGTTTGATATTTACAGAGAAAGTCGACCCCTAAAAATGAATGTCTTCAACTGAAGACTTTGTCTTTCTGAAGACTTTGAAAGTGAAGAAATTGGTGTGACCATGAAGACTTGATATTCATGCGAGGAACATGAAGCGTGAAGACTTTTGTTTTCGTAGTTTCATTTTATCTTTCTTGAGTCATAGGAAACACCGTACTGTTAAAGGGGGTCGAAGAAAAACTAAGGTAAAGTTTCCAAGTGATGCTCATCTCAAAATCCTACACCTACCAATCCTTTCGAGTGAAGCCATTGGAAATCTCGTACAGTTCAGTCAATTTCTTCAGTGACAGAGACAAAGTTCTCCTGGTCTCTGAGGAATTTGTTCTGACTGAGGAGTTAGGAATTCGCCAGTGCAGATTGCCTACAAGTGAGGAACATGATAGCCCTGAGGAATTTGATAGTCAAATTTGTTGTGCTATGCGCCAGCTGTCCCAAAATATCTTATCCACCTAACGGTCATATCATTGAAGAGCATTTATGTCTTATCATGTCGGGATGCTCCCTAGGCTATAAATAGCCGCCCCCTACAACCACTAGCTGGTTGGCTGCTCCGAGAGAAACTAACACTTGTCATTGAGAGCATCCCATCCTCCGAGGACTTTGAGTGAAAATCATCAAGTGAGGAAAACCCAAACCCAAACACCTACAAACCCAAACTGATTGAGCATCACTGAAGAAATTGTTCCTATGTGGATCCGACGCTTGTTACCTTTGAAGATTGTGCATCTTCCAGATGGTTAGGCATCATGGTATAGAGCATCCAAGAGGAAATTGTGGATCGCAAAGTGACCGAGTTTGCGAAGGTTTGGAAGTCACCTGAAGAATTACCACGAGTGATTGGGCGAGGTATGTGTGACCTTAGCTCAAGGAGAATACGTTGAGGACTATGTGTCCGGGATTGTGTGTCCTCAGGTTTAAATACCTAGCTGCTCCAACCATATGTACAACTGTCACAACAGTTGGAACTGGTCTACCAAATCACTGCCTTCACCAAGCCTACTGGTTCTATTTCCTCAACCCTTCCATTTCCTCATTATTGTGTTGTGTGCTTGTTCATATCTGTTTGAAGACTTTGACTGAAGACATTCTCAATTCCCTCAGTCCAATTTCTTCAGTCTGTTTGTCTTCATCCTGTGTATCCTGTGTTATGCTTTCTCTACTCTGTGTTTGTTTCATTTCATCATCATGACAGTGCTTATGTTCTGTTATACTTGCATCTGAGTACTTATTTCGCTGCTAAGTAGTTTTTCACTTAGGAATTTCCTCACCCTGAAATTCCTCAGTGAAGAATTCATAAAAAATTTCTATTCACCCCCTCTATTCGACTTAACGCACTTTCAATTGGTATCAGAGCAAGGTACTCCCTTGTTCTGTGTGATTTTGGTTTAACCGGCTGGAGTTTTAGTTATGTCGACCACAGGTATGAAGAAAGTTACTTGCCCCATCTTTGACGGTCATGATTATCCCAAATGGAAGGCCATGATGAAGAAGCGACTCATGGCAATGGACAGTGAGCTGTGGACCGTCATCGAGATTGGTGTTACTGATCTCTGCCAGATGGCAGAAGCTGATGATATTCACAAGTACACTCGTCTTGACATCATTGCGAAGGATGTCATCTGGTCATGCTTATCCCAAAACCAGTTCTGGAACATCAAGCATCTATGTCATGCAAAGCTTATCTGGGATCGTCTCTCTGATGTCTATGAAGGTCATCGAACTTGTCATGAACCTTGGTTTGAGGAATTCAATGAATCGCTCAAAACAGTGACTTTCGAACCTGAATCATCATCCTCTGCACCATGCCTTATGGAAAAAGGTGCCAAGGTAACAGAATGCTACCTATCTGAATCCAGTGGTGATGAATCTGGTGACGAATTTGGGCCCAGCTATACCAAACTTGCTTCCCTGGACACTAAACAATAAAGAGCTTTGGAAAAGGTTCAAAATATGCTTAATGAGAGCGATGATATGTTGGGTGAAGAAATGGATCGCACTAAAACTTTGACTGAAAATCTTCAGAGACTTCAGTCCAAGTTTGACAATCTTCAAAGTCATCATAACACTCTCTTATCTGATCATGAGAAGCTTTCTTATGAATTCCTTCAAAGAAAGCAGGATCTTGAAAAGCTAAGGGAGAGTTATGAAGATCTTCAGAAGGAGCGTGATTCATTACTTGCTCAACAACTTAGCGCTGCTCAGGAAGAATTTACTCCTCCATGTTTGAAGTGCATTGAACGTGAATCTGCCAATTCTTCACCTGAATGTTCAAATGCTTCTACTGGTACAAATTCTTGACCTGTCTCTGCTATCACTAATTCCTCATCTGAGGATATTGCTAATATCACTAACAATGCAGGGTTGAAGGAATTTTATATGACAGTCATGTACAAAAGCCTCAAAGGGCATCAGGCTCTTTATGATGTGCTTAAAAAGCAGATCCTCAATAGGAACCCTAGGAAAGAGGGTATTGGCTTTGAGAGGAAACTCAATGATGATGGAACATACTGGAAGCCTGAGCAGTACCCCAAAACCTCATGGGTTGCTGCAAAGGGACCTCCAGTAGATCCATCTACTTAATATGGCTTTACATGGGGATCTCCTCGTTCTTCTGATGAGTCATTTGACTTAAACTATAAGTTGTTCAAAAATTAGAATGGTGAAGTATTTGCTAAATATGTTGGTACTAACTGCAGGAATGGTTCCCCTATGAAGAAAATCTGGGTTCCCAAAAGGTGCCTTGAAAGTCTTCAGGTGAATGTCATCATGACACCACCTGTGAAGAATAGGAACCCAGATCAAATTCTTCATATGGACCAAATTCTTCATCTGGATCCAAGTCCTCATACGGACCAAATTCCTCACATGGATCAAATTCCTCAAAAGGATCAAAGTCCTCGTATGAACATCATCGTGTTAACACTTTTGTTTCGCAGGGAAGATCTATGGGCTATGAATATGTGCATTATTCTTCTAACCATTCTGTTCATAAGTCCTCGAAGAATTTCTCTGCTTATTCATATGCTTACCCTAACTCCTCTTATGTGAAACGAAGTGGACTGGCTTCTATGCCACCTTTCTCTTATGGAGCTCACAGAATGATGAACTCTTTGCCACCCCTTCAGATGTGGGTGGTGAAGAAAAAGAACTAATCTCTTATGCAGGGTCAGGTCCCCAGACGCACTCAAACGTCTGATGAAATTGCTGGAGACCTGAATATGCTTGAAAGGACACAAGCTAATCATGAAGAAATGAATTTTCATTTCTCACGTCCTCTTACCGCTACATCTGTTATATTGCTTGATGAAATTAATCTGATGAATTTGATGTCATATTCTTCACTGATGAAGTATATGAGTTTGTAAGCTGCACTAATTCATCTACAGGATGATCAACCCAAAGCCACTGCATGGGTCTGTCGGATTTCGGGTTCCGGCAGACCCTTAAGGTTCGAACTCTGGGGTGCGCGCGGAGATTACGCCCTCTACCTCCCCGTCTCACAAAGATCTAACTACTGAAAGAACAACACAAAAGACACAGGGTTTATACTAGTTCGGGCCACCATTGTGGTGTAATACCCTACTCTAGTTTGTGGTGGGTGGATTGCCTCTTGGGCTGATCATGATGAATAGTACAAGGAAGAACAGCCTCGCGAGGGCCTGTTCTAGCTGGGACGATGAACTGCTAGGGGAGTTCAGCCGCCCTTCTCTCTTTCTGTGTGTATTCGACCCTTCTGGTTCTCTTCCCTCTCTGATCGTCCCCCTTTGCCCTGGGAGTGGCTAGTCCTATTTATAGGCAAAGGCCCTGGGCCTCTTCCCAAATATTGAGCGGGAAGGGCGCCAACAATTGGCAAATTTGAAGGGGAACATCCAGTACACTTATCCTGACTAAAGTTGGTCCTCGCCTGCCAAAGGCCCTGTGGTGACGCCGTTCTGGGCTCCACGATGACCTCCTTCCCGCCGTTGGACTGGTCTTGGTCTTGTTGCACCGAAATGGATGCCTTTGCTTGATCCTCTCGCCCGCGCTTGCCCCCTTTGCACCAAAGAGGAAAGGGAGGACACTGCGCGGGCTGGCGCCCGCCTGGCGCCCTTGGTCGTCATGGCTTGCGTCATGGGCACCTCGTGAGGTACCCTGCCTTGATCTCTCCGCCTCCTCATGAGCCAGCCTGATGAGGCCGCATCTGAGGAAGCACTGTGTCGGCCGCCCCGCGAGGCTTGGCCCCTCGCGAGGGTCTTGGGTCTTGTGTTGATGAAGATGGGCCGTGCTGGGCCCCCTTTGAGCCACGCCGCAGGCCGTAGGCAGGCAAGTCTGGGGACCCCCGTTCCCAGAACGCCTACAGTAGCCCCCGGGCCCAAGGCGCGCCCGGACTTGGCCGTGCTGAGAGGCGAAAGGGCAAGGGTGAAGCGCCGCGGGCCCTAACAGCCTGCATCCTCGGGCGCCGCGTGGCGGTTGATTGGACGTGGGAGGCACTGTTCCCCCACGCTTCCTTATTTTGCTCCCTGCTAGGTGGACTCGCAGTTGCACACAGCCGCTCCCCTTCCTGTTGCTCGACCGTCCCCTGTTCTTCCTCCCTTCGGACTCCGACTCTTGCCTCCAAATCCATCTCACATCTTCCCCTTCCTTTTCATCGCCATGGCTCCGACGAAGAAGGAGAAAGGGAAGAACCCCATGCCTCCGTCTTGCTCGCCGCCGTCGGCCGATCGACCATACTCGATCGAGATTGCCTTGATAAGCTCAGCCCAGCTCAGGCCACCATCTTCAACGAGTGCGGGAGGACGACGGCCTGGTCCACGTCTCACTTCCCCACTGACAGGATAATCACCGAGGTTCACTAACTTGCCGACGCCTTGTGGGCGGGTCTGGTTCCCCCCTTTTCCGATTTCTTCAAGGCCGTCCTCTCTCATTACCAGATCCATATGATGCATCTGGGTCCTGAATCCATCACCCTCCTTTCGGTCTTCGCCTTTTGTTTGCGAGGCGATGATGGGCATCCCTCCTTCCGTTTCCTTGCTGCGCCACTTCTTCTCTTTGCGCCTTGCTGACCCCACTCAATGCTCAGCGTGCGTGAGCTTCGTCGCCGCGTCTGAGACTGCGGCCTCGGGGATCGACTTCAAGCTTCCTTCGCCTCCTGCTGGGTTCCGCGAGCGGTGGTTGTACGTCGATGTCGGGGTGCCCAGCCCCCTGCTGGCGAAGCCAACTTCGCCTGCTGTACCCAATTCGGGCTGGGACCAGGAGACGCTCGTGAGCCCCCGGCTCGCCTTCGTCTGGCGCCGCTTCACGTTCTTGAGATCGCTCGGCTTGACGGTGCCCAAGGTGGTGAAGGAGTTCCTGTTTCGCCGCATTTCCTCACTCCAACGCCATTCTCGCCGAATGTGGGCCTTCAGTGGGCATGACTATCGCATGAGGCTCCAGGAAGAAGACCTGACGCCTGGGGCGCTAAGGACAATGCTCTTGGCCCTGACTGGTGACCCCAACCCGGGCAGCATCCAGCGGGGAGGGGCCCTGTTGTACCTTTGCCAGAACAGGGACGACTTCGTGAAGCAGATGCCCTCCTTTGACGAATGGGGGCTGCGCCCCGCTGGCTTCCAAGGGCATCGCGAGAACCCTGTGGTGGTGAACCCCCTTCTGGTCGGTCGAGGCGAATCCTCCTCGAGTGGCGGAGCAGGGAGGCATGAGGTGGCGGAGGCCGAGAAGGCTCCCGATGAGGTGACTGCGCCTGGCGATGCCCTCGAGGGAATGGCTCCTGAGGTCCGTGCTGCTGAAGCTGTGGGTGGCAAGCAGCCACTCCCAGCGCCTGGGGCCGTGGCTCCTGAGGCCCCGGCCGCGTCTTCTGGCGAGGTGATTGGTAGTACGCGTCAGGCAGGCGCCCCTGACGCGGTCCGCTCTGCTGCTCCATCTTCGTCACAGGTTGGTCCTTGCGCTCTTCTCCTGGGCCGCTTCCGTGTGGACTTTGAGGCCCTCCGGAGGAAAAGGGAGGCCCTGGGTGATGACTTCTCTTGTCGCTTGCTGAAGCGCCGGAAGTACTTCGCTACCGACGAGTAAGCCTTCTCCTTTTCTGGCTCCTGATCCCCTTGTTGCATCTACTGATCCTTGCTCTGCAGGCCTCTTTCGGCCGAGCTCGTGGGAGCTGCTGAGGCGCCGCCTCCTTTGGCTTCGCCTCCCCCGTCATCCCAAAGCATTCTGAGCAGCACTGCTCTTGTGGTGAGGACGAATGAAGGGGCAGACCGTCCCGAGGTGCCCTGCAGGCCTTCTCTTCCTGCGATCTTCCTTCGTGGGCCCTCGCTTGACATGGCCAGCCTGCCATGGGCTCCCCGCCTGGCCGCGGGCTGTGACTGGCTGAGGCGCCCCCTGCGCCATTCTTCTGAAGACGGGCTGGCCTCATGCCGGGCTTCTGGTACGGCGTGCCCGGCCGTTGTGAGGGCGCCAGCCCCCAGCCCCCTGCCCGGAGGGGGAGCGATGATTTGTGGCCCCCGACGCCTGCTTGGGGTGGATGACGGTGCGGAAGACGTGCTCGAGCGCGCTCGGGAGCGTCGTGCTCGTCGCCAAGAGTTCCTTCGAAGGGCAACTGACGCGGTGGACCTGCTTGGGGAGGAGCTCACCGGTGAAGACGCACGTCTGGAGGCCGAGGTCCTGCACCTGGCTGCTGGGCGACGCAAGCTGGAGGCCGCTGTCGCCCTCGCGCGCCATCAACGCGACCTTGATGATGAAGAGGCGAAGGCGTCGCTGGAGGCCTCTCGGGCGACCCGATCCCAGGCCGCTGAGGAGGCCCTGGGAGCCGACCGACGGCGAGAAGCAGCGGAGGAGCGGGCTCGGGAGCTCCTGTCCCGATGCCACTCATTAGAGGAGCAAGTGGAACTGCGCGAGGCGGCCCTTGCGTCGATGAAGGTGGCCTATGGCGACTCAACTGATCTCCAGAGGGGTGAGCAAGCGTTGACGCTGGAAGCCGCCGAACGCACCCGCGAGTACGAGCAGTTGGAGACGAGGGAGCGCGTGGTGACGCAGGAGGAAGATGAAATCACCGCACGGGAAGCGCGTGTCCTGGAGGAGGTTGGTCGTCGGGTGGCGACGGCGCGCCAAGGCTTCGAGCGTGAGTTCGCGGGGAAGCTGGAGTTGATCCGGGTCGAGGCTGAGGGAAGAACCGCAGCCCTGAGGGCCCAACGGAATGAGGCGACGCGGCGGGCCGATGCTTCCCGGGTCGCGCTTGAGGCAGCACAAAAGGAGTTGGCTACCTCCCAGGCTGAGGTGCTCCGTCTTCGCCAGCGGGTGGAGGAGGCTGAGGCCGTCGAGCGCCAGAACGCTGATGAGATACACCAGCGGCAGGTCTTGGAGCTCGTGCACGGCCCCATGCTGGCTACGCTCAGGGAGAGGGCTAACACAGCCTTGGGCAACATCTGTGAGGCGGCCGTCGGCGAGCCGCACACGATCAACTACGCCGGCAACCTGCAGTTCTTCACCGCCGTGGTGACGCAGTTTGAGGCGCGGCCGGTCAGGGCCGACAGGTTGGTGGAGGAGAGGAGCCACGCCCTAGTCGGGCGCGCCTTTTTTTGCGTCTTCAGCCATCTCCGGAACATAGATCCCCACTTCGACTTCGACGCCGCCATCGCCCCAGTCCCCCAGGCCATCCGAGGCGACCTGGCGCACTGGTTGGAAGACAACGTGGACGCTCTTGTGAGGGCCTTCACTTTGGATGACGACGACGTGATCGTGGCTGCCGACGAAGGCGGTGTGGTGGACGGCCTTGACGCCGCTGGCGACAACGCAGGTAGCGATGGCGAGTTCAGCGATGCCAGCGGCGGCTCGGGAGGGGCTCCTGAGGATGCATTGGGGGATTTGTCTGAGTGAGTATGTATCGCCCGTGTCTTTTATCTTGCACGAGTAGAACTCAGGTGTTTGGCCTGATGGCTGTGAGAGCATTTTAAGGAGGGGAAGCCCCTCATGAAAAACCTGTATACATTGTACTAGTAGCTGTTATATTGCGCGAGCACCCGCGCCTGGCGGCTGGCTGGTTTACCTTTGTTTCGCGCAGGCCCTGAGGCAGCCCGTGGGAGGACGTGGTGTCCTGAGTGTTCTCTAGTTGAAATTGTAGGACGCGCAAGCGTCGCTGGCGAGGGGCTTCACAGGTGCTGGCCTTCCTCACAAGCTCCGGGCCTTTTCCCAAACGCGATAGCTTCACAGGCATTTTCCTTCTTCACAGGCTCCGGGCCTTTTCCTAAACGCGATAGCTTCACAGGCATTCGCCCTCTTCATAGGCTCCGGGCCTTTTCCTAAACGCGATAGCTTCACAGGCATTCGCCTTCTTCACAGGCTCCGGGCCTTTTCCCAAACGCGATAGCTTCACAGGCATTCACCTTCTTCACAGGCTCCGGGCCTTTTCCCAAACGCGATAGCTTCACAGGCATTCGCCTTCTTCACAGGCTCCGGGCCTTTTCCCAAACGCGATAGCTTCACAGGCATTCGCCTTCTTCACAGGCTCTAGGCCTTTTCCCAAACGCGATAGCTTCATAGGCATTCGCCTTCTTGACAGGCTCTAGGCCTTTTCTCGAAGGGACATCCTCCGCAGGTACTAGAAAGTCCTCCCGAGAAGGAGCAATAGCGGCAGTCTGGGCTGCGCACGAGCCTGGCCCGGCCCGACTCGTGAGGGGCTCGTGAGGGGAGGCAGCTATGGTGAAGCGGTAACCAGAACGCAAGAAATGGCTCGAACGAGACTAAGCACCCCTTCCCCGAACGCACGCAAATCTCAAATTAAAATCCAACTTAAATCCAGCAGGGGAAAAGTTACAACCAAAAGAGGAAGGCAATGAAAGCAGACAAAAGGCCGCGTCCGGCACCTAATCTAGTCTTGGACGTCTTCTCACCAGCGCGGAGCTAAGTGCTGTCCACTGGGCGTGGGAGGGAGCCCCAGGGCCTGAGGCCAGCACCCCTGAGACTCCGGGGCGTGTACAGCCCCACTCATTATTACGTGAGAGTGTCACGGGGCGGCGATCTTCACAGGCACTGGGCCTTCTTCACAAGTACCGGCCTTGCTTCATATAACCAAACGAGGGCCCCGCCTTGCGCCACACTCTAGTGCCACCAACGACGACCGGAAACCAGGACGCCGCCGGTGGGGTAGAGCGGTCGCCAGCGGTTCCCCCGACGACCACGGGTCCTCCGCCAGGGGCAGGCCCTTAGGCGCCTCCCTAGCGGAGGGCCTACCTCCTGAGAACGCCTTGCTCTGAACGCCGCGGTGGTGATGTCGGATCTCTGCCCCTCTCCTGCAGCCCCCTGCGCCCTCCTCCCGAGGGGTAGGCGACTGTGGGAGCGGGGCAGCTGCCTGCTGCGGCGACCTGCACCTCCTGTGATCCATGATTAGCGTACGCCTGCTCCTGAGGAATTAGTGGCACCCGATAGTTGTTGCCTCCGGCGTGCCCGATGGAGCCGTCCCGGGGCTCCTGGAAGAGCTCAGCTTCTGGTGTCTCGTCTCCCCAGCCGGGGCTGAGCAGTGAGCCTTGCTCACCCTCGTGAGCGTGCCCTTGGTCCATCATGAGGGGCACGTATTCTTCTGGCGCCGTCATCCCGAAGGCTGTGCTGTAGGGCTCCAGCTGCCACGCAGTGTTGCTTGACGTGCCTACCGCGGGGTGATAACGCGGCTGCCCCCCGACGCCGTGGGCCGCGCCGAGCCCTTCTCCCTCACGCGCCGGGGGCAGGGGTAGCGCCACCACCAGTCCGGTGCCGACGGATTCGCTGGTGTTGGGGTAGCCCTGACGCACGCGGGAGCGTGCGGGGCCCCCGCGCGTGCTGCCCTGGGCTTGCAACGGAAACTGGATGTAGAAGGGGTGAGCCCACGAAGCGGCAAAGCCTAGGAGCTCGGCGACCCGCTCCAGCAGCACGTCTCGGCCGCCTTCCAGTAGCCTACACTGCAGCAGCTCTCGGGCCACCGTGAGCACGGCCCTCGAGTTTGCTTGCTCCCGGCGGGTGTACGGTGCCGTGGTAGCGGCGTGATTGGAGGCCCTTGCCGCCGACCGCGCTTGCCGCGGCGTGAGGGTTGTTGAAGCCTGTTCGCGCCGCCCGCGGCCCGCAGCGCCCTGCGGACCACGAGCTGCCTGGGGCACGGGGTCGCCCGAGGCGGGCGGCACCGCGCGGGTGGGCCACGCCGCCCATGGATCTTGGTTGCCCGCCTGGTCGCCGGACATGGTGATGACAGTGCGACGAGACGCGGAGTGGTAGAAAGGTGGATTCCGGCGCACCCCTACCTGGCGTGCCAAATGTCGGATTTCGGATTCCGGCAAACCCTTAAGGTTCGAACTCTGGGGTGCGTGCAGAGATTATGCCCTCTACCTCCCCGTCTCACAAAGATCTAACTACCGAAAGAACAACACAAAAGACACATGGTTTATACTAGTTCGGGCCACCATTGTGGTGTAATACCCTACTCTAGTTTGTGGTGGGTGGATTGCCTCTTGGGCTGATGATGATGAATACTACAAGGAAGAACAGCCTCACGAGGGCCTGTTCTAGCTGGGACGATGAACTGCTAGGGGAGTTCAGTCGCCCTTCTCTCTCTCTCTCTCTCTCTCTCTGTGTGTGTGTGTGTGTGTGTGTGTGTGTGTGTATTCGACCCTTCTGGTTCTCTTCTCTCTCTGGTCGTCCCCCTTTGCCCTGGGAGTGGCTAGTCCTATTTATAGGCAAAGGCCCTGGGCCTCTTCCCAAATATTGAGCAGGAAGGGCGCCAACAATTGGCCAATTTGAAGGGGAACATCCAGTACACTTATCCTGACTAAAGTTGGTCCTCGCCTGCCAAAGGCCCTGTGGTGATGCCGTTCCGGGCTCCACGATGACCTCCTTCCTGCCGTTGGACCGGTCTTGGTCTCGTTGCACCGAAATGGATGCCTTTGCTTGATCCTCTCGCCTGCGCTTGCCCCCTTTGCACCAAAGAGGAAAGGGAGGACACTGCGCGGGCTGGCGCCCGCCTGGCGCCCTTGGTCGTCATGGCTTGCGTCATGGGCACCTCGTGAGGTACCCTGCCTTGATCTCTCCGCCTCCTCATGAGCCTGTTGGGGAACGTAGTAATTTCAAAATTTCCTACGCACACGCAAGATCATGGTGATGCATAGCAACGAGAGGGGAGAGTGTTGTCTACGTACCCTCGTAGACCGAAGCGGAAGCGTTGACTCAACGTAGAGGAAGTAGTCGTACGTTCTCCTCGCGATCCGACCGATCCAAGTACCGTTACTCTAGCACCTCCGAGTTCTTGGCACACGTTCAACTCGATGACGATCCCCGGGCTCCGATCCAGCAAAGCGTCGGGGAAGAGTTCCGTCAGCACGACGGCGTGGTGACGATCTTGATGTGTTACCGGCGCAGGGCTTCGCCTAAGCACTGCAACAATATGACCGAGGTGGAATTTGGTGGAAGGGGGCACCGCACACGGCTAAGGAACGATCCGTAGATCAACTTGTGTGTCATGGGGTGCCCCCTGCCCCCGTATATAAAGGAGCAAGGGAGGGGGTGGCCGGCCTAGGGTTTGGCGCGCCAGGGTGTGGAGTCCTACTAGGTCTCCAAGTCCTAGTAGGAGTCCACCAAGAGGGGAGGAAGGGAGAAGGAATAGGAGGAGAAGGAAAGGTGGCCGGCCCCCTTTTCCCTAGTCCAATTCGGACTAGAGGAGAGGGGGGGCGCAGCAGCCTTTTTCCTCTTCCCACTAAAGCCCATCAAGGCCCATTACTTCTCCCGTAATCCCGTAACTCCCCGATACTCCCGAAAATAACCGGATCACTCAGAACCTTTCCGATGTCCGAATATAGTCGTCCAATATATCGATCTTTACGTCTCGACCATTTCGAGACTCCTCGTCATGTCCCCGATCTCATCCGGGACTCCGAACTCCTTCGGTACATCAAAACTCATAAACTCATAATATAACTGTCATCGAAACCTTAAGCGTGCGGACCCTACGGTTCGAGAACAATGTAGACATGACCGAGACACGTCTCCGGTCAATAACCAATAGCGGGACCTGGATGCCCATATTGGCTCCTACATATTCTGCGAAGATCTTTATCGGTCAGACCGCATAACAACATACGTTGTTCCCTTTGTCATCGGTATGTTACTTGCCCGAGATTCGATCGTCGGTATCCAATACCTAGTTCAATCTCATTACCGGCAAGTCTCTTTACTCATTCCGTAATACATCATCCCGCAACTAACTCATTAGTTGCAATGCTTGCAAGGCTTTATGTGATGTGCATTACCGAGAGGGCCCAGAGATACCTCTCCGACGATCGGAGTGACAAATCCTAATCTCGAAATACGCCAACCCAACATCTACCATTGGAGACACCTGTAGTACTCCTTTATAATCACCCAGTTACGTTGTGACGTTTGGTAGTACCCAAAGTGTTCCTCCGGTAAACGGGAGTTGCATAATCTCATAGTCAAAGGAACATGTATAAGTCATGAAGAAAGCAATAGCAACATACTAAACGATCGGGTGCTAAGCTAATGGAATGGGTCATGTCAATCAGATCATTCAACTAATGATGTGACCTCGTTAATCAAATAACAACTCTTTGTCTATGGTTAGGAAACATAACCATCTTTGATTAACGAGCTAGTCAAGTAGAGGCATACTAGTGACACTTTGTTTGTCTATGTATTCACACATGTATTATGTTTCCGGTTAATACAATTCTAGCATGAATAATAAACATTTATCATGATATGTAAGGAAATAAATAATAACTTTATTATTGCCTCTAGGGCATATTTCCTTCAGTCTCCCACTTGCACTAGAGTCAATAATCTAGTTCACATCGCCATGTGATTTACCAGCAATAGTTCACATCACCATGTGATTAACACCCATAGTTCACATCGATATGTGACCAACACCCAAAGGGTTTACTAGAGTCAGTAATCTAGTTCACATCGCTTTATGTGATTAACACCTAAAGAGTACTAAGGTGTGATCATGTTTTGCTTGTGAGATAATTTTAGTCCACGGGTCTGTCACATTCAGATCCGTAAGTATTTTGCAAATTTCTATGTCAACAATACTCTGCACGGAGCTACTTTAGCTAATTGCTCCCACTTTCAATATGTATCTAGATTGAGAGTTAGAGTCATCTAGATTAGTGTCAAAACTTGCATCGACGTAATCTTTTACGACGAACCTTTTGTCACTTCCATAATCGAGAAACATATCCTTATTCCATTAAGGATAATTTTGACCGCTGTCCAGTGATCTACTCCTAGATCACTATTGTACTCCCTTGCCAAACTCAGTGGTAGGGTATGCAATAGATCTGGTACACAGCATGGCATACTTCATAGAGCCTATGACTGAGGCATAGGGAATGACTTTCATTCTCTTTCTATCTTCTGCCGTGGTCGGGCTTTGAGTCTTACTCAATTTCACACCTTGTAACACAGGCAAGAACTCTTTCTTTGACTGTTCCATTTTGAACTACTTCAAAATCTTTTCAAGGTATGTACTTATTGAAAAACTTATCAAGCGTCTTGATCTATCTCTATAGATCTTGATGCTCAATATGTAAGCAGCTTCACCGAGGTCCTTCTTCGAAAAACTCCTTTCAAATACTCCTTTATGCTTCACAGAATAATTCTACATTATTTCCGATCAATAATATGTCATTTACATATAATTATCAGAAATGCTGTAGTGCTCCCACTCACTTTCTTGTAAATACAGGCTTCACCGCAAGTCTGTATAAAACTATATGCTTTGATCAACTCATCAAAGCGTATATTCCAACTCCGAGATGCTTGCACCAGTCCATAGATGGATCGCTGGAGCTTGCATATTTTGTTAACACCTTCAGGATCGACAAAACCTTCTAGTTGCATCGTATACAACTCTTCTTTAATAAATCCATTAAGGAATGTAGTTTTGTTTATCCATTTGCCGGATTTCATAAAATGCGGCAATTGCTAACATGATTCGGACAGACTTAAGCATAGATATGAGTGAGAAACTCTCATCGTAGTCAACACCTTGAACTTGTCGAAAACCTTTTGCGACAATTCTAGCTTTGTAGATAGTAACACTACTATCAGTGTCCGTCTTCCTCTTCAAGATCCATTTATTTTCTTTGGCTTGCCGATCATCGGGCAAATCCATCAAAGTCCATACTTTGTTCTCATACATGGATCATATCTCAGATTTCATGGCCTCTAACCATTTCGCGGAATCTGGGCTCATCATCGCTTCCTCATAGTTTGCAAGGTCGTCATGGTCTAGTAACATGACTTCCAGAACAGGATTACGGTACCACTCTGGTGCGGATCTCACTCTAGTTTACTTACGAGATTCGGTAGTAACTTGATCTTGAAGTTACATGATCATCATCATTAGCTTCCTTACTAATTGGTGTAGTAGTCACAAGAATAGATTTCTGTGATGAACTACTTTCCAATAAGGGAGAAGGTACAATTACCTTATCAAGTTTTCTACTTTCCTCCCACTCACTTCTTTCGAGAGAAACTCCTTCTCTGGAAAGGATCCATTCTCAGCAACGAATATCTTGCCTTCGGATCTGTGATAGAAGGTGTACCCAACTGTCTTCTTTGGGTATCCTATGAAGACATATTTTTCCGATTTGGGTTTGAGCTTATCAGGATGAAACTTTTTCATGTAAGCATCACAACCCCAAACTTTTAAGACACGACAACATTGGTTTCTTGCCAAACCATAGTTCAGATTGTGTCGTCTCAACGGACTTTAGATGGTGCCCCTTTTAACGTGAATGCAGTTGTCTCTAATGCATGATCCCAAAACGATATTGGTAAATCGGTAAGAAACATCATAGATTGTACTATATCCAATAAAGTACGGTTATGACGTTCGAACACACCATTATGCTGTGGTGTTCCAGGTGGCATGAATTTGTGAAACTATTCCACATTGTTTTAATTGAAGACCAAACTCGTAACTCAAATATTTGTCTCCGCGATCAGATCGTAGAAACCTTATTTTCTTGTCACGATGATTTTCCACTTCACTCTAAAATTCTTTGAACTTTTCAAATGTTTTAGACTTATGTTTCATCAAGTAGATATACCCATATCTGCTCAAATCATCTGTGAAGGTCAGAAAATAATGATACTTGTCGCGAGCCTTAATATTCATCGGACCACATACATCAGTATGTATGATTTCCAACAAATCTGTTGCTTGCTTCATTGTTTCGGAGAACGGCGTTTTAGTCATCTTGCCCAAGAGGCATGGTTCGCAAGCATCAAGTGATTCATAATCAAGTGATTCCAAAAGTCCGTCAGCATGGAGTTTCTTCATGCGCTTTACACCAATATGACCTAAACGGCAGTGCCACAAATAAGTTGCACTATCATTATTAACTTTGCATCTTTTTGGCTTCAATATTATGAATATGTGTATCACTACGATCGAGATCCAACAAACCAATTTCGTTGGTGTGTATGACCATCGAAGGTTTTATTCATGTAAACAGAAGAACAATTGTTCTCTAACTTAAATGAATAACTGTACTGCAATTAACATGATCAAATCATATTCATGCTCAACGCAAACACCAAATAACACTTATTTAGTTTCAACACTAATCCCGAAAGTATAGGGAGTGTGTGATGATGATCATATCAATCTTGGAACCACTTCCAACACACATCGTCACCTTGCCCTTTAACTAGTCTTTGTTCATTCTGCAACTCCCGTTTCGAGTTACTAAATTTTAGCAACTGAACTAGTACCAAATACTGAGGGGTTGCTATGAACACTAGTAAAGTACACATCAATAACATGTATATCAAATATACTTATGTTTACTTTGCCATCCTTCTTATCCGCCAATCACTCGGGGTAGTTCCGCTTCCAGTGACCAGTCCCTTTGCAGTAGAAGCACTTAGTCTCAGGCTTAGGACCAGACTTGGGCTTTTTCACTTGAGCAGCAACTTGCTTGCCGTTCTTCTTGAAGTTCCCCTTCTTTCCTTTTTGCCCTTTTCTTGAAACTAGTGATCTTGTCAACCATCAATACTTGATGTTTTTCTTTGATTTCTACCTTCGCCGATTTTAGCATCGCGAAGAGCTTGGGAATATTTTCCGTTATCCCTTGCATATTATAGTTCATCACGAAGTTCTACTAACTTGGTGATGGTGACTAGAGAATTCTGTCAATCACTATTTTATCTGGAAGATTAACTCCCACTTGATTCAAGCGATTGTAGTACTCAGCCTATCTGAGCACATGCTCACTAGTTGAGCGATTCTCCTCCATCTTTTAGCTATAAAACTTGTTGGAGACTTCATATCTCTCAACTCGGGTATTTGCTTGAAATATTAACTTCAACTCCTGGAACATCTCGTATGGTCCATGATGTTCAAAACGTCTTTGAAGTCCCGATTCTAAGCCGTTAAGCATGGTGCACTAAACTATTAAGTAGTGATCATATTGAGCTAGCAAAACGTTCATAACGTCTGCATCTGCTCCTGCAAAAGGTCCGTCACCTAGCGGTGCATCAAGGACAAAATTCTTCTGTGCAGCAATGAGGATAAACCTCAGATTACGGATCCAATCCGCATCATTGCTACTAACATTTTTCAACACAATTTTCTCTAGGAACATATCAAAATAAACACAGGGAAGCAACAATGCGAGCTATTGATCTATAACATAGATATGCTAATACTACCAGGACTAAGTTCATGATAAATTAAAGTTCAATTAATCATATTACTTAAGAACTCCCACTTAGATAGACATCCCCCTAATCTTCTAAGTGATCACGTGATCCAAATCAACTAAATCATAACCGATCATCACGTGAAATGGCTTAGTCTTCAATGGTGAACATCATTATGTTGATCATATCTACTATATGATTCACGCTCGACCTTTCGGTCTCCGTGTTCCGAGGTCATATCTTATATGCATAGCTCGTCAAGTATAACCTGAGTACTCCGCGTGTGCAACTGTTTTGCACCCGTTGTATTTGAACGTAGAGCCTATCACACCCGATCATCACGTGGTGTCTTAGCACAAAGAACTTTTGCAACGGTGCATACTCAGGGAGAACACTTCTTGATAATTTAGTGAGAGATCATCTTATAATGCTACCGTCAATCAAAGCAAGATAAGATGCATAAAAAAGATAAACATCACATGCAATCAATATAAGTGATATGATATGGTCATCATCATCTTGTGCTTGTGATCTCCATCTCCGAAGCACCGTCATGATCACCATCGTCACCGGCGCGACACCTTGATCTCCATCGTAGCATCGTTGTCGTCTCGCCAATCTTATGCTTCCACGACTATCACTACCGCTTAGTAATAAAGTAAAGCATTACATCGCGATTGCATTGCATACAATAAAGCGACAACCATATGGCTCCTGCCAGTTGCCGATAACTCGGTTACAAAACATGATCATCTCATACAATAAAATTTAGCATCATGTCTTGACCATATCACATCACAACATGCCCTGCAAAAACAAGTTAGACGTCCTCTACTTTGTTCTTGCAAGTTTTACGTGGCTGCTACGGGCTTAAGCAAGAACTCATCTTACCTACGCATCAAAACCACAACGATAGTTTGTTAAATAGACTCCGTTTTAACCTTCTCAAGGACTGGGCGTAGCCACACTCGGTTCAACTAAAGTTGGAGAGACAGTCTTCCGCAAGCCATCTATGTGCAAAGCATGTCGAGGGAACCGGTCTCGCGTAAGCGTACGCGTAAGGTTGGTCCGGATCGTCTCGTCCAACAATACCGCTGAACCAAAGTATGACATGCTGGTAGGCAGTATGACTTGTATCGTCCACAACTCACTTGTGTTCTACTCGTGTAAATAACATCAAACCATAAAAACCTAGGCTCGGATACCACTGTTGGGGAACGTAGTAATTTCAAAATTTCCTACGCACACGCAAGATCATGGTGATGCATAGCAACGAGAGGGGAGAGTGTTGTCTGAAGGAAATATGCCCTAGAGGCAATAATAAAGTTATTATTTATTTCCTTAATTCATGATAAATGTTTATTATTCATGCTAGAATTGTATTAACAGGAAACATAATACATGTGTGAATACATAGACAAACAGAGTGTCACTAGTATGCCTCTACTTGACTAGCTCATTAATCAAAGATGGTTATGTTTCCTAACCATGAACAAGGAGTTGTTATTTGATTAATGAGGTCACATCATTAGTTGAATGATCTGATTGACATGACCCATTCCATTAGCTTAGCACCCGATCGTTTAGTATGTTGCTATTGCTTTTATCCATGACTTATACATGTTCCTTTAACTATGAGATTATGCAACTCCCGTTTACCGTAGGAACACTTTGTGTGCTACCAAACGTCACAACGTAACTGGGTGATTATAAAGGTGCTCTACAGGTGTCTCCGAAAGTATTTGTTGGGTTGGCGTATTTCGAGATTAGGATTCGTCACTCCGAATGTCGGAGAGGTATCTCAGGGCCTTCTCGGTAATGCACATCACATAAGCCTTGCAAGCATTGCAACCAATGAGTTAGTTGCGAGATGATGTATTACGGAACGAGTAAAGAGACTTGCCGGTAACGAGATTTAACTAGGTATTGGATACCGACGATCGAATCTCGGGTAAGTAACATACCGATGACAAAGGGAACGACGTATGTTGTTATGCGGTCTGACCGATAAAGATCTTCGTAGAATATGTAGGAGCCAATATGGGCATCCAGGTCCCGCTATTGGTTATTGACCGGAGACGTGTCTCGGTCATGTCTACATTGTTCTCGAACCGTAGGGTCCGCACGCTTAACGTTACGATGACAGTTATTATGAGTTTATGCATTTTGATGTACCGAAGGAGTTCGGAGTCCCGGATGTGATCACGGACGTGACGAGGAGTCTCGAAATGGTCGAGACGTGAGGAATGATATATTGGAAGCCTATGTTTGGACATCGGATGAGTTCCAGGTGAAATCAGGATTTTACCGAAATACCGGGAGGGTTACCGGAACCCCCCGGGAGCATGATGGGCCAACATGGGCCTTGGTGGAGAGGAGAGAGGGCCGGCCCCCTCTCTCTCTCTCCCCCTTGGAGAATACTAGTCCAACTAGGATTGGGGGGGGGGGAATCCTACTCCCAGAGGGAGTAGGACTCTCCTGGCGCGCCAGGCTTGGCCGGCCAGCCCCTCCCCCTTGGCTCCTTTATATACAAGGGCAGGGGACACCCCATAGACACACAAGTTGATCTACGGATCGTTCCTTAGCCGTGTGCGGTGCCCCCTTCCACCAAATTCCACCTCGATCATATCGTTGCAGTGCTTAGGCGAAGCCCTGCGCTGGTAACACATCAAGATCGTCACCACGCCGTCGTGCTGACGGAACTCTTCCCCGACGCTTTGCTGGATCGGAGCCCGGGGATCGTCATCGAGCTGAACGTGTGCCAAGAACTCGGAGGTGCCGGAGTAACGGTGCTGTGATCGGTTGATCGCGAGGAGAACGTACGACTACTTCCTCTATGTTGTGTCAACGCTTCCGTTTCGGTCTACGAGGGTACGTAGACAACACTCTCCCCTCTTATTGCTATGCATCACCATGATCTTGCGTGTGCGTAGGAATTTTTTTGAAATTACTACGTTTCCCAACAGTGGCATCCGAGCCTAGGTTTTTATGGTTTGATGTTATTTGCACGAGTAGAACACAAGTTGTGGACGATACAAGTCATACTGCCTACCAGCATGTCATACTTTGGTTCAGCGGTATTGTTGGACGAGACGATCCGGACCAACCTTACGCGTACGCTTACGCGAGACCGGTTCCCTCGACGTGCTTTGCACATAGATGGCTTGCGGAAGACTATCTCTCCAACTTTAGTTGAACCAAGTGTGGCTACGCCCGGTCCTTGAGAAGGTTAAAACGGAGTCTATTTGACAAACTATCGTTGTGTTTTTGATGCGTAGGTAAGATGAGTTCTTGCTTAAGCCCGTAGAAGCCACGTAAAACTTGCAACAACAAAGTAGAGGACGTCTAACTTGTTTTTGCAGGGCATGTTGTGATGTGATATGGTCAAGACATGATGCTAAATTTTATTGTATGAGATGATCATGTTTTGTAACCGAGTTATCGGCAACTGGCAGGAGCCATATGGTTGTCGCTTTATTGTATGCAATGCAATCGCGATGTAATGCTTTACTTTATTACTAAGCGGTAGTGATAGTCGTGGAAGCATAAGATTGGCGAGACGACAACGATGCTACGATGGAGATCAAGGTGTCGCGCCGGTGACGATGGTGATCATGACGGTGCTTCGAAGATGGAGATCACAAGCACGAGATGATGATGGCCATATCATATCACTTATATTGATTTGCATGTGATGTTTATCTTTTATGCATCTTATCTTGCTTTGACTGACGGTAGCATTATAAGATGATCTCTCACTAAATTATCAAGAAGTGTTCTCCTTGAGTATGCACCGTTGCAAAAGTTCTTCGTGCTGAGACACCACATGATGATCGGGTGTGATAGGCTCTACGTTCAAATACAACGGGTGCAAAACAGTTGCACACACGGAATACTCAGGTTTAACTTGACGAGCCTAGCATATAACAGATATGGCCTCGGAACACGGAGACCGAAAGGTCGAGCATGAATCATATAGTAGATATGATCAACATAGTGATGTTCACCATTGAAAACTAATCCATTTCACGTGATGATCGGTTATGGTTTAGTTGATTTGGATCACGTGATCACTTAGAGGATTAGAGGGATGTCTATCTAAGTGGGAGTTCTTAAGTAATATGATTAATTGAACTTTAATATTATCATGAACATTAGTCCTGGTAGTATTAGCATATCTATGTTGTAGATCAATAGCTCGCGTTGTTGCTTCCCTGTGTTTATTTTGATATGTTCCTAGAGAAAATTGTGTTGAAAAATGTTAGTAGCAATGATGCGGATTGGATCCGTGATCTGAGGTTTATCCTCATTGCTGCACAGAAGAATTATGTCCTTGATGCACCGCTAGGTGACGGACCTATTGCAGGAGCACATGCAGACATTATGAACGTTTTGCTAGCTCAATATGATGACTACTTAATAGTTTAGTGCACCATGCTTAACGGCTTAGAATCGGGACTTCAAAGATGTTTTGAACGTCATGGAGCATATGAGATGTTCCAGGAGTTGAAGTTAATATTTCAAGCAAATACCCGAGTTGAGAGATATGAAGTCTCCAACAAGTTATATAGCTAAAAGATGGAGGAGAATCGCTCAACTAGTGAGCATGTGCTCAGATTGTCTGGGTACTACAATCGCTTGAATCAAGTGGGAGTTAATCTTCCAGATAAGATAGTGATTGACAGAATTCTCTAGTCACCATCACCAAGTTAGTAGAACTTCGTGATGAACTATAATCTGCAAGGGATAACGGAAAATATTCCCAAGCTCTTCGCGATGCTAAAATCAGCGAAGGTAGAAATCAAAGAAAAACATCAAGTGTTGATGGTTGACAAGATCACTAGTTTCAAGAAAAGGGCAAAAGGAAAGAAGGGGAACTTCAAGAAGAACGGCAAGCAAGTTGCTGCTCAAGTGAAAAAGCCCAAGTATGGTCCTAAGCCTGAGACTAAGTGCTTCTACTGCAAAGGGACTGGTCACTGGAAGCGTAACTACCCCAAGTGATTGGCGGATAAGAAGGATGGCAAAGTGAACATAAGTATATTTGATATACATGTTATTGATGTGTACTTTACTAGTGTTCATAGCAACCCCTCAGTATTTGGTACTAGTTCAGTTGCTAAAATTTAGTAACTCGAAACGGGAGTTGCAGAATGAACAAAGACTAGTTAAAGGGCAAGGTGACGATGTGTGTTGGAAGTGGTTCCAAGATTGATATGATCATCATCACACACTCCCTATACTTTCGGGATTAGTGTTGAAACTAAATAAATGTTATTTGGTGTTTGCGTTGAGCATGAATATGATTTGATCATGTTAATTGCAGTACAGTTATTCATTTAAGTTAGAGAACAATTGTTCTTCTGTTTACATGAATAAAACCTTCGATGGTCATACACACCAACGAAATTGGTTTGTTGGATCTCGATCGTAGTGATACACATATTCATAATATTGAAGCCAAAAAGATGCAAAGTTAATAATGATAGTGCAACTTATTTGTGGCACTGCCGTTTAGGTCATATTGGTGTAAAGCGCATGAAGAAACTCCATGCTGATGGACTTTTGGAATCACTTGATTATGAATCACTTGATGCTTGCGAACCATGCCTCTTGGGCAAGATGACTAAAACGCCGTTCTCCGAAACAATGAAGCAAGCAACAGATTTGTTGGAAATCATACATACTGATGTATGTGGTCCGATGAATATTAAGGCTCGCGACAAGTATCATTATTTTCTGACCTTCACAGATGATTTGAGCAGATATGGGTATATCTACTTGATGAAACATAAGTCTGAAACGTTTGAAAAGTTCAAAGAATTTTAGAGTGAAGTGAAAATCATCGTGACAAGAAAATAAGGTTTCTACGATCTGATCGCGGAGACAAATATTTGAGTTACGAGTTTGGTCTTCAATTAAAACAATGTGGAATAGTTTCACAGATTCATGCCACCTGGAACACCACAGCATAATGGTGTGTCCGAACGTCATAACCGTACTTTATTGGATATAGTACAATCTATGATGTTTCTTACCAATTTACCAATATCATTTTGGGATCATGCATTAGAGACAGCTGCATTCACGTTAAAAGGGACACCATCTAAAGTCCGTTGAGACGACACAAAATGAACTGTGGTTTGGCAAGAAACCAAAGTTGTCGTTTCTTAAAGTTTGGGGTTACGATGCTTATGTGAAAAAGTTTCATCCTGATAAGCTCAAACCCAAATCGGAGAAATGTGTCTTCATAGGTACCCAAAGGAGACTGTTGGGTACACCTTCTATCACAGATCCGAAGGCAAGATATTCGTTGCTGAGAATGGATCCTTTCCAGAGAAGGAGATTCTCTCGAAAGAAGTGAGTGGGAGGAAAGTAGAAAACTTGATAAGGTAATTGTACCTTCTCCCTTATTGGAAAGTAGTTCATCACAGAAATCTGTTCTTGTGACTACTACACCAATTAGTAAGGAAGCTAATGATGATGATCATGTAACTTCAAGATCAAGTTACTACCGAATCTCGTAAGTAAACTAGAGTGAGATCCGCACCAGAGTGGTACGGTAATCCTGTTCTGGAAGTCATGTTACTAGACCATGACGAACTTGCGAACTATGAGGAAGCGATGATGGGCCCAGATTCCGCGAAATGGTTAGAGGCCATGAAATCTGAGATATGATCCATGTATGAGAACAAAGTATGGACTTTGATGGATTTGCCCGATGATCGGCAAGCCAAAGAAAATAAATGGATCTTGAAGAGGAAGACGGACACTGATAGTAGTGTTACTATCTACAAAGCTAGAATTGTCGCAAAAGGTTTTCGACAAGTTCAAGGTGTTGACTAGGATGAGAGTTTCTCACTCGTATCTATGCTTAAGTCTGTCCGAATCATGTTAGCAATTGCCGCATTTTATGAAATCCGGCAAATGGATAAACAAAACTACATTCCTTAATGGATTTATTAAAGAAGAGTTGTATACGATGCAACTAGAAGGTTTTGTCGATCCTGAAGGTGTTAACAAAATATGCAAGCTCCAGCGATCCATCTATGGACTGGTGCAAGCATCTCGGAGTTGGAATATACGCTTTGATAAGTTGATCAAAGCATATAGTTTTATACAGACTTGCGGTGAAGCCTGTATTTACAAGAAAGTGAGTGGGAGCACTACAACATTTCTGATAAGTATATGTAAATGACATATTATTGATCGGAAATAATGTAGAATTATTCTGTAAAGCATAAAGGAGTATTTGAAAGGAGTTTTTTGAAGAAGGACCTCGGTGAAGCTGCTTACATATTGAGCATCAAGATCTATAGAGATAGATCAAGACGCTTGATAAGTTTTTCAATAAGTACATACCTTGAAAAGATTTTGAAGTAGTTCAAAATGGAACAGTCAAAGAAAGAGTTCTTGCCTGTATTACAAGGTGTGAACTTGAGTAAGACTCAAAGCCCGACCACGGCAGATGATAGAAAGAGAATGAAAGTCATTTCCTATGCCTCAGCCATAGATTCTATAAAGTATGCCATGCTATGTACCAGATCTATTGTATACCCTACACTGTGTTAAGCAAGGGAGTACAATAGTGATCTAGGAAGTAGATCACTGGACATCGGTCAAAATTATCCTTAGTAAAATAAGGATATGTTTCTCGATTATGGATGTGACAAAAAGGTTCGTCGTAAAAGGTTACGTCGATGCAATTTTTAACACTGATCTAGATGACTCTAAGTCTCAATCTGGATACATATTGAAAGTGGGAGCAGTTAGCTAGAGTAGCTCCGTGCAGAGTATTGTTGACATAGAAATTTTCAAAATACTTACGGATCTGAATATGACAGACCCGTGGACTAAAATTATCTCACAAGCAAAACATGATCACACCTTAGTACTCTTTGGGTGTTAATCACATAGCGATGTGAACTAGATTAGTGACTCTAGTAAACCCTTTGAGTGTTGGTCACATATCGATGTGAACTATGGGTGTTAATCACATGGTGATGTGAACTATTGCTGGTAAATCACATGGCGATGTGAACTAGATTATTGACTCTAGTGCAAGTGGGAGACTGAAGGAAATATGCCCTAGTGGGAGACTGAAGGATACCCATTCCATTAGCTTAGCACCCGATCGTTTAGTATGTTGCTATTGCTTTTATCCATGACTTATACATGTTCCTTTAACTATGAGATTATGCAACTCCCGTTTACCGTAGGAACACTTTGTGTGCTACCAAACGTCACAACGTAACTGGGTGATTATAAAGGTGCTCTACAGGTGTCTCCGAAAGTATTTGTTGGGTTGGCGTATTTCGAGATTAGGATTTGTCACTCCGAATGTCGGAGAGGTATCTCAGGGCCTTCTCGGTAATGCACATCACATAAGCCTTGCAAGCATTGCAACCAATGAGTTAGTTGCGAGATGATGTATTACGGAACGAGTAAAGAGACTTGCCGGTAACGAGATTGAACTAGGTATTGGATACCGACGATCGAATCTCGGGTAAGTAACATACCGATGACAAAGGAACGACGTATGTTGTTATGCGGTCTGACCGATAAAGATCTTCGTAGAATATGTAGGAGCCAATATGGGCATCCAGGTCCCGCTATTGGTTATTTACCGGAGACGTGTCTCGGTCATGTCTACATTGTTCTCGAACCATAGGGTCCGCACGCTTAACGTTACGATGACAGTTATTATGAGTTTATGCATTTTGATGTACCGAAGGAGTTCGGAGTCCCGGATGTGATCACGGACGTGACGAGGAGTCTCGAAATGGTCGAGACGTAAAGAATGATATATTGGAAGCCTATGTTTGGACATCGGATGAGTTCCAGGTGAAATCAGGATTTTACCGGAATACCGGGAGGGTTACCGGAACCCCCCGGGAGCATGATGGGCCAACATGGGCCTTGGTGGAGAGGAGAGAGGGCTGCCCTCATGGGCTGCGCGCCTCCCCCCTTCCCCTAGTCCTATTAGGACTAGGAGAGGTGGTCGGCCCCCTTAATCTCTCTCCCCCTTGGAGAATCCTAGTCCAACTAGGATTGGGGGGGGGGGGGAATCCTACTCCCAGAGGGAGTAGGACTCTCCTGGCGCGCCAGGCTTGGCCGGCCAGCCCCTCCCCCTTGGCTCCTTTATATACAGGGGCAGGGGACACCCCATAGACACACAAGTTGATCTACGGATCGTTCCTTAGCCGTGTGCGGTGCCCCCTTCCACCAAATTCCACCTCGATCATATCGTTGCAGTGCTTAGGCGAAGCCCTGCACCGGTAACACATCAAGATCGTCACCACGCCGTCGTGCTGACGGAACTCTTCCCCGACGCTTTGCTGGATCGGAGCCCGGGGATCGTCATCGAGCTGAACGTGTGCCAAGAACTCGGAGGTGCCGGAGTAACGGTGCTGTGATCGGTTGATCGCGAGGAGAACGTACGACTACTTCCTCTACGTTGTGTCAACGCTTCCGTTTCGGTCTACGAGGGTACGTAGACAACACTCTCCCCTCTCGTTGCTATGCATCACCATGATCTTGCGTGTGCGTAGGAATTTTTTTGAAATTACTACGTTTCCCAACATTGTCTACGTACCCTCGTAGACCGAAGCGGAAGCGTTGACTCAACGTAGAGGAAGTAGTCGTACGTTCTCCTCGCGATCCGACCGATCCAAGTACCGTTACTCCGGAACCTCCGAGTTCTTGGCACACGTTCAGCTCGATGACGATCCCTGGGCTCCGATCCAGCAAAGCGTCGGGGAAGAGTTCCGTCAGCACGACGGCGTGGTGACGATCTTGATGTGTTACCGGCGCAGGGCTTCGCCTAAGCACTGCAACGATATGACCGAGGTGGAATTTGGTGGAAGGGGGCACCGCACACGGCTAAGGAACGATCCGTAGATCAACTTGTGTGTCATGGGGTGCCCCCTGCCCCCGTATAGAAAGGAGCAAGGGAGGGGGTGGCCGGCCTAGGGTTTGGCGCGCCAGGGTGTGGAGTCCTACTAGGTCTCCAAGTCCTAGTAGGAGTCCACCAAGAGGGGAGGAAGGGAGAAGGAATAGGAGGAGAAGGAAAGGTGGCCGGCCCCCTTTTCCCTAGTCCAATTCGGACTAGAGGAGAGGGGGGGCGCAACAGCCTTTTTCCTCTTCCCACTAAAGCCCATCAAGGCCCATTACTTCTCCCGTAATCCCGTAACTCCCCGATACTCCCGAAAATAACCGGATCACTCAGAACCTTTCCGATGTCCGAATATAGTCGTCCAATATATCGATCTTTACGTCTCGACCATTTCGAGACTCCTCGTCATGTCCCCGATCTCATCCGGGACTCCGAACTCCTTCGGTATATCAAAACTCATAAACTCATAATATAACTGTCATCGAAACCTTAAGCGTGCGGACCCTACGGTTCGAGAACAATGTAGACATGACCGAGACACGTCTCCGGTCAATAACCAATAGCGGGACCTGGATGCCCATATTGGCTCCTACATATTCTGCGAAGATCTTTATCGGTCAGACCGCATAACAACATACGTTGTTCCCTTTGTCATCGGTATGTTACTTGCCCGAGATTCGATCGTCGGTATCCAATACCTAGTTCAATCTCGTTACCGGCAAGTCTCTTTACTCGTTCCGTAATACATCATCCCGCAACTAACTCATTAGTTGCAATGCTTGCAAGGCTTTATGTGATGTGCATTACCGAGAGGGCCCAGAGATACCTCTCCGACGATCGGAGTGACAAATCCTAATCTCGAAATACGCCTACCCAACATCTACCATTGGAGACACCTGTAGTACTCCTTTATAATCACCCAGTTACGTTGTGACGTTTGGTAGTACCCAAAGTGTTCCTCCGGTAAACGGGAGTTGCATAATCTCATAGTCAAAGGAACATGTATAAGTCATGAAGAAAGCAATAGCAACATACTAAACGATCGGGTGCTAAGATAATGGAATGGGTCATGTCAATCAGATCATTCAACTAATGATGTGACCTCGTTAATCAAATAACAACTCTTTGTCTATGGTTAGGAAACATAACCATCTTTGATTAACGAGCTAGTCAAGTAGAGGCATACTAGTGACACTTTGTTTGTCTATGTATTCACACATGTATTATGTTTCCGGTTAATACAATTCTAGCATGAATAATGAACATTTATCATGATATGTAAGGAAATAAATAATAACTTTATTATTGCCTCTAGGGCATATTTCCTTCAGAGCCAGCCTGATGAGGCCGCGCCTGAGGAAGCACCGTGTCGTCCACCCCGCGAGGCTTGGCCCCTCGCGAGGGTCTTGGGTCTTGTGTTGATGAAGATGGGCCGTGCTGGGCCCCCTTTGAGCCACGCCGCAGGACGCAGGCAGGCAAGTCTGGGGACCCCCGTTCCCAGAACGCTGACAGGGTCCTCGATAGTCGATGTACAAATCGCATGAATGGTGATAATAATCTATTGATGGATGCTCCCTTATATCCATCGCATCTGAAGCATATCACCTACGCTGAGAAAGGCAAAAGCAAGGTATTGAGTCTAGGTAAGGTTGCGATCTCAAAGGATCGACACATGGACAAAGTCATGCTTGTCGAGTCCTTAGTATTCAACCTCATGTTTGTCTCAATGCTTTGTGATCTTGATATGGTTGTTATCTTTGGCAAGTACCATTGTGTTGTGATCATGGAAGCTAACCATTCCAAAGTCTTTGAAGGCTTTAGGAGAGGAGATCTGTATATTGTTGATTTCTCTACAGGACCACAACCAACTATATGTCTACTTGCAAAAGCATCAGAAGGCTGGCTATGGCATCGACGACTTGGTCATGCTGGCATGAGGAACTTGCACACACTCACGAAGAAGAAGCCATTGGCATTCAGAATGTCAAATTCCTCAAGGATCACTTGTGCGGAGCCTGTGAAGCTGGAAAGATGACCAAGGCCAAGCATCCAGCAAAGACTATCATGACTACCACTCGACCATTTGAATTGCTTCACATGGATCTCTTTGGTCCTAACCATTATTCCACATTCACTAATCAAGCATCTCTATATGGCTTTGTTATTGTTGATGATTACTCTCGTTACACATGGGTACATATCATCACTTACAAACGTGAAGTGCAGGAAGTCTTCAAACGATTTTCCACGAGGGCTTCAACCAACTTTGGTGTGAAGATCAAGCACATTAGAAGTGACAATGGGACTGAGTTCAAGAATACTGGTCTTGATGACTATCTTAATGAACTTGGTATTACTCATGAGTTATCTGCTCCTTATACTCCTCAACAGAATGGCATCGTGGAGCGCAAGAATAGGACTCTTGTCGGGGGGATGAACCCCAGGCAGGCAACGGAACCCGGATCCTTTTCAAAAATAATGGGGCCAACATCGCCCCTCAATCAGGCTCGCATTTGGCCGGGTCGCTCAACCCGGCCAAACCCCTCGACCCGGCCAAGCTCTCCAACCCGGCCATACTCATCAACTCGGCCCCAACAACCAAGCTCAAGACTTCCCCAACAAGCCAGCACCGGGCTCGAGGAACCCGGCGAGACCTGGGACCTGGCGGGTCCCAGCACCAGGTTCCTAGACACTGACGAGCCAGCCCTATAGCCTTGTAACATTACCCTTGTCCCCTGGGGGGTTGACCTATAAAACCCCCTAGAAGCCCCCATGCATACGGGCAAGGCAATACACTCACCCATCCACCCACTCACACACCTAGCTAGCAACACCCAAGGAGAGGGAGCAGCCTAAGCCTTGGCCTGCCCTCCTTCTTCCTCCACACAACTCCAGGAGCAACTCTGCACTATGACATATAAAGCACACGCGGCAGGACTAGGGGTGTTATCTCTCCGGAGAGCCCCAAACCTAGGTATGTCTTGCGTCCTGCGCTCGCTCATGCCAAACTCGCCTCTGGAGCCCACCAGTGTCCTTGAGCCTCCTCCTCGCTTTAGCCACCCCTTGGCATCTGTCGTGCGCCCACCATAACAGTTGGCGCCCACCATGGGGCGGCTCGAGGTCCTGGCACGCTGGCGGACGACGTCATCGACGCACTCGCCGCCTCCTTCGCCACGCTGCACATATCCGATGTGCCTACGGCCGACGAGTACCCCAGCGAGGTACTTAGCTTTTCCGATTCCCCACTCTCCATCAACGACGACGCTCCCGCCGGAGCGATGGACGTCTGTGTGTAGGTTTTCATCACCGACACCGGCACCTCCTCTTCGTCGAGCGTGGCGAGAAAGGCCGCCGAAGCTAAGGCCGTGACGGATAGGGCCGGCTCGCCCAACCCGCTGCGCGCTATGATGCATAGCCTCCGCGTTCCCATTGGCACCGACATCGAAACCTCCAACATCACTGAGGCCCGGACTAGTCTCAACGAGGATCGCCATCACCTATTGGACCTCACTGAGACACTCGCTGCCACGCAGCGTCGCCTCGACTCCGCTCAGCTGGAGCGCGACGCCGCCTACGACTTCACGCCTACCGCGCCTGAGCCAAGCCGGGTCGCCGACGTGCGGACACGGGGTGGCGCGGTCGGGCACGCCTTCGGCGCTCTCCCACCCTTCTACGAGACTCCCGTGAAGAACATGCGTGCTGCCCAGGCGGCTGCGGTCGGCCTGGATCAGCTCGCGAGCGAGGAGCTGCAGGATCGCCTCAAAAGGGTGAACGATCTCCTCGTCGCGACCATCGCGTGGCAGGACCGCCTCAACCATCTCGGCAGGCCGGCTGGCTCTGGCTCCATCCGAGTAGCTGGACCTGGCAAAAACCAGCATACATCGTCTTCGCCACCCGGTGAGGCGCACTCCGGCCGCACCAGGACCCAGCGCAGCCCCGCCCCGACGGCTGCCGGGGGCTTGGGTGACGAGCCGGCCTCGGAGGCCCGGCGCCGCCTCGACACCCTGCTCCAACCCGGCCGACGTCTGACTACGGTCGACCCGGCCCCCTGTGGCGCGGTCGCCGACCGTCTGGGCCTGCGCGCCATAGACGACATCGACGCCCGTCACCGCCTCGACCGACTCACCCTCTCCTAGGAGCTGGAGGAGACCGGCCCGGTCGGGCCGGCATGCTTCGGGCCACACATCCGGGGCGAGCCCTTTACTAAAGGGTTCACGCTCCCCCGCGACACCCCCAAGTATAACGGCACCGTGAAGCCGGAGGAGTGGCTCACCTACTACACCACCGCCATCGGCATCGCCGGCAGTAACCACCGCCTCGCCGTGCGCTATGCGCCTCTCATGCCCCAGGGGTCGGCCCGCACCTGGTTGAACAGTCTGCTGGCTGGTAGCATCAACACGTGGGTCGACTTCGAGCAAGCCGTCGTGCGCAAGTTCACTGGCACCTACAAGCAACCCGACCGCCTTAGTCAGCTCGCCATGTGCGTGCAGGGGCCGGCGGAACCCGGCCGCGAGTACCTCGCACGCTGGATCGAGCTCCGGAACAACTACGAAGGCGTCCACGAAGTCCAAGCAATCCATTACTTCGTCAACGGGTGCCGAGATGGCACCCTCCTCAAGCACAAGCTCTTGCGCTCCGAGCCGGCCACCATGGTTGCGCTCATGGTAACGGCGGACAAGTACGCCAACGCCGACTCTGCCATGAAGATCCAGGTGGCGCTGGATGAAACCGGCAAAGCGAAGCCTGTTCCCCCTCTGAAGCCGGCCAGTGAAGGAAGCCGGTGTAGGATCGGAAGTATGTCTAGAGGGGGGGTGATTAGACTACTTGACCAAATAAAAACTTAACCTTTTCCCAGTTTTAGTTCTTGGCAGATTTTAGCTACTTTAGGACAAGTCAAGCAATCATGACACAATTCAAGCAAGCATGCAAAGAGTATATAGGCAGCGGAAAGTAAAGCATGCAACTTGCAAGAATGTAAAGGGAAGGGTTTGGAGAATTCAAACGCTATTGGAGACACGGATGTTTTTCCCGTGGTTCGGATAGGTGGTGCTATCCTACATCCACGTTAGTGGAGACTTCAACCCACGAAGGGTAACGGTTGCGCGAGTCCACGGAGGGCTCCACCCACGAAGGGTCCATGAAGAAGCAACCTTGTCTATCCCACCATGGCCATCGCCCATGAAGGACTTGCCTCACTAGAGGTAGATCTTCACGAAGTAGGCGATCTCCTTGCCCTTACAAACTCCTTGGTTCAACTCCACAATCTTGTCGGAGGCTCCCAAGTGACACCTAGCCAATCTAGGAGACACCACTCTCCAAGAAGTAACAAATGGTGTGTTGATGATGAACTCCTTGCTCTTGTGCTTCAAATGATAGTATCCCCAACACTCAACTCTCTCTCACAGGATTTGGATTTGGTGGAAAGAATATTTGAGTGGAAAGCAACTTGGGAAAGGCTAGAGATCAAGATTCATATGGTAGGAATGGAATATCTTGGTCTCAACACATGAGTAGGTGGTTCTCTCTCAGAACATATGAGTTGGAAGTGTAGGTGTGTTCTGATGGCTCTCTTCACGAATGAAGAGGAGGTGGAGTGGTATATATAGCCTCCACTTAAAATCCAACCGTTACACACAATCTACCAATCTCGGTGGGACCGAATCAACAAACTCGGTCGGACCGAAACGGTAAACCTAGTGACCGTTAGAGATTTTCGGTGGGACTGACATGCAACTCGATAGGACCGATATGGTTAGCGTTTGGGCATAACGTAATCTCGATGAGACCGATTACACAAACTCGGTGAGACCGATTTGGTAATTAGCTAACCAGAGAGTTGGTCAGGCAAACTCGGTGGGACCGATTTGCTCTTTCGGTGAGACCGAAAAGTTACAAAAGGGAAACAGAGAGTTTGCATTGCAATCTCGGTGGGACCGATCCGCTCTTTCGGTGAGACCGAAAAGTTACGAAAAGGAAACAGAGAGGTTGCAATCCCATCTCGGTGAGACCGAGATCCCTATCGGTAGAACCGATTTGCTAGGGTTTGGCAGTGGCTTATGACATATGAGAAACTCGGTGGCGCCGGATAGAAAGAATCGGTAGGACCGAGTTTGGCTTAGGGTTTAGGTCATATGTGGATATGGGAAAGTAGTTGAGGATTTTGGAGCATATCATTAAGCACATAAGGCAAAGAGCTCATTAAGCAACACCTCATCCCTGCTTGATAGTATTGGCTTTTCCTATAGACTCAATGTGATCTTGGATCACTAAAATATAAAATGAAGAGTCTTGAGCTTTTGAGCTTGAGCCAATCCTTTGTCCTTAGCATTTTGAGGGTTCCACTTTCACCATCCATGCCATGCCAGTCATGGAGCTTTCCTGAAATAATTGTCTTGGAATTGCATTAGCTCAATGAGCTATATGTTGTTATGAATTACCAAAACCACCTAGGGATAGTTGCACTTTCAATCTCCCCCTTTTTGGTAATTGATGACAACATATAGATCAAAGCTTCGACAAATGATAATAAGAATGAATTACATCGTCGCTTTGAGAAGTATGTGATAAGTAAGAGCTCCCCTTAAATTTGTGCATATTTAAAATTTGCTTTGGACTGCAAATGCACAAAGAGTTAGAATCATGGGTGTAAGTGCATCTAGTGCCCCTTAGTGATTTTGGTGTATTGAAGACTTATAGGTTAAGCATCTGATGTGTTTATGAGTGTACACAGGTCTATAGGTCTATGAGGAGTTTGATATTTACAGTAAAAGTCGACCCCTAAAAATGAAGTTCTTCGACTGAAGACTTTGATATTCTGAAGACTTTCTGAAGACTTTGAAAGTGAAGAAATTGGTGTGACCTTGAAGACATGGTATTCGTTCGAGGAACATGAAGCGTGAAGACTTTTGTTTTCGTAGTTTCATTTTTCTCTTTCTTGAGTCATAGGAAACACCGTACTGTTAAAGGGGGTCGAGGAAATACTAAGGAGAAAATTTCCATGTGATGCTCAACTCAAATCCTACACCTACCAATCCCTTCGAGTGAAGCCATTGGAAATCTCATTCAGTTCAGTCAATTTCTTCAGTGACAGAGACGCAGTTCTTCTGGTCACTGAGGACTTTGCTCTGACTGAGGAGTTAGGAATTCGCCAGTGCGAATTGCCTACACAGTGAGGAACATGATAGCCCTGAGGAATTTGTACTCCAAATTTCTGACCGTTGCTGTGCCACGCGCCAGCTCTCCTAAAATATCTTGTCCACCTAACGGTCATATCATTGAAGGGCATTTATGTCTTATCATGTCGGGCTGCTCCCTAGGCTATAAATAGCCGCCCCCTACAACCACTAGCTGGTTGGCTGCTCCGCGTGGACTTGACACTTGTCATTTGAGAGCAACCCATCCTCCAAGGACTTTGAGCGAAAATCATCAAGTGAGGAAAATCCAAACCCAAACCCAGAACACCTACAAACCCAAAGTGATTGAGCATCACTGAAGAAATTGATCCTGCGTGGATCCGACGCTTGTTACCTTTGAAGACTGTGCTTCTTCCAGACGGTTAGGCGTCAAGGTCTAGAGCATCCAAGATGAATTGTGGATCGCCGAGTGACCAAGTCTGTGAAGGTTTGGAAGTCACCTGAAGACTTACCACGAGTGATTGGACGAGGACTGTGTGTCCTTAGTTCAAGGAGAATACGGTGAGGACTTGGTGTCCCGAGCTGCGTGCTCAGGACTGGGTGTCCGGGACTGTGTGTCCTCGAGTTTAAATACTCAGCCGCTCCAACCAGACGTACAACTGAGACAGCAGTTGGAACTGGTCTACCAAATCATTGTCTTCACCAAGCTTATTGGTTCCATTTCCTCAACACCTTCATTTCCTCATTACTGTGTTGTCTGTTTGTTCATATCTGTGTTTGAAGACTTTGACTGAAGACTTTCACAAATTCCTCAGTTCAATTTCTTCAGTCTGTTTGTCTTCATCTAGAGTTATCCTGTGCCTACGCTTTATGTACTCTGTGTTTGTCTTCATTTCATCATGATGACCATGCATGTAATCTGTTATGTTTACTTCTGAGTACTTATTCCGCTGCTAGTATTTCTTCGCTAAGGAATTTCCTCACGAGCAACTTCCTCAGTGAAGAATTTCATAAAAATCGCCTATTCACCCCCCTCTAGTCGATATAACGCACTTTCAATTGGTATCAGAGCAAGGTACTCCCTTGTTCTGTGTGATTTTGGTTTAACCGCCTGGAGTTTTAGTTATGTCGACCGCAGATATGAAGAAAGTATCGTGCCCCATCTTTGACGGTCACGAGTATCCCAAATGGAAGGCTATGATGAAGAAGCGTCTCATGGTGATGGACAGCGAGCTATGGACCGTCACTGAGATTGGTCTGACCGATCTGTGCAAGATGGCGGAAGCTGATGACATTCGCAAGTACACTCAACTCAACCTCACAGCGAATGCCGTCATCTGCTCCAGTCTGTCTCGAAACCAGTTCAGAAACATCATGCATCTCGATCAGGCGAAGCTTGTCTGGGACCGTCTCTCTGATGTCTATGAAGGCCATCGAACCCGTCATGATCCTTGGTTTGAGGATTTCAAGGAATCGCTCAAATCGATGACATTCGAACCAGAATCATCATCCTCTACTTCATGCCTTATGGCAAAAAGTGCTGAGGTAACTGAATGCTACCTATCTGAGTCTAGTGATGAAGAATCTGGTGATGAATTTGGACCCAGTTATGTCAAACTTGCTTCCCTTGCTGCTAAACAACAAAGAGCTTTGAAAAATGCTAATGATATGCTTAGTAAGAGCAATGATATGTTGGGTGAAGAAATGGATCAGTCACAAGCCTTGGCTGAAAGTCTTCAGAGACTGCATTCTAAGTATGACTCCCTTCAAGATCAGCATAACTCTCTCTTGTCTGACTTTGAGAAGATAAGAGTGAGTTATGAAGATCTTCAGAAGGAGCGCAATTCATTACTTGCTCAACAAATCAGCGCTGCTCAGGAAGAATTTGTTCCTCCATGTTTAAAATGCATTGAACGAGAATCTGCTAATTCTTCACCTGAATGTTCAAATTCTTCAAATGTTACAAATTCTTGACCTGTCTCTGCTATCACTAATTCCTCATCTGAGGACATTGCAAGTATCACTGACGATGCAGGACTGAAGGAATTATACATGACAGGCATGTACAAAAGCCTCAAAGGGCATCAGGCTCTTTGTGATGTGCTTAAAAAGCAGATCCTCAACAGGAACCCTAGGAAAGAGGGTATTGCCTTTGAGAGGAAACTCAATGCGGATGGTACTTATTGGAAGCCTGAGCAGTACCCCAAAACCTCATGGGTTGCTGCAAAGGGACCTCCAGTTGATCCATCTGATTTATCTGGCTATACATGTGAATCTTCTCATTCTTCTGATGAGTCATTTGACTCCAACTATAAACTGTTCAAAAATCAGAATGGTGAAGTATTTGCTAGATATGTTGGCACTAACTGCAGGAACGGTTCCCCTATGAAGAAAATCTGGGTTCCCAAAAGCTGCCTTGAAAGTCTTCAGGTGAATGTCCTCATGACACCACCTGTGAAGAAAAGGTACCCCAGATCTAATTCTTCATATGGACCAAATTCTTCATATGGATCCAAGTCCTCATATGAACATCATCGTGCTAACAACTTTGTTTTGCAGGGAAGAGCCAAGGGCTATGAATATGAGCATTATTCTTCAAATTATTATGTTCATAAGTCCTCGAAGAATTTCTCTGCTTATTCATATGCTTACCCTAACCCCTCTTATGTGAAACGAAATGGTTTGGCTGCTTTGCCACCATTCTCATATGGAGCTCGCAGAGTGATGAACTCTTTGTCACCCCTTCAGATGTGGGTGGTGAAGAAAAAGAACTAATCTCTTCTGCAGGGTCAGGTCTCCAGACGTGCTGTAACGTCTGAAGAATTTGCTGGGGACCTGATAAAAATGCCTAAAAGGACGCAGGCTAACCATGATGAAATGAACTTTCATTTCACACGTCCTCCCTCTGTTTTATCGGTTCTACTGCTTGATGAAATTGATCTGATGAATTGTGATGTCATATTCTTCACTACTGAAGTATATGAGGTTCGTAAGTTGCACTAATTCATCTGCAAGATGATCAACCCAAAGCCACTGAATGGGTACTTGATAGTGGATGTACAAATCACATGACCGGTGACAAGAATCTGTTGATGGATGCTCCCTTATCAGCATCACACATGAAGCATATCATCTTCGCTGATAAAAGCAAAAGTCAGGTATTGGGTCTAGGTAAGGTTGCTATCACAAAGGATCGACACATGGACAAAGTCATGCTTGTTGAGTCCTTAGGATACAATCTTATGTCTGTCTCAATGCTTTGTGATCTAGATATGGTTGTTGTCTTCGGCAAGTATCGTTGTGTTGTGATTATGGAATCTGACAAATCCAAAGTCTTTGAAGGCTTTAGGAGAGGAGACTTGTATATTGTTGATTTCTCTGCAGATTCACAACCTGCCGTGTGCCTACTTGCAAAAGCTTCAGAAGGATGGCTATGGCATCGACGACTTGGTCATGCAGGCATGAGGAATCTGCACACGCTTGTGAAGAAGAAGCATGTCATTGGCATTGAGAATGTCAAATTCCTCAAGGATCACTTATGCGGTGCCTGTGAAGCAGGAAAGATGACCAAGGCCAAGCATCCAGCGAAGACTATCATGACCACTACTCGTCCATTTGAATTGCTTCACATGGATCTCTTCGGTCCTAACCATTATTCCTCTCTCTCTAATGAAGCATCTCAATATGGTTTTGTTATTGTTGATGATTACTCTCGTTACACATGGGTGCACCTTGTCTCTTACAAAACTGAAGTGCAGGAAGTCTTCAAACGATTTTCCTCGAGGGCTTCAACTAACTTTGGTGTGAAGATCAAGCACATCACAAGTGACAATGGCACTGAGTTCAAGAATTCGGGTCTCAATGACTATCTTGATGAACTTGGTATTACTCATGAATTATCTGCTCCTTATACTCCTCAACAGAATGGCGTCGTGGAGCGCAAGAACAGGACTCTTGCTGAGATGGCTCGCACTATGCTCAATGAGTACAAAACCCCTCGTCGTTTCTGGGTTGATGCAATTGATACTGCATGCCATATCATCAACAGAGTATATCTTCACAAATTCTTCAAGAAGACTGCCTATGAACTCCTCACTGACAAGAAACCCAATGTGAGTTATTTCAAAGTCTTCGGTGCTAAATGCTGGATTAGAGATCCTCATCACAACTCTAAATTTGCACCGAACGCACATGAAGGTTTCATGCATGGTTACGGAAAGGACTCGCACACCTACAGAGTCTTCAACAATGTTCTTCACAAGATTGTTGAAACTGTAGATGTGCGGTTCGATGAAACTAATGGCTCACAAAAAGAGCACCTACCTTCTGTGTTAGATGAACCAACACCTGAGAAATCGATCAAGCACAAGGCTACTGAAGATATCATTCCTACTGAAGAATCTGCTGAAGAATTCGTTCCAGAACGTGAAGAACGTCGAACTGATGCACCTGAAGAAAATGCTGAGGAAATTGATGCTGAAGAAAATGCTGATCAAATTCCTCAACGGCAACCAACTCACCCTCGCATTGCAAAAGAAGTGCAAGTGGAGAAGATCATCGATGACATTAGAGCACCAGGTCCTCTCACACGCTCAAAAGCTTCACATCTATCTAACTTTTGTGGGCACTTTGCTTTTGTCTCTATCACAGAGCCCACTAAGGTAGATGAAGCATTTATGGAGCCTGAGTGGATTCAGGCCATGCAAGAAGAATTACATTAGTTCAGGCTCAACAACGTATGGGAACTGGTCAATACTCCCGATCCTCGCAAGCATAACATCATTGGTACAAAGTGGATCTACCGCAACAAGCAAGATGAAAATGGTGTTGTGGTGAGGAATAAGGCACGACTAGTAGCTCAAGGCTACACACAGGTCTACAAATTCGTCAATAGCACAATGGGATATTCATATCTCAGGAGAAATACCTCAAGGATGTCCTGAAGAAATTCGGCATGCAAGATTGCAAAGGTCTCAAAATTCCTATGCCCACAAATGGTCATCTATGCACTGATGAAAATGGTACTGACTTCGATCACAAGGTATACCGCTCCATGATTGGCTCTTTATTGTACTTATGTGCATCTAGGCCAGATATAATGCTTAGTGTTTGCATGTGTGCACGATTTCAAGCTGCACCGAAAGAATCACACCATATGGCTGTGAAGCATATTCTTCGATATCTAGCTCACACACCAACACTAGGATTATGGTACCCCAAGGGCTCAGACTTTGACCTCATTGGATATTCTGATTCTGACTATGCTGGTGACCGTGTGGATCGCAAGTCAACATCTGGTACTTGTCATTTCCTCGGACGATCCTTGGTCTGTTGGTCCTCGAAGAAACAGAACTGCGTATCACTGTCTACTGCTGAAGCTGAGTACATTGCTGCTGGTTCTTGCTGTGCTCAACTACTATGGATGAAGCAAACACTCAAGGACTATGGAGTCAACGTGAAGAATGTGCCTCTCCTCTGTGACAATGAGAGTGCCATCAAGATTGCTCACAACCCAGTTCAGCACTCGAAGACAAAGCACATTCAGATTCGTCATCATTTTCTTCGTGATCATGTGTTGAAGGGCGACATTTCTATTGAGCATGTGAAGACTGAAGAACAGCTAGCCGATATATTCACTAAGCCCTTGGATGAGAAGAGATTTAGCAAGTTGCGGTGTGAGCTAAATATCTTAGAATCTTTGAATGTACTTTGAAAATGCACTCATCCTAACACCTATGCATAATTGACGACTTAGATGTGCAACACATGAAGAAACGTTTTTCCTCAAATCAATGAAGAATAACCCTCTAAGTGTGAAGAAATTAATGAAGAATTTGATTCTCAGAACCCTATGACAATTGTACGCGGTGTCTGAAATCATCATTCTTACACGGTGGGTCACGCCACCACAAAGGTTGAAAATCTTCAATTTGAGTTTGCCTCAACTTTTGAAATTCTTCAGTTTTTCAAATTCTTCAAACTTTACAAAGTCTTCACTTGTGCCGTCGTTTTTCTTCATTTGTATATATATATATATATATATATATATATATATATATATATATATATACGAGTTTATGTCCTCTACAACATTCACTTATAGCTATTTCTTCAAGTTGGAATTTTTTTTCTAAGTGAATGTGATCGGACCCTTCCCCTCTATGCTATACTCAATCCAGTCCGTTCACAAATTCTTCATGTGCGTTCTATTTGAAACTCGTTCAAATTCTTCACTGTGTCCTGTCAGCTGAAGAAATTGCGAACGGAACGTTAAAACTAATCTTATCCAAACCTTCGGTTTTGCCGCGCAATCCGTTCCACTTCCCACGATGGATTATTTTACTCACCCACGATCTTACATGATCTCCACTACATAGTACGTGGGTGACACATGTCAAGTGAAGGAGAACGGCCAGGGGCATGTTAGTCCTAAATCTTCGGACGAGCAGTTTTCACTGTGGCTATAAATACCCCTCCGTTGCCATCCTCACTTCCTTTACCTCGCTCGAGCTCTCGAAACCCTAGCGCCGTTGCTACTCTATCGTCGCCGGTGAGGAAAAGCTTCACTGCCTCGACCTCATCGCCGACGTACTCGCGCCGACAGCGGAAATCTTCACCTCCGCCGCCGCCGTAGACGTCTTCCTCCGCCAAGTTAGGGCGTGGAAGATCTGCATTGACGAACTTCTCTGTTCCAACTCACAGTTTGTCGTGTTCTTCATTCAGGGTAATTAAAAGCTATTTTTACTGCCCTCCTTGATTCAAAGTTTTTCTACAAAATCTTCAAAGGTGTTTTTATTCTTCAAATCCTCACACACAAAACACCTCACTTATTCTCTGTTCTTGATTCATTTCCCTAAGTCTAAATATGGAGCTTAGTGAAATTCCTCAAGACGAATCTGGTCAAATTCCTCAAAACTTGTTCTTTATGAAAAACCCTCTAAGAACGCATATGACCTCTTCAAATTCCTCGCAACTATACTCTGTTCACAGGTACACATGTCCGCTGCTGAATCCTTAGGTTCTCATCAACTTAACTCATTTGCAGCGTTCCTCGAAGAAAAGTTGCATACTTCTTCAGAGAATTCCATTGTTCAAATTCCTCATCTGAAGAAAATGGCTGAAGGTAAAAGGCCGCAGAAAGGAGGAAAGAGACCAGAGGTCATGACTGCATTTGAAATCCCTGAGGACATTTATGCTGGGTACTGCACACCTCCTGAAGAAGATAGAAATCAGCGCAAGGTGCGCATACATAGGATTGAAAGGAGATGGGCAAGAGAATGGAGGGAGTACAGATATGTTACTCCTAAGTATATGAAGAAATTTGCCGTAAACCCTCCATGTCAACGCCCTCCATTGGCACCTGGCCAAGTGGCTGATCCCTCTAGCATCAGAAGAGGTGAGGAATTTCCTCAAGAATGGGCCAAGCGCCAGCGTAAACTGCAAAAGCAAGCAAAAGAAGCAGTGAGGAAATTCAATGAAGAATCTGCTGCTGCTGCTGCCACTGAGGCTTCTGCCAAGCCGAGGAAATCAATGATGAAGAAGCCTGCTCGTAAGCCAAGTGCTTCACCTTCAATGCCCTCACGGCCAAGTTCCTCAGATGCGCCCTCACGGCCAGAATCTTCAAAATCTTCAAAGCAAATTCCTCATGCTGCTCCTGCTCCCACAAAGTCCTCAGCTCCTGTGCATCTGGCCTCATGCCAAAGGACAACTGGCATCTCTATTGCCTCTGGTGTCTCAGCTAGTTCCTCAGCTGCACCAAAATCCTCAGCTGGACCCTCGTTACTGAAGAAAAAGGCTACCGCTGGACGCGGCACTCGCCCAAGTCCAAAGAAGCAAGTGGTCTTCACTATGCCATCTGATGATGATGAAGCTGATGAAGAAGAACTCGCTGAAATCATCAGAGACCGCCAAGAAAGGGCTGCTAAAGCCAAAGGCACACCTGTGCCCCTGCTTTTGGATCCAAGGGCGATCCTAGACTATATTGATCTCTGGCACAAGGATCCCAACACTCCTATGCCTGATTTCAAGCTGACACCTGGCCAAAGTCACATGCTGACTCACTTCATCCAAGAGGAGAAGTGGAAATATGATAGGGCCAGAGAGATCAAGAAATCCCAGTACCGCAAAGAGAAGCTGCTGAAGAAAAATGTTCTCAAAATGAAGCCTGAGGAACTTGTCAAGATGCAGGCTGAGATCAAAGCCCTCAGCGACAACTTTGACTCATACTATGCTGATTGGCAAGGAGCCAAGGTCAGATTTGTGAGGCTGACTGATACCTTCACCAAGGGTACTGCCTCAAAGCAACAAATTCCTCAAGCTGAAGCATCTGTTCAGCAAACTGAAGAACATGCCAGCACCGCTGATGAAGTTCAGGCTGCTGAAGAAAATGCTAGTTCCAAGGCTGATGACTCTGCTCCAGCCGTTGATGAAATTGCCAGGGCATCCACTAGTGGTGCGCCTGAAGAAAATGAAGAGACCAGGGCAACTGCATCAGTTGTGCCTGAAGAAAATGAACCAGATTTCTCAGCTCCATCTGCACCAACTCCAACTCCAATTCTTCCCTCTGCTTTAGATGTGAAGAAAAGCAAGGCTGCAGAGCGAGCTGCAGTGAAGAAAAGGAAAGCATCAAGTGCTTCAGAATCTTCAGTCCCAAAGAAGATGAAGCCCATGACCAGCTCATTTGCCAATCCAATTGATGTTGTTCCTATCTCCTCCATGCCATCAAAGGACCTTGTTCCTTTTGATGAAGATTATGAGATCCCAAGTGGATCAGATGAAGAAACTCAGTCTGCTGCTTCCTCAGAGCAGATTGATGAAGAAATTGAAGTGGATACAATCCCCTCAACCCCAATAGTCTCATCACCAATGCCTCAGTCTGATGCTAAAGAGGCTGGTGTTGAAGAAATTGATGATGAAGATGTGGATATTGGAAGCACAACTCCAGTAATGAATGACGACTTTTGGGAAAGTCAGCATCCCAATTCCCCACTCTTCACTCCCCTGCAGCAAATTCCTCACTCTCCTTCACCAACCATAAAATTGGGCTCTGATGCAACTCATCCCACTGCTTCTGTGAATGAAGAAATTCCAGCCACTAGTGCTGAAGAAACTGCTGCTAAAACAGACAAGGTGACTGCACCTGAGGAAAATCCTGAAATTCCTCAGCCTGAAGAACCTGAGCTTGTGATTCCTGAGGTCGTGATGCAACTCACTGACACTCCTCTGCTAAGGCCAAAGGATCCATTCTCACGCAAATAGAAATTCAAGGCTAAAGACTTCTATGGCGAGCACGTATTCTTCACTGAATACAATCCTTATGACTCTGCTCGCATAAGGAAGAGGCATTTCTGGACTGCCAGCCAAGCAAACTTCTATTCCTCAGTGCTTTACAACAAAGACAAAGTCTTCGACCATGCACATATTCCTCACGTGGATATGGAATCAATGTCGTGCTTTACGCCAGTCCTCAGTGTTCTTCACGACGCTGGGCTACTCAACTTCTGCACAGATATATGCGATTGGAATGAAGAACTTATTCTTCAGTTCTATGCTACACTGCACATCACTGGCAACTCTGAAGATGTCAATTCATGGGTTCTGGACTGGATGACTGAAAATACACATTACAAGGCCCCAGCAACTGAATTGCTTCGCTGCCTTTCTCTTAGTCCACCCACTGAAGATGCGCGTTGCGTGTATGATGAACCTGAACCGTCAAACCACTATATGCAAGTGCTCATGAAGCCTCTGAAGCCAGGGCAATCACCTCGTACCAAATTCCTCGTCAAGGAATTGTTGTATGTGCCTAGGACTGTCTATCGCATTCTGACGAAGACAATATGTCCCATCAAAGGACACGATTCTTCCGATGAAGAAATTGTTGGCATCATGAAGAATATGCTTTTCAATATCATACATGGCGTTCCCATAAACTTCCATGATTTCTTCATGAGGACTCTAGCCAACATTGCTATGTCACCATTTGAGCTGAAGCCTTATGCACCTTGGATTATGAGATTCATCAGGACAAGGTCTTCACTCAACTACAAGGCTGAAACTCTCAACCACTACAGCTACTTGCCTCCTATTGAAGTCCTCAAAAGGACATTTTCCTCAGCTGATGAAAAGGGCAAGGCCACTGCTGTGATAGATGAAGGCATTCGTCCATTGGATGGTCAATTTCGCAAGGCTGCTTCTTATTCCACCAATGATGACTCTGCCACACATGAATCTGCTGCTAATACTGCCAAGATAAATCTTCAAGCCACAGCACCCAGGGTGATGACTGATCGTGAGTTACTCCTCAGTCTTCATCAAAAGGTTGATCACAATCACAAATGGGTCAAGCGTCAGTTTGGTTCAATTCTTCACAACATGACTACCACATATAATGCAGTGAAGAAAAACCATTACTACCTTCATGAAACCTTCAACCGCACCTGGGCTGTTCTGTCTCAAGTATATAGTGCTGAAGATTTAGAGAACATGGGCCTCAAAGAAGAATTTGCCTGGTCGGCACCTCCGCCGAAGAAATTCAAGAAGGTCAAGGTTCCTTCTCTGGTGGCCAGTTCATATTCTTCATCACGCGACACTGATGAAAATAAAGACTTGGACGACACTGCAGCATGCCCTACTTCAACAACCGACCCCAACAACACTGGCGCTCCTCCATCAACTTGAATATCTTCAGGGGCGTTAGTCCTCAGATTCGATCCTTTTGGTCATTTGATGACAAAGGGGGATAAATCTGAGTTAGTCTTCAAGCGGGTCTATAATAAGGGCATATTTTTTTTTAAGTTGCGACTCTCGTTCTTCCGAAACTTTTATTGGATTGAGTTGTAATCTTAAACCCTATGGTGCTCGGTGCTCTGATACTTTGATACATGCTTGAGCTCTGATACTTTTGATGCGCTATTCTGCATGCTTATTCCTCATTAATGTTATCGCTCGCATGCTGAATTGCATCAGGCACCATATTTCATCATGCATTTCAAATTCTTCATATCATATATCAAATGCGCGTATGAATTACAAGATATAGGGGGAGATCTCCATGATTTAACTCTTCAAGTGTGCATTGCTTCAAAAGCAAATTTCTCACTGTGCACAACTTCAGGGGGAGTTCTTCTATATCTTGCAATCAAATTCCTCAATATTAGTTTCTACACTTCATATATTTATCCCCGTTGAAAACTTAACCTATATTGTCATCAATCACCAAAAAGAGGGAGATTGTAAGTGCATCTAGTGCCCCTTAGTGATTTTGGTGTATTGAAGACTTATAGGTTAAGCATCTGATGTGTTTATGAGTGTACACAGGTCTATAGGTCTATGAGGAGTTTGATATTTACAGTAAAAGTCGACCCCTAAAAATGAAGTTCTTCGACTGAAGACTTTGATATTCTGAAGACTTTCTGAAGACTTTGAAAGTGAAGAAATTGGTGTGACCTTGAAGACATGGTATTCGTTCGAGGAACATGAAGCGTGAAGACTTTTGTTTTCGTAGTTTCATTTTTCTCTTTCTTGAGTCATAGGAAACACCGTACTGTTAAAGGGGGTCGAGGAAATACTAAGGAGAAAATTTCCATGTGATGCTCAACTCAAATCCTACACCTACCAATCCCTTCGAGTGAAGCCATTGGAAATCTCATACAGTTCAGTCAATTTCTTCAGTGACAGAGACGCAGTTCTTCTGGTCTCTGAGGACTTTGCTCTGACTGAGGAGTTAGGAATTCGCCAGTGCGAATTGCCTACACAGTGAGGAACATGATAGCCCTGAGGAATTTGTACTCCAAATTTCCGACCGTTGCTGTGCCACGCGCCAGCTGTCCTAAAATATCTTGTCCACCTAACGGTCATATCATTGAAGGGCATTTATGTCTTATCATGTCGGGCTGCTCCCTAGGCTGTAAATAGCCGCCCCCTACAACCACTAGCTGGTTGGCTGCTCCGCGTGAACTTGACACTTGTCATTTGAGAGCAACCCATCCTCCGAGGACTTTGAGCGAAAATCATCAAGTGAGGAAAATCCAAACCCAAACCCAGAACACCTACAAACCCAAAGTGATTGAGCATCAGTGAAGAAATTGATCCTGCGTGGATCCGACGCTTGTTACCTTTGAAGACTGTGCTTCTTCCAGACGGTTAGGCGTCAAGGTCTAGAGCATCCAAGAGGAATTGTGGATCGCCGAGTGACCAAGTCTGTGAAGGTTTGGAAGTCACCTGAAGACTTACCACGAGTGATTGGACGAGGACTGTGTGTCCTTAGTTCAAGGAGAATACGGTGAGGACTTGGTGTCCCGAGCTGCGTGCTCAGGACTGGGTGTCCGGGACTGTGTGTCCTCGAGTTTAAATACTCAGCCGCTCCAACCAGACGTACAACTGAGACAGCAGTTGGAACTGGTCTACCAAATCATTGTCTTCACCAAGCTTACTGGTTCCATTTCCTCAACACCTTCATTTCCTCATTACTATGTTGTCTGTTTGTTCATATCTGTGTTTGAAGACTTTGACTGAAGACTTTCACAAATTCCTCAGTTCAATTTCTTCAGTCTGTTTGTCTTCATCTAGAGTTATCCTGTGCCTACGCTTTTTGTACTCTGTGTTTGTCTCCAATTCATCATGATGACCATGCATGTAATCTGTTATGTTTACTTCTGAGTACTTATTCCGCTGCTAGTATTTCTTCGCTAAGGAATTTCCTCACGAGCAAATTCCTCAGTGAAGAATTTCATAAAAATCGCCTATTCACCCCCCTCTAGTCGATATAACGCACTTTCAATGGGTTACTCTTCCATGTCACATACATCTTGGTGGGGCGCTCAAAATGATAAATAATGAAATGCATGCACTCATCACCAAGGCAAAAGTGAATGACCACATAAGATAGATAAGATATATCAAGCATGCATAAGTGTAGCTTATGATCAAACACATGATCATCAATGTCTCACAAGCATATCAAAGTATCTCAACCAAAAGCAAATAATGTACCAAAGACCACCAAATAAAACCAAGAAAACAAGAGAGAAAAGCAACACTCTCTCTCTCGAAGCCTATGATCTATACATCTTCTCCCCTTTTGGCAACAAGTTACCAAAAAGTTCCTAGAAAATGCATAGTGCTATATCGACACTCAGTCTTGATCTTCAGGAGGTGGTGGAGTCTGGATCACTCCAAGGACGAAGGCTTTTGTTGATGCTGATGGAGTTGGAGCTGAAGTGGATGCTGGAGCAGGTTGGGTTGATGTTGCGGCTGGAGCTGAGGCGGTTGCTCTTGTGTCAGGAACTGGCACTGCACTGGACCTCTGAGCTCATGGAACTCTAGCAAATGCATCTGTAGTTGTCTTCCCTCTCCTCTCCTGCATGTCATCCTGGAGCTGCTCCACTGCTGTCTGTATCTCTGTCACCTTGATATCCAACTCATAGAACTTCTGTTCTACAATCCTCTCTAAGCCCGCCTGGTTCTGAGTTAGGTTGGCCAAACCTTTCTCAATGCGCAGGGTGGATGCAATCAGGTAACTGAGCTGCTCTTGCTTGGTCTTCGAGAAGTATTCTGATGCCTCCTCTTGAGTTGGCATCCGAGCAGCTTTCTCCTTTCTAGCCTTCTCCTTTTGTGCTTGGGCATGGGTTGAAGATGGTTCATCCTTGTTCATCACAACTTCATTGTCTTCAAACTCAGGATGAATAGGAAGATGTTCCTTACCCAAAAGATATATGCCAGTGCCCATATTGGAGTTGATCAGTTCTTGGATCTGAGGAGCATATCCACAGCTTCTCTTCTGGTCTGCTGCTGTCCTCTTGATTGTCTCTATCATCAGGCTCATGACCTTGAACTTCTGAGGCACATCAAAGATATGAAGCAGGTTGATAGCATGGCCTCTGATCATCTTGTGATCTCCAGACTTGGGTAGCAGAGTGTGCCTTAAGATCCAGTTGAATGTTGGCAATCCTGACAGAAGATAATGTACAGATCCATACTTGAAAGTTTCAAGTGCCTTGTCAGGGATCTCCTTGTACATGTTGATCATTGAGTTGTGGTCCATCTTCTTCTTGGAATAGACATCCAAGTCATCTTCACTTTCTTCTGGGGCATTGATCAGTTGAGCCCATTCTGCAATAGTTGATTGGTACCTCGTACCTTCAGACATCCAGACAATCCTCCCATCGGGGTAAAAGTGTGCTGTGGAGTAGAACTGCATGATAAGTTCCTTGTTCCACTTTGTGAGCTTTTGCCCAACAAAGTCTGCTACTCCACAAGCCTTGAAGCTGTCCTGCACTCATGGGAAGTGCTCTTCATTGTCCTTTATGTATTGCCAATCGACCCATTTCATGTCACAGACAATTGGCTTCTTGTCTAACAGGATTGTCTCATAGAAGTCTTGTTGTTCCTTAGTGTGGAACCTGTAGTCTACAGCAGTTCTTCTCCTGGTAGCATAGGGATCTTCTGCTCTCCATTTTCTCAATCCAGAGTCTCTCCTGATATTCATATCCTCAGCCACAGGATGAGCATCATTGTGGTCTGGGATCTTGGGCTTCAATTTCCTCAAAACTTGTCCTTCTTCTTCTTCAGGAACATCAGGCACTGGGGCCTTGTTCTTCTCAGCAGCTGGAATATTTCTTGTATTCCTCTTGGGTTTTTGCTTTGGAGCTGTCTTAGGGGCTTCCTTGGGCTTGGATGCAGCTCCCCCTGATCTAATGGCATCACCCATCAGCTTGGGTGCCTTGGGTGGTGGTGCAGCACCTTCCTCTTCCTCTTCTTCTTCATCAGAAGAATGTTGTTCAAACTCAGCCATAGGATCTACTTTCTTGCACCATCTGCCTCTTTTCCTCTCTTTCTTCTCTACAACAACAACTGGCTCCTTGGAAGTGGTTTTGTCGGGAATCTTGGTTGAGGCTATGGGTTTTGGCATTGGCTTCCCGCCTGCTGGTCTTTCGACCTTCAAGCCTAGATTGGTGCTCTGCCTTGAACCATGTTCTTTCTTGAGCTCAATTTTCTTGGAGGTTGCCTCCTCCTCTGCCACATAGTATTCATCTTCTAAATTTGAAGTTCTTTTCTTTCTCTGTCTGGTGGCAGCCTTTGGCAAATTTCTTGGAGTGCTCCTGCTGCCATCATCTGAGGAACTTGAGGGACTAGTGCCCTCACTCATATGCACAAGCTGCTCTGACTGATTCTGACTGTCACTCTGGTCTAACATGTTGAACAGGCTCACTGCTGACTGCTGACCCTGTGAATAGTTTATAGATGAGGTAGAATGGATGAGCATCACAAAAAGCAGAGATTTTTGCAAAAGAATGATTCAAAAACTTAGTTTTAGTTTCCCACAGAAAGCATTTCGGATCTACCGATTTCTAAACTCGGTGATACCGTAGCAGCATTTGGAACCTAAACTAGTGATCTTGGTCAGACCGAGTCACAGTTCGGTGGCACCAAGACTGCTAGGGTTTCACAAAGTTCAAAAATCGGTCACACCGATTAGTTACACTCAGTCAGACCGAGTTTCACTTGTGCAATGGCATAGGCCAAATCGGTGGGACCGAGTTTTTCAACTCGGTGGATCCGAGATGGTTTCGGCAGAAACCTAACCCTAAATTTTTCGAATCAAACCTAATCTACGAGTTCTTTGACTGGATAGAAGTTTATCAAACGTGGCAAGAATCATTATGATCACAATGTTCTAGGAATCGGATTGGGAATAGCACAAAGATCGAGTCCATACCCTAGTTCGGCGGAGACTCGCTACGGCGGCAACGGCGGAGGTGATTTCCGTTGACGGTGACGGAGACCAGCAACTGGAGGCTGCTGGCGGCAAGAAGACGATCCGGAGACCACGTCTGCAGAGCGAGCTATGGCGCGGGCGAAGGGGTTCGGAGAAATTTCCAAATTTTTGCCCGTGTCTATATATAGCCCGACCCTGTCGGTGTGACCGAGTGGAACGACTCGGTGGCACCGAGATGCAAAACTGTATACAGTTATTGCAACTCGGTGTGATCGAATAGTTCAAGTCGGTTGCACCGAGATTGAAAACATAGATCAACTTGATGATCTCAGTAGGACCGAAAGTGGGGTATCGGTCAGACCGAGAATCGCAAAGAGGTTTTGGAAGTTTAAGTCTACGACGAATCGGGGACTTCGAGTGCTCCTCACACAGAGTGGTTCGAATTTTACTTGATCAATTTTGTGATGTAGCATGAATAGAGTTTGAGACGAGAAAAGCATAGATAGCTAGAGGAGGTTCTTAGGCATTCTTGTCCATCCACTTGGCAAAAGAAAAGATAAAGCCAAACAATCAAAACAACAAGTGGATGTCCTCGAATGAGTAAAATATGCAACCAGCATGCTCACACAATAAAATGGCAATAGAAATATGTGACAAAGCATGCACAATCAATTCTAGCATCTATCAAGCAATTGGCGATGACTAGGTCATCTATATATGAGTATATTGACTTAGGAGTCAAATGAGAACATTTGATCATAGGTCATACTCATCGTTTAAGCTCAAGTGGGGTTACCACTTTTACATAAAGCATTGTTGTGTTCACATCATTAGAGTTGCTTTAGCTCAAGTCTTAGAGTAAAGCTCCCCCTAGATGTGATATCCCCCCTAAGAGGGATGAACTAACCTTGGTTTTTGTCGATGATGACTTTATGTAGATGTTGAAGATGTGGATGCTCAATATTGATGTAGATCACTTGGAGCTATCCTTTTGAGTGAATTGCACTTTCAATACCTACATGGGTTAGTCCCACAAGGAACAAGCAAGTATATCCATAGACACAGAGTGATGCACATACAAGAAGATGTCTATGAAAGCTTTTAGATTACCTTGTCCCTTGACTTACCAACAAGAGGGTTTGTGACTCCTTGAACTAGTGCAAGATGTGGAAGTTGATTGCACTTGTTCTTGCCAAAATGATAAGAGTGAGGTATGTTGGCGGAGTCACCCTCAAGAACTCTCTAGTTCTTCTTCTTTTGGATCCACACCATCTTGATGGGAATCCTTGGAGTTGTAGTCGTACTTGATGAAGTGGAACTTGAAGTAGTCTTGGGAATCCACTTGACTAAGGTCTTAGGAGCTTCTTCAAATGCATCTATTTCCTCTTGAAGCTTGTCCTTGCCTTTTTGCTTGTAGTCTTGTGGTGGAAGATCATCTTGAGTTTGTGTCCCCTTGAAAGAAGTTGGATCATACTTCTCTTGTTGAGGAACAAACTTTGTCTTGGGGTATTGATCTTTTTCCCACTCAACTCCATTGGCATTGAACTTTCATTCAAAACCAACACCTTGATTCTTCCGGTGCCTTCCTTGCTTGCGTACAATCTCCTCGAATTGCTTACTTCCGGCAAGGCTTTTGTACACTCCTTTCTCTATGATTTCCTTCAATATGCTATTTCTTGCTCAAGTGTAACTTGGCTAAGAGCATCATTAGTGGAATCAAGAGAACTAATAGAAGCAACAATATTGGATTTAACGTGATCATTGTTACTACTAGAGGAAGAATCTTTCTTGTTTTTGTTACTAGACTTGACTTGAGGCATGTAAGTGGATAAGAGTAAACGTTTGGCAATGTAAGAAGAACTTTTCTTGTGGAGATCATCATTGATTGCCTTTAAAAGCTCATGCTCTTGCTCAAGATTGAGCTTTTCAAAGCATAACTTCTCATGAGCCCTTAAGAGTTCTCGATGATCTTCGAAGATAGTTTCATGAGCTAACTTAAGAGTGTTTAGTTCTTTAGTTAGAGCCTCAATTTTCTCCTTATCATTGTCATTCGTTTTAGCATGATTAATTGTCATTTCATCATAGGATTCATCACTAGAGTTGTCAACAAGTAAATCATCATCGCCTAACAAGTCATCTTCATCACTATTAAAATCAACATACTCAGGGTGAGTTACCTTAGGACCTTTGGCCATGAAGCATCTTCCAATTCCTTCATTGGGTGAATCAAATATGTCGTAGGAGTTGGTTGACACAAGTGCTAGTCCGGCAACACCTTCATCTTGAGTATATTCGGAGTCGGAGTGATAACTTCTCTCGGAGTGGTTGTCGGAGTCGGAGCCGGATACCCATTCACCAACATGAGCTTGATGTCTTCGTTTTGTGTAGCTCCTTGATGATTTTTCCTTCCTTTCCGAATCCTTGCTTCTCCGTGAGTGTCTTCGTTCATAACGATCATCTCTACTCCTTCTCTCTCGTGATGGTGATTCCTCTCTTTTGCTTCTTCTTTTTGGAGAATCTTCTCTTCTTTTGTAGGGAGCCGTACACTCATTGGAATAGTGTCCGGGTCTTCCACAATTGTAGCAGTTTCGCTCTCGACTAGAAGATCTTTTGTCATTGTAGGACCTTGACTTGGAGCTTCTATCTTTGCTTCTACTCTTGTAGATCTTGTTGAAGTTCTTCACCATTAAGCTCAATTCTTCATTGAAGTTTTGTTTCTCACTTGATGATGTGGGGGCTTCACATGAGGCTTTATAAGCACCACTTGATTTGTTGTGAAGTTCCTCTTTGTCCTTGAGCGACATCTCATGAGAAACAATTCTTCCAATGACTTCCGTTGGCTTGAGATTTTTGTAATTGGGAATCATTTGGATCAATGTACACATGGTATAATATTTTCCATCCAAGGCTCTTAGGATCTTCTTGATGATGAATCTGTCGGTCATCTCTTCACTCCCTAAGCCGGCAATCTCATTTGTGATGAGAGCAAGCCTAGATTACATTTCAGCGACACCTTCACCATCCTTCATTTTGAACTTGTCAAGTTGACTTTGAAGCACATCCAATTTAGATTCCTTGACGGAGTCGGTACCTTCGTGCATATCAATCAAAGTATCCCAAATTTCCTTTGCATTCTCAAGACGGCTGATATTGTTGAATTCTTCGGGGCACAATCCATTGAAGAGAATATCACAAGCTTGAGCGTTGTATTGTAGCATCTTCAACTCATCCGCTGTAGCTTCACGGTTTGGTTCTTTCCCTTCGAAGAAGTCACCTTGCAAACCAACACACACAATCGCCCAAACGGCATGGTTATGTCCAAGAATATGCATTTTCATTTTATGCTTCCAACTAGCAAAGTTAGTGCCATCAAAGTAAGGACCTCTACGGCGATAATTTCCCTCACTAGACGCCATACTCTCCTAGGTTGTGAAACCAAGGCTATGACCACCAAAAGCTATGGGAATCAAAGCAAATGGAGACCAAAGCTCTGATACCACTTGTAGGATCGGAAGTATGTCTAGAGGGGGGTGATTAGACTACTTGACCAAATAAAAACTTAACCTTTTCCCAATTTTAGTTCTTGGCAGATTTTAGCTACTTTAGGACAAGTCAAGCAATCATCACACAATTCAAGCAAGCATGCAAAGAGTATATAGGCAGCGGAAAGTAAAGCATGCAACTTGCAAGAATGTAAAGGGAAGGGTTTGGAGAATTCAAACGCTATTGGAGACACGGATGTTTTTCCCGTGGTTCGGATAGGTGGTGCTATCCTACGTCCACGTTAGTGGAGACTTCAACCCACGAAGGGTAACGGTTGCGCGAGTCCACGGAGGGCTCCACCCACGAAGGGTCCACGAAGAAGCAACCTTGTCTATCCCACCATGGCCATCGCCCACGAAGGACTTGCCTCACTAGCGGTAGATCTTCACGAAGTAGGCGATCTCCTTGCCCTTACAAACTCCTTGGTTCAACTCCACAATCTTGTTGGAGGCTCCCAAGTAGAAGATTTGAGTGGAAAGCAACTTGGGAAAGGCTAGAGATCAAGATTCATATGGTAGGAATGGAATATCTTGGTCTCAACACATGAGTAGGTGGTTCTCTCTCAGAACATATGAGTTGGAAGTGTAGGTGTGTTCTGATGGCTCTCTTCATGAATGAATAGGAGGTGGAGGGGTATATATAGCCTCCACTTAAAATCCAACCGTTACACACAATCTACCAATCTCGGTGGGACCGAATCAACAAACTCGGTCGGACCGAAACGGTAAACCTAGTGACCGTTAGAGATTTTCGGTGGGACTGACATGCAACTCGATAGGACCGATATGGTTAGCGTTTGGGCATAACGTAATCTCGATGAGACCGATTACACAAACTCGATGAGACCGATTTGGTAATTAGCTAACCAGAGAGTTGGTCAGGCAAACTCGGTGGGACCGATTTGCTCTTTCGGTGAGACCGAAAAGTTACAAAAGGGAAACAGAGAGTTTGCATTGCAATCTCGGTGGGACCGATCCGCTCTTTCGGTGAGACCGAAAAGTTACGAAAAGGAAACAGAGAGGTTGCAATCCCATCTCGGTGAGACCGAGATCCCTATCGGTAGAACCGATTTGCTAGGGTTTGGCAGTGGCTTATGACATATGAGAAACTCGGTGGCGCCGGATAGAAAGAATCGGTAGGACCGAGTTTGGCTTAGGGTTTAGGTCATATGTGGATATGGGAAAGTAGTTGAGGATTTTGGAGCATATCATTAAGCACATAAGGCAAAGAGCTCATTAAGCAACACCTCATCCCTCCTTGATAGTATTGGCTTTTCCTATAGACTCAATGTGATCTTGGATCACTAAAATATAAAATGAAGAGTCTTGAGCTTTTGAGCTTGAGCCAATCCTTTGTCCTTAGCATTTTGAGGGTTCCACTTTCACCATCCATGCCATGCCAGTCATTGAGCTTTCCTGAAATAATTGTCTTGGAATTGCATTAGCTCAATGAGCTATATGTTGTTATGAATTACCAAAACCACCTAGGGATAGTTGCACTTTCAGCCGGCAGCAACATAACCAGTAGAACAACTAGCGCAAAGCCGATCAACCGGCTCAGCGCTACCACAACCGGCTCGTCGTGGCCGCCAAGCAGGCGCCCGAGGCCGACCCGGCCGCCAAGCGCCAAAACACCGACAAGACGGCATGGCTGCCCGTCATCAGCTTCGAGGAGATGCTCGACGCTCCCTACAAGCACCACAGCGGAGCAAGGTGATACGTCTCCAACATATCTATAATTTTTGATTGCTCCATGCTATATTATCTACTGTTTTGGACATTATTGGGCTTTATTATCCACTTTTATATTATTTTTGGGACTAACCTATTAGCCGGAGGCCCAGCCCAGAATTGCTGTTTTTGCCTATTTCAGAGTTTCGCAGAAAAGGAATATCAAACGGAGTCCAAACGGAATGAAACCTTCGGGAACGTAATTTTTAGGAATATTATGATCCAGGAGACTTGGACCCTACGTCAAGAAACAAAGGAGGAGGCCACGAGGTAGGGGGGTGCGCCCACCCCCTAGGGTGCACCCTCCACCCTCGTGGGCCCCCTGTTGCTCCACCGACGTACTCCTTCCTCCTATATATACCTACGTACCCCCAAACGACCGGGGAGCAAAAGAGATCGGGAGTTCCGCCGCCGCAAGCCTCTGTAGCCACCAAAAACCAATCGGGGCCCTGTTCCGGCACCCTGCCGGAGGGGGGATCCCTCACCGGTGGCCATCTTCATCATCCCGGCACTCTCCATGACGAGGAGGGAGTAGTTCACCCTCGGGGCTGAGGGTATGTACCAGTAGCTATGTGTTTGATCTCTCTCTCTCTCTTGTTCTTGACTTGGCATGATCTTGATGTATCGCGAGCTTTTCTATTATAGTTGGATCTTATGTTTCTTCTCCCCCTCTACTCTCTTGTAATGGATTGAGTTTTCCCTTTGAAGTTATCTTATCAGATTGAATCTTTAATGATTTGAGAACACTTGATGTATGTCTTGTCGTGCGTATCTATGGTGACAATGGGATATCACGTGATTCACTTGATGTATGTTTTGGTGATCAACTTGCGGGTTCTGCCCATGAACTTATGCATAGGGGTTAGCACACGTTTTCGTCTTGATTCTCCGGTAGAAACTTTGGGGCACTCTTTGAGGTCCTATGTGTTGGTTGAATAGATGAATCTGAGATTGTGTGATGCATATCGTATAATCATACTCACGGATACTTGAGGTGACATTGGAGTATCTAGGTGACATTAGGGTTTTGGTTGATTTGTGTCTTAAGGTGTTATTCTAGTACGAACTCTAGGGCTATTTGTGACACTTATAGGAATAGCCCAACGGATTGATTGGAAAGAATAACTTTGAGGTGGTTTCGTACCCTACCATAATCTCTTCGTTTGTTCTCCGCTATTAGTGACTTTGGAGTGACTCTTTGTTGCATGTTGAGGGATAGTTATATGATCCAATTATGTTATTTTGTTGAGAGAACTTGCACTAGTGAAAGTATGAATCCTAGGACTTGTTTCCTAGCATTGCAATACCATTTACGCTCACTTTTATTACTTGTTACCTTGCTGTTTTTATATTTTCAGATTACAAAAACCTATATCTACCATCCATATTGCACTTGTATCACCATCTCTTCGCCGAACTAGTGCACCTATACAATTTACCATTGTATTGGGTGTGTTGGGGACATAAGAGACTCTTTGTTATTTGGTTGCAGGGTTGCTTGAGAGAGACCATCTTCATCCTACGCCTCCCACGGATTGATAAACTTTAGGTCATCCACTTGAGGGAAATTTGCTACTGTCCTACAAACCTCTGCACTTGGAGGCCCAACAACGTCTACAAGAAGAAGGTTGCGTAGTAGACATCACAAGGCCGTCCAGGCACACACTCTGACAGTGCGCCATCACCAAGCGCATCGCGAGGGGCGACATCCCGCCTCCTCCGGCCCCGGCTCCGGGAGCAGGGCAGCCGCCTCCGCTGCAGGCACCGGCTAGCGGCGCAATGCACAGCGACCCCTACCCGGCCCAGAACACGACTTACGTCATCTTCACCAGCCTCGGCGATGACAAACGCAGCGAGCGCCTCCTCCGGTAGGAGGTGAACACCGTCGTCCCAGCCCGGCCAGAGTACATGCATTGGTCGGAACGCCCGGTCAACTGGACTCGGGAGGACCACCCGGCCGTCATGCCAAACCCGGGTGGTTACGCCCTCGTCCTCGACCCCACCATCGTCGCACCCCGGCGCACGTGCAAGTTCTCCCGGGTGCTCGTCGACGGCGGTAGCAGTATTAACATCCTCTATCGCGATACCCTGACCAAGCTCGGTCTCGAGGCCAAAGACCTGGAGCCAACTAGGACGATCTTCCACGGCATCGTTCCCGGCCTCTCCTGCTCTCCGATCGGCCGGATCCGCCTCGACGTCCTGTTCAACGATAGCAGCCACTTTCGACGCTTGCGAATCTGGTTTGAGGTGGTGGACCTATCCAGCGCGTACCACGCACTGCTGGGCCGGCCCATGCTCGCCAAGTTCATGGCGGTCCCCCACTACGCCTACCTGAAGATGAAGCTGCCGGGTCCAAAGGGCCTCATCACCGTCACCGGCGACTACCGCAAGTCCCTGGACTGTCCCCGAGATGGCGCCAAGCTAGCCGAGTCGCTGGTCATAGCCGAGGAGCGGCGCCAACTCGACCGGATCGTCGCCTTGGCCCAAGAGGCGTCGGCCGCGCAGGTCCTGGCTGAGGAGCCGGCCGATGAGGCCGCGTTCATGCCCTCCAAGGAAACCAAGAAGGTGAAGTTGAGCCCGGAAAATCCCAGCTGCATCAAGTACGTAGTCGTGGCACCCACCTCGACAGCAAATAGGAAGGCGAGCTCGTCGACTTCCTCCGTGAGAATCGGGATATCTTTGCATGGACCCCAAAGGACATGCCGGGTATCCCAAGGAAGTATGCCGAGCACAAACTCCACGTCCGCAAGGACGCCAAGCCTGTCCGTCAACCCCTACGACGTTTTTCCGAAGAGAAGAGAAGGACCATCGGTGAAGAAGTCATCAAGCTTTTGGCGGCTGGCTTCATTATGGAAGTGTTTCACCCCGAGTGGCTGGCCAACCCAGTCCTCGTCCCGAAGAAGAACAAGACCTGGCGCATGTGTATCGATTACACCAGCCTGAACAAGGCCTGCCCCAAAGACCCGTTCGCCCTCCCGCGTATCGACCAAGTCATCGACTCCACCATCGGGTGTGAGCTCCTGTCCTTCCTGGATGCTTACTCCGGCTATCATCAGATCAAGCTGGACCCGGCCGACGCCCTCAAGATATCCTTCATCGCGCCCTTTGGGGCGTATTGCTACATCACCATGTCGTTCGGCTTGAAGAATGCCCGCGCCACTTTCCAGCGCTGCATGAAGAAACGCTTGCTGCCGCAACTCGGCCGCAACATCCACGTCTACGTGGACGACATCGTGGTGAAGACCAAGCAGCACCTCACGCTCTTCGACAATTTGAAGGAGACCTTCGCCAACCCTCATGAGTACAAGGTGAAGCTCAACCCGAAAAAATGCGTTTTCGGCATCCCGACCGGAAAGCTACTCGGCTTCCTCGTCTCGGAGCGCGACATTGAGGCAAACCTGGAGAAGATCAAGGCCATCGAGTGCATGCGCAAGCCGGCTCGGCTCGTGATGTCCAGAAATTTATCGGCTGCTTGGCCTCGGTCAGCCGGTTTCTCAGCCGGCTGGGCGAGAGGGCCCTGCCCCTATATCAGCTGATGAAGAAGGCGACGCCGTTCGAGTGGAACGACTAGACGGATGAAGCTTTCTGGGATCTCAAGTGTATTCTCTCCACCGCACCAGTCCTGGTCGCACCGGCCGAGAAGGAGCCATTGTTGCTCTATATCGCCGCGACCTCACGGTCGGTCAGCACGGTGATGGTGGTCGAGCGATCAGAGAAGGAAAAGGTCCAAGCCGTCCAGCGTCCCATTTACTACCTGAGTGAGGTGCTCTCCGCCTCGAAGCAGAACTACGCACACTACCTGAAGATGTGTTACGACGGGTACTTCATCGCCAAGAAGCTGAAGCAGTACTTCCAAGAGCATGTCGTCACCGTGGTCAGCATGGCCCCTCTCGGCGAGATCATCGGGTGCCAGGATTCCTCTGGCCGGGTCGCCAAGTGGGCACTTGAGCTAGCCGACCACACCATCCTCTACGAGCCCCGCACCACGATCAAGTCCCAGGCTTTGGCCGACTTCCCCATCGACTGGACTGAGACCCAGTACCTACCGCCGCCACCGGACTCAATGCACTGGCGCATGCACTTTGAAGGCTCGAAGATGCGACTTGGCCTAGGGGTCGGGATCGTGCTGTCCTCCCCAAAGGGCGACCGGCTCAAGTACGCACTGCAGATCCACTTCGCCGCCTCCAACAATGTCGCCCAGTATGAAGCCCTTGTGCACAGCCTCCGGCTTGCCAAGGAATTCGGCATCCGACGCATCCTGTGCTATGGCAATTTGGACCTGGTGGTGCAGCAGTGCTCCGGCGAGTGGGACACCCACGACTCCCACATGGCAAGCGACCGCTTCCTCGTCCAAAAGCTATCCGGATTCTTCGCGGGCTGCGAGTTCCTCCGCGTCCCATGCGTAGAGAATGAGGCGGCCGACACGCTCGCCAAGATCGCCTCGTCCCAGTAGTCCATTCCGTCCAGCATCTCCCTCGAGCATCTGCACAAGCCATCCGTCAAGTTGTCTCCGGATTCCGAGTCCATCCACGTCCCAGCCGACCCGGCCGCGCCTCAACCCGGCACCGGGACTGCCCCAGCCGACCCGGCCGCGCCTCAACCCGGCCTGGGGACTGCTCCAGCTGACCCGGCCGTGCCTCAACCCAGCCCGGGGACTGCCTCCGCCAACCCGTCCACCGTCGTCCCCGACCCGGGGCTGCTGAACCCGGCTCGGGGGCTGCCGCCCCGGAACCCGCCGTAGTGGCCGTCTTCGCCATGGTCACGGCACCATCCTGGGCCCTGCCCATCTCGGAGTTCCTGGAGAACGGGGTCCTCCCCATGGACGAGTCCGAAGCCCGGCAAGTACAGCGCCGAGCGTCCGCCTACAACATCATCAACAACGAGCTCGTCAAGCGCAGCCCCACAAGCATTTTTCAGCGCTGCGTCGAGCGAGACAAGGGCATCGAGATCCTCCTGGACAAACACCAGGGCGAGTGCGGGCACCACACTGCCTCGCGATCCCTGGTGGCCAAGGCTTTCCGCCACGGTTTTTACTGGCCCACGGCCCTCAGAGACGCGGAGTCACTCATCCTCAAGTGTGAGGGATGCCAGCGCTTCAGCAAGCGCAGCCACCGGCTGACGTCGGCACTCCGGACCATCCCGATTGCCTGGCCCTTCGCGGTCTGGGGACTCGACATGGTGGGGCCCTTCAAGACCGCTCGAGGCAGGATGACACATCTGCTAGTGGCGGTAGACAAGTTCACCAAATGGATCGAGGCAAGGCCAATCAAGAAATTTGACGGGCCAACGACCATTTGATTCATCAAGGACATCGCGGTGCGCTACTGCATGCCGAACAACAACATCACAGACAACGGCACCAACTTGGCCAAGGGTGCGCTCGCGCAGTACTGCTCCATCTCCGGCATCCGCCTCGACCTGGCCTCTGTCGCACATCCGCAGTCCAATGGCCAAGTCGAGCGGGCTAACAGCCTCATCCTATTCGGCAGCAAACCGTGACTCGTCGAGCCCCTCATCCATTCACCCGACGGTTGGCTTGACGAGTTGAGAGCCATCCTCTGGAGTCTTCGCACCACGCCAAATAGATTGACCGGGTTCACCCTGTTCTTCCTCGTCTATGGAGCAGAAGCCGTCATCCCGACCGACGTCGAGTTCGACTCGCCGCGCGTCATGATGTACACGGAAGCCGAAGCAAAGGAAGACCATGAAGACGGCGTTGACCTGCTCGAAGAAGAACGTCTCCTAGTGCTCAATCGCCCAGCCATCTACCAGCAAGGCCTGAGGCATTACCACAGCAAGAAGATCAAGTCCCTCGATTTCCGAGAGGGAGACCTCGTCCTCCGGCTCGTCCAAGAGCAGACCGACCAGCACAAGTTGTCCTCCCCTTGGGAGGGCCCCTTCATCGTCAGCAAGGCCTTGTGCAACCGCAACGCGTACTACCTCATTGACGCCCGCAAGACAAACAAGCGCAAGAGGGACACCGCTGGCGAAGAAACAACCCGGCAATGGAATGCAGAGCTCGTCCGCCCGTTTTACTATTAGCCGTGTGCACGTATGTATCGCTGCCTTTTATAATCATCTGAAAACTATGGGGTCCCCGAACGACGCTCGGGAGCTTCCCCTTTTGCAACCAAGCTATTTTGTCTCCTACATTTGTGCATCACTTTACTCTTAAGCCAACCCGGCCACCGGGTCGACTCGCTCGACCCGGGGGCTGGCCGGCTTGGCCACTCGCCGTTCCCCTTAGCGGCTCCTGACGCGTTGGATCGCCATGGCCTCTCACTTCGCCCTAAGCCGCAGAACCGGTCTTCAGCTATTGGCTGGACAGCACACGAGACTAAAAGCACCAACGCTCCACGAACACGAAGTCAAGGACTGCCGGGTCGCCCAACCCGTCCCTGCCACTTTAAGTTTCCACATGACCGGTTGCTCGCCAACTCGGCCCTGCCGGATTGCCACCAGCCGGCCCAGTGGGTGTTTTGCTCACGCTCAACGTTTTGAAAGCCTAAGTATTGTACGCTCCACTCAAAGGCCGAACCCCTTGTCACAGACTGGAGCCTCGGCCGTCAGACTCATGGGGGGGGGGACCCGAAGGGGGAAAGTTGCAAGAAAACAGCTCCAAAGACGAAAAGCAAAGGCGCAGGCATCCACGAAGTTTCTGCTTATCAACGGGTCACCCAACCCGGCCCTGCCACTTTGAGTTTCCGCATGACCGGCTGCTCACCAACCAGGCCCCGCCGGATTGCCGCCAGCCGACCCAGTGGTTGTTTCGCTCACGCTCAATGTTTCGAAAGCCTAAGTATTGCGCACTCCTCTCAAAGGCCGAACCCCTTGTCACGGACCGGAGCCTCGGCCGTCTGACTCGCAGAGGGGAAACCCCAAAAGGGGACAATCACAAGAAAACGACTCCAAAAGCGAAAAGCAAAGGTGCAAACATTCACATAAGCTCATACATCATAAACTCAAACAGGCCCAAGGCCAGAGTTCATTACACCGAGTTAACCCCCAGTGGGTGGGTGAACCTGCTACCTAACACCAATTTTTACTAAGTCAAAATTCAGGCGTTCCCATCACCGGATCACGCAGCTCCCGAGTCTGCTGAGGTACCGGTATCCTCCTCCTCGGCGTCCGCGTCACGCTAGATGCCCGTCTCCTCAGAGCTGCCCTCCGGGTCGTCCAGAAGAAAGCTGTAGTCATCAGTAGGCACGACTCCGCCATCTTCCGCCCACTCTGGCCGGAACTCGTCATGGAAGGCGAACCCCAGTGATGTAGCTGGCTCGAGCAGCAATTCGGCCGGCCTCCACCTGCAGCTGGCTCTTCGAGTTGGCTCGCTGGCCCATCAGCACGTCCAGCGATAGGTCCGGATGCCAAGACATGGCGAACTTGAGTGCCATCTCGGCGCCAGCACAAGCGGCGGAAACCCGCCAGTCATGGAGCCGCTACGGACCCGCCCCCAACCACGGCGCCAGCCGCGTAAAGCTGTTCGGCGCGACGGAACCTGGCCAAAGGGTCGCCGTCATCGCTGTGCCAGCCTTAGAGAGCCACCCCATCTGCTCGCTCAAAACTCACAGACGGGCCTCGGAGATGGTCACAATCTCCGGGAAGGTCCAAGCCACACGCGGGTCAGTCTCGGAGAGGACGATCCCTTGCAGGTCGCGCTGAAAGCGGACCGCCTCCTCCGCCAGCTGGCGCGTCTCCGGGAAGGCCCCTGCCAAGAAGAAAAGCAAGTTAGAAGAAAATTACTACGGAAGAAAAGCCGAGGTCCCAACCCGGCAACAACAAAACCAAAGGAAAGCACTTACTGGAGAAGGACTCTTCCAGGTGCTGCATTTCGAGCAACGTACCGCGCCGCTCCCGGGCGATGGTGCGGTCGCACTCCTGGAGCGTCTTGTCCAGATCAGTGACCTTGGCAAGGGCCGCCTTCAGCTTGGCGTCCTTGTCCTCAGCCGCCTTCACGGCCTCCTCGTGGCGCCGGGTCTCCTCCGCCGTGGCCACCAGCGCCTTTAGGCGCTCCACCTTGGCCTGGAGCCGCCCCTTGTTGTCGGTCAGCTTGCCGCGTTGCTGGTCCGCCTCGGCAAGGGCCTGTTGCACCTCTAGGATCTTGGCGGCCTCCTCTTTGAGGCGCTCTGCCTCGGCCTCGAGGCGGCCCTTGTCACCCGCCAGCTGCTCCTGCAGCCGGCTGGCTTCGTCGAGCGCCTGCCGGGCTCCCGTCGCCTCCGCCCTCGCCTTCTCCACCTCGGCCCCAAGCCGGCCGACGTCTGCAACAAGCTGGTCATAGTGAAAACCGGCCCGAATAAGCCGGGTCCTCCGAGGCGACACCTCAACTGCAGAAGAAGAACTCAGCAACAAAAGCACTACTTTAAGATTCGACCCAACTGCTACGCAGTTGGCCCGAATCTCGGGGGCTAAACCAAGTGGGTGCGCTAGCGCGCCCCCACTAAAAAAAAGAGCATATGAGAAAGATACCTGCCGCGTCGTGGAGCTCCTCCTCATTGGCGGCGAGCCGTTCCTTGAGACGCCGGTGCGTCTCGAGGAGCCGGTTGAAGACGCTGACCCGGTAGGAGTCCAGTTGCTGCAGAAAGCAACGATCAATACAAGCCAGCAAGATAAGATTTGACCCAACTGCTATGCAGTTGGCCCGAACCTCGGGGGCTACACCCAGTGGGTGCGCTGGCGCGCCCCCACGAAGAAGAAACAATGAAAAGAGAAAAGCAGAACACAATGAAAAACTTATGAAGACGACGCGCTCCAGCTCCTGAGTTGCCTCAACCTTGGCCTGGGCGAAGGCCTAGATCCAGTTCGTCCGCCCTCATAGGCGACGTGTCACGGTGGCCATCGCCGCCTCCTCCTGGGTCGAAGGTCCGAAGGGGACCTCGCTAGTCCCGCTCCGCGATGACTGCGGCCCGGCAACCCGGCGTCCTCTGGTCCTGAGCACCAGGGCGTGCTCTCCACCGGCCGCCTCCCCTGAAGCCGATGCCTTCTCTAGCGCCCTCTCCGGCACCGACGCTGTCTCGATGGGCGGAGTGGCTTGAGGCTCCACCACCGGCGGCGCCTCGCTCGTCGGCGCCTGGGACGCCCCCTCCGGGGCCGTCCACGCCGCCTCCCCCAAGACGGCGTCGCCGCCGCCTCCATCAACCCCCGCCCGCTCAACCACATCGGTCCGCGGCAGGGTGCGGTCCCCAATGACCATGACCTCCCGGTCGAGGTCCATCACGTCTGCACAGCCGCCTTGGCCGTGCTCCCCCCCGACGATGGCACGAAGACCGTCACCGCCACCATCGTCCCCGCAGGCATCTCCGGCCACGCCCGCTCTTCGCCGGCTCGCGCCCACGTCGTCGCGGCGCTGACCCAGGCTTGGGTCGATGCCACCTCCATCTCCGCCTCGGCCCGGTTCGGGTCCCGCCAGGCCAGGCCTTCGGCATTGGCTGGGTCCAGGCCAAGGTCTGGATCCGCCCGCTCCTCCTCCTCTTCCCGGTCGATGGTGTCGGGCTGGCTCCTCCGGAACGCGGTGCCCTCAGCAGACGTGGCGTCCACCGCTGCCAGCACCAGTGAGATCGGCTACCTAAAACACAAGACGAAAATGAGTACGCGAAGTCAAGCAGAGCCGCTCGGCGACTCGGCTCGAACAAAAAGGGCACTCACCCTGGCACCACCGGAACGGCGGGCCTCGCCGCCCTCTCTTGCGGAGCGTCGCGCCTCCTCTTGGCGGGCGGCTTCGCACCTCCGGCCGGGCCCGCCACGCGCTTCGCGGTAAGGGCCCGCGGCGTGATGTTGTCCTTCACATGCGGCCGCCTAGCCGTCGCCGCCCCCTAAGACAACCCGGCTGTGGCCATGTCGCCGCCTCATCCACCCGGCGTCACTATGTCAGCGGCTCACGTCAGCACCCCCAAGGCCGTCCCACAACCAGCGACTCAAGAAAACAAAACAAGACTCACCTGCTCGGCGCCCTGCGCTGGCGTCAGCGGTCGCGCCATCCCCTCCACCATGGGCCTCGGGCTCCTCCGAGGCAACGCGCACCACCTGCGCCCGTGCCCGGTCGTAAGGATGCCGGATGGCATTCAGAAGCACCTCCCGCGTCGCGTCGGGGCGAACAAGAAGATAAGCAGCAGCGAAGTACGGAGACCAGGGACTCACCAACGGTGCCGGGTTCGCATGGCTGTATGGGCCTTCCCGAACTCCCAGTCAACCCCAGGTTGGCCTTGGAGAAGTCGTTGACCCGGCGCGCGACCTGGTCTGCCGCCAGCCGCGTGTTCTCCACGCAGTTCGGGTCCTGGAGGCTGGTCATCTGACCGATTAGGTGGCTGCGCTGCTGCAGCGACAACACTCGCCGGACGATGAAGGCGGTGATGAGGTCGGTGCCAGTGAGCTTCTCCCGCTCCTTCATCACCGACACCCGCTCGCACAAGTTGAGCACCTCCTGCGACGGGTGCTTGGGGTAGTACCCCCAGTTCTGCTTCCCCCACAACGGCGAGTTGATGAACGGCGGCAGGTTGATGCGGTCCACACCAACGCTGCGGACATAGAAGAAAGAATTCTGCCATTTCTTGGCAGAATCCTCCAGCGGCATCCTCGGGCAGTCGGCGCCTGACTGCTTGGTGATGACGGCGGCCCCGCACTCGGACGTCTCCCCGGCCTTTGGCCTCTGCTGCTTCAGGGAGAAAAAGCGTACCCAGAGGTCGATAGAGGGCTCGACCCCCAGGTACCCCTCGCAGAGGGTGACGAAGCCCGACAGCTGCACGATGGCACCGGTGCCAAGATGATGGGGCTGGAGCCCGAAGAACTCCAGGAAGTCACAGAAGAAGCCACTCGCGGGAAGCCCGAACCCGCGCTTGAAGTGCGGCAGGAAGACCACGTGCTCCGAGCCCTCGGACCGCGCCTCCCGCTCGCCCTGTGGGTGGCGCACCTCGACCTCCTCCGCCCCCGGCAGGCGCCTGGTGTCGCGGAGGTAGGCGATGTTGTCGAGGGTGACGCTCGAACCCATCCGCGACCCTGACGACAGCACCATCAACGCAATCACAGAAGAGAGAAGGAAGAAGATGGCAAGAGAGCTCTGCTCAAGGCAGCGGGCGTCGCAGCTAGCGGCAGTCGCAAGAGGCAGAGGGAGGACGAAGAGGCAGGGGAGTGTGAGCGTGAATGATCTCCGCCGCTCCCTTCGTCCCCAATTTATAGGCCACGATTTGAAATGTGGGAAGTGGGGTCGTCTGCGCTCACCCCTCCCACTCCCCCGCAATAAGTGCGCATGTACGCATGCAGTAACTGCCTGGAGAATGGCAACCGACCCGCGGACGCTGCAATAAATCCGCGCGCGTGGGCCAAGGGTGTGCGGCGGTGGGCCCCAGGGCGTCGCCCCGTCCCGTCACGCGCGTGGCCTATCAGGCCCCTCCGGTTTCCAGGCGCCACATGGCGGCCGTGCGAGGCCCAAAAGATTGTCCAAGATTCGTTGAACTCGGTGTCCCGCCATGAGCGGGATGCCGCGATCCGGCTTCCGGAAGCCGGCACACAATGGGTGTTGCCGGACCCGGCGGTCACCAAATTTGCCTCCGCAAGGGGGGAAACTGCGAAGGCCCTCCCATCCGAAGACGGCGGACCTTCACGGCTTCGGGGACTACTGTCGAGGGGATGAACCACAGGCAGGCAACGGAACACGGATCCTTTTCAAAAACAATGGGCCCAACATTGCCCCTCAATCGGGCTCGCACCTGGCCGGGTCGCTCAACCCGGCCAAACCCCTCGACTCGGGCAAGCTCTCCAACCCGGCCAGACTCCTCAACTCGACCCCAACAACCAAGCTCAAGACTTCCCCAACAAGCCAGCAACGCCCTTGGCGTGTTCTCCAACCCGACCGAGGGTCAGCGGCCATCCCATCCTAGCCGTACGATGGGACGAGTCTCCACCAACTGATGACCGAAGCCATAGTGCCCCGCCCATGCCCCTGGTCAGCCGAACGATGCAACAGTGCCCCCACCTACCCGCTAACCAGAGCTGGCGTGCCAACAGTGCACCCGTCGTCACCCATGACGCCAGCAAGCGGCGACCTGACGGAGCACCACTGTAGCCAACTCGACTCGGCCACGCCCTGACGATCGACTAGACGGCGCACAGTGCCCCCAGGCGCATGGGGCCCGCGCTGGGGAACCCGGCGAGACCTGGTACCCGGCGGGTCCCAGCACCGGGTTCCCAGACACTGACGACCCTGCCGTATAGCCTTGTAACATTACCCTTGTAGCCTTGGGGGATTGACCTATAAAACCCCCCAGAAGCCCCCATGCATACAGGCAAGGCAATAAATACACTCACCCATCCACCCACTCACACACCTAGCTAGCAAGACCCGAGGAGAGGCAGCAGCCTAAGCCTTGGCCTGCCCTCCTTCTTCCTCCACACAGCTCCAGGAGCAACTCTCTATTGTGACATATAAACCACACTCGGCAGGACTAGGGGTGTTATTGTTGGGGAACATAGTAATTTCAAAAAAATTCCTATGCACACGCATGATCATGGTGATGCATAGCAACGAGAGGGGAGAGTGTTGTCCACGTACCCTCGTAGACCGAAAGCGGAAGCGTTAGCACAACACGGTTGATGTAGTCATATGTCTTCATGATCCGGTCGATCAAGTACCGAACGCACGACACCTCCGAGTTCAGCACACGTTCAACCCGACGACGTCCCTCGAACTCTGATCCAGCCGAGTGTTGAGGGAGAGTTTCGTCAGCACGACGGCATGGTGACGATGATGATGTTCTACCGATGCAGGGCTTTGCCTAAGCACCGCTACAGTATTATCAAGGTGGACTAGGCTGGAGGGGGGCACCGCACACGGCTAAAAGATCAAACGATCAATTGTTCTGTCTTTGGGGTGCCCCCTGCCCCCGTATATAAAGGAGCAAGGGGGAGGTGCGGCCGGCCTAGAGGGGGCGCGCCAGGAGGAGTCCTACTCCCACCGGGAGTAGGACTCCCCCCTTTTCATAGTTGGATTAAGACTTGGGGGGAAAGAGGAGGGAGAGAGGAAGGAAGGGGGGGGGCGCCGCCCCCCTCTCCTTGTCCTATTTGGACTAGGGGGAGGGGCGCGCGGCCCAGCCCTGGCCGCCTCTCCTCTTCTCCGCAAAGGCCCACTAAGGCCCATTAACCTCCGGGGGCTTCCGGTAACCCCTCCGGTACTCCGGTAAAATCCCGATTTCACCCGGAACACTTCCGATATCCAAACATAGGCTTCCAATATATCAATCTTCATGTCTCAGCCATTTCAAGACTCCTCGTCATGTCCGTGATCACATCCGGGACTCCGAACAACCTTCCGTACATCAAAACATATAAACTCGTAGTATAATTGTCTTCGAAATGTTAAGCGTGCGGACCCTACGGGTTCGAGAACTATGTAGACATGACCGAGACACGTCTCCGGTCAATAACCAATAGCGGAACCTGGATGCTCATATTGGCTCCCACATATTCTACGAAGATCTTTTATCAGTCAGACCGCATAACAACATACGTTGTTCCCTTTGTCATCGCTATGTTACTTTCCCGAGATTCGATCGTCGGTATATCAATACCTAGTTCAATCTCGTTACCGGCAAGTCTCTTTACTCGTTCCGTAATACATCATCTCACAACTAACTCATTAGTTGCAATTCTTGCAAGGCTTAAGTGATGTGCATTACCGAGAGGGCCCAGAGATACCTCTCCGTCAATCGGAGTGACAAATCCTAATCTCGAAGTACGCCAACCCAACAAGTACCTTTGGAGACACCTGTAGAGCACCTTTATAATCACCCAGTTACGTTGTGACGTTTGGTAGCACACAAAGTGTTCCTCTTGTAAACGGGAGTTGCATAATCTCATAGTCATAGGAACATGTATAAGTCATGAAGAAAGCAATAGCAACATACTAAACGATCACGTGCTAAGCTAACGAAATGGGTCAAGTCAATCACATCATTCTCCTAATGATGTGATCCCGTTAATGAAATGACAACCCATGTCAATGGCTAGGAAACTTAACCATCTTTGATTAACGAGCTAGTCAAGTAGAGGCATACTAGTAATACTCCGTTTGTCTATGTATTCACACATGTATTATGTTTTCGGTTAATACATTCTAGCATGAATAATAAACATTTATCATGATATAAGGAAATAAATAATAACTTTATTATTGTTTCTAGGGCATATTTCGTTCAGTCTCCCACTTGCACAAGAGTCAATTATCTAGATTACACAGTAATGATTCTAACACCCGTGGAACCTTGGTGCTGATCATGGTTTGCTCGTGGAAGAGGCTTAGTCAACGGGTCTGCAACATTCAGATCCGTATGTATCTTGCAAATTTCTATGTCTCCCACCTGGACTAAATCACAGATGGAATTGAAGCGTCTCTTGATGTGCTTGGTTCTCTTGTGAAATCTGGATTCCTTCGCCAAGGCAATTGCACCAGTATTGTCACAAAAGATTTTCATTGGACCCGATGCACTAGGTATGACACCTAGATAGGATATGAACTCCTTCATCCATACTCCTTCATTTTCTGCTTCCGAAGCAGCTATGTACTCCGCTTCACACGTAGATCCCGCCACGACGCTTTGTTTAGAACTGCACCAACTGACAGCTCCACCATTCAATGTAAACACATATCCGGTTTGCGATTCAAAATCATCCGGATCAGTGTCAAAGCTTGCATCAACATAACCGTTTAGGATGAGCTCTTTGTCACCTCCATAAACGAGAAACATATCATTAGTCCTTTTCAGGTATTTCATGATGTTCTTGACCGCTGTCCAGTGATCCTCTCCTGGTTTACTTTGGTACCTCCCTGCTAGACTTATAGCAAGGCACACATCAAGTCTGGTACACAGCATTGCATACGTGATAGAGCCTATGGCTGAAGCATAGGGAACATCTTTCATTTTCTCTCTATCTTCTACAGTAGTCGGGCATTGAGTCTTACTCAACTTCACACCTTGTAACACAGGCAAGAACCCTTTCTTTGCTTGATCCATTTTGAACTTCTTCAAAACTTTGTCAAGGTATGTGCTTTGTGAAAGTCCAATCAAGCGTCTTGATCTATCTCTATAGATCTTGATGCCCAATATATAAGCAGCTTCATCGAGGTCTTTCATTGAAAAACTCTCATTCAAGTATCCCTTTATGCTATCCAAAAATTCTATATCATTTCCAATCAACAATATGTCATCCACATATAATATCAGAAATGCTACAGAGCTCCCACTCACTTTCTTGTAAATACAAGCTTCTCCAAAAGTCTGTACAAAACCAAATGCTTTGATCACACTATCAAAGCGTTTATTCCAACTCCGAGAGGCTTGCACCAGTCCATAAATGGATCGCTAGAGCTTGCACAGTTTGTTTGCTCCCTTTGGATCGACAAAACCTTTCGGTTGCATCATATACAACTCTTCTTCCAGAAATCCATTCAGGAATGCAGTTTTGACATCCATTTGCCAAATTTCATAATCATAAAATGCGGCAATTGCTAACATGATCCGGACAGACTTAAGCATCGCTACGGGTGAGAAGGTCTCATTGTAGTCAATCCCTTGAACCTGTCGAAAACCTTTCACAACAAGTCGAGCTTTATAGACAGTAACATTACCGTCAGCGTCAGTCTTCTTCTTGAAGATCCATTTATTCTCAATTGCTTGCCGATGATCGGGCATGTCAACCAAAGTCCACACTTTGTTCTCATACATGGATCCCATCTCAGATTTCATGGCCTCAAGCCATTTCGCGGAATCTGGGCTCACCATCACTTCTTCATAGTTCGCAGGTTCGTCATGGTCTAGTAACATAACTTCCAGAACAGGATTACCGTACCACTCTGGTGCGGATCTTACTCTGGTTGACCTACGAGGTTTAGTAATAACTTGATCTGAAGTTTCATGATCATCATCATTAATTTCCTCACCAATTGGTGTAGGTGTCGCAGAAACCGGTTTCTGCGATGAACTACTTTCCAATAGGGGAGCATGTATAGTTACCTCATCAAGTTCTACTTTCCTCCCACTCACTTTTTTCGAGAGAAACTCCTTCTCCAGAAATATTCTGAATTTAGCAACAAAAGTCTTGCCTTCGTATCTGTGATAGAAGGTGTACCCAATAGTCTCCTTTGGGTATGCTATGAAGACACATTTCTCCGATTTGGGTTCGAGCTTATCAGGTTGAAACTTTTTCACATAAGCATCGCAACCCCTAACTTTCAGAAACGACAACTTTGGTTTCTTGCCAAACCATAGTTCATAAGGCGTCGTCTCAACGGATTTCGATGGTGCCCTATTTAACGTGAATGCGGACGTCTTTAAAGAATAACCCCAAAACGATAGCGGTAAATCAGTAAGAGACGTCATAGATCGCACCATATCTAGTAAAGTATGATTACGACGTTCGGACACACCATTACGCTGTGGTGTTCTGGGTGGCGTGAGTTGCGAAACCATTCCACATTGTTTCAAATGAAGACCAAACTCGTAACTCAAATATTCTCCTCCACGATCAGATCATAGAAACTTTATTTTCTTGTTACGATGATTTTCAACTTCACTCTGAAATTCTTTGAACTTTTCAAATGTTTCATACTTATGTTTCATTAAGTAGATATACCCATATCTGCTTAAATCATCTGTGAAGGTGATAAAATAACGATATCCGCCACGAGCCTCAACATTCATTGGACCACATACATCTGTATGTATGATTTCCAACAAATCTGTTGCTCTCTCCATAGTTCCGGAGAACGGTGTTTTAGTCATCTTGCCCATGAGGCACGGTTCGCAAGTACCAAGTGATTCATAATCAAGTGGTTCCAAAAGTCTATTAGTATGGAGTTTCTTCATGCCCCTTACACCGATATGACCTTAATGGCAGTGCCACACATAAGTTGCACTACATTATCAACTCTGCATCTTTTGGCTTCAATATTATGAATATGTGTATCAGTACTATCGAGATTTAACAAAAATAGACCACTCTTCAAGGGTGCATGACCATAAAAGATATTACTCATATAAGTAGAACAACCATTATTCTTTGATTTAAATGAATAACCGTCTCGCATCAAACAAGATCCAGATATAATGTTCATGCTAAACGCTGGCACCAAATAACAATTATTTAGGTCTAATACTAATCCCGAAGGTAGATGTAGAGGTAGTGTGCCGACCGCGATCACATCGACTTTGGAACCATTTCCCACACGCATCGTCACCTCTTCCTTAGCCAATCTTCGCTTAATCCGTAGCCCCTATTTCGAGTTGCAAATATTAGCAACAGAACCAGTATCAAATACCCAGGTGCTACTGCGAGCATTAGTAAGGTACACATCAATAACATGTATATCACATATACCTTTGTTCACCTTGCCATCCTTCTTATCCGCCAAATACTAGGGGCAGTTCCGCTTCCAGTGACCAGTCTGCTTGTAGTAGAAGCACTCAGTCTCAGGCTTAGGTCCAGACTTGGGTTTCTTCTCCTGAGTAGCAACTTTCTTGCTCTTCTTCTTGAAGTTCCCTTTCTTATTCCCTTTGCCCTTTTTCTTGAAACTGGTGGTCTTATTGACCATCAACACTTGATGCTCCTTTTTGATTTCTACCTCCGCAGCCTTTAGCATTGCGAAGAGCTCGAGAATCGTCTTATCCATCCCTTGCATGTTATAGTTCATCACGAAGCTCTTGTAGCTTGGTGGCAGTGATTGGAGAATTCTGTCAATGAAGCTATCATCCGGAAGATTAACTCTCAGTTGAATCAAGTGATTATTATACCCAGACATTTTGAGTATATGCTCACTGACAGAACTATTCTCCTCCATCTTGCAGCTATAGAACTTATTGGAGACTTCATATATCTCAATCCGGGCATTCTTTTGAAATATTAACTTCAACTCCTGGAACATCTCATATGCTCCATGACGTTCAAAACGTCGTTGAAGTTCCGGCTCTAAGCCGTAAAGCAAGGCACACTGAACTATCGAGTAGTCATCAACACGTGACTGCCAGGCATTCACAATGTCTGCAGTTGCTGGCGCAGGTGGTACACCTAGCGGTGCTTCCAGGACGTAACTCTTCTGTGCAGCAATGAGGATAATCCTCAAGTTACGGAACCAGTCAGTGTAATTGCTACCATCATCTTTCAACTTTTCTTTCTCAAGGAACGTATTAAAATTCAACGGAACAACAGCACGGGCCATCTATCCACAATCAACATAGACAAGCAAGATACTATCAGGTACTAAGTTCATGATAAATTTAAGTTCAATTAATCATATTACTTAAGAACTCCCACTTAGATAGACATCCCTCTAATCCTCTAAGTGATCACGTGATCCAAATCAACTAAACCATGTTCGATCATCACATGAGATGGAGTAGTTTCAATGGTGAACATCACTATGTTGATCGTATCTACTATATGATTCACGCTCGACCTTTCGGTCTCCGTGTTCCGAGGCCATATCTGTTATATGCTAAGCTCTTCAAGTTTAACCTGAGTATTCCGCGTGTGCAACTGTTTTGCACCCGTTGTATTTGAACGTAGAGCCTATCACACCCGATCATCACGTGGTGTCTCAGCACGAAGAACTTTCGCAATGGTGCATACTCAGGGAGAACACTTATACTTTGATAATTTAGTGAGGGATCATCTTATAATGCTACCGTCAATCAAAGCAAGATAAGATGCATAAAAGATAAACACCACATGCAATCAATATAAGTGATATAATATGGCCATCATCATCTTGTGCTTGTGATCTCCATCTCCGAAGCACAGTCATGATCACCTACGCATCAAAACCACAACGATAGTTTGTCAAGTTGGTGTTGTTTTAACCTTCGCAAGGATCGGGCATAGCCACACTCGGTTCAACTAAAGTTGGAGAAACTGACACCCGCCAGCCACCTATGTGCAAAGCATGTCGGTAGAACCAGTCTCGCGTAAGCGTACGCGTAATGTCGGTCCGGGCCGCTTCATCCAACAATACCGCCGAACCAAAGTATGACATGCTGTAAGCAGTATGACTTATATCGCCCACAACTCACTTGTGTTCTACTCGTGCATATGACATCTACGCATAAAACCTAGCTCTGATACCACTTTTGGCGAACGTAGTAATTTCAAAAAAATTCCTACGCACACGCAAGATCATGGTGATGCATAGCAACGAGAGGGGAGAGTGTTGTCCACATACCCTCGTAGACCGAAAGCGGAAGCGTTAGCACAACGCGGTTGATGTAGTCGTATGTCTTCATGATTCGACCGATCAAGTACCGAACGCACGACACCTCCGAGTTCAGCACATGTTCAGCCCGATGACGTCCCTCGAACTCTGATCCAGCCGAGTGTTGTGGGAGAGTTTCGTCAGCATGATGGCGTGGTGACGATGATGATGTTCTACCGACGCAAGGCTTCGCCTAAGCACCGCTACAATATTATCGAGGTGGACTATGGTGGAGGGGGGCACCGCACATGGCTAAAAGATCAAACGATAAATTGTTGTGTCTTTGGGGTGCCCCCTGCCCCCGTATATAAAGGAGCAAGGGGGGAGGTGCGGCCGGCCTAGAGGGGCCACGCCAGGAGGAGTCCTACTCCCACCGGGAGTAGGACTCCCCCCTTTACATAGTTGGATTAGGACTTGGGGGGAAAGAGGAGGGAGAGAGGAAGGAAGGGGGGCGCCGCCCCCCTCTCCTTGTCCTATTCGGACTAGGGGGAGGGGCATGTGGCCCAGCCCTGGCCGCCTCTCCTCTTCTCCGCAAAGGCCCACTAAGGCCCATTAACCTTCGGGGGGTTCCGGTAACCCCTTCGGTACTCCGGTAAAATCCCGATTTCACCCGGTACACTTCCGATATCCAAACATAGGCTTCCAATATATCAATCTTCATGTCTCGACCATCTCGAGACTCCTCGTCATGTCCGTGATCACATCCGGGACTCTGAACAACCTTCGGTACATCAAAACATATAAACTCATAATATAACTGCCATCGAAACGTTAAGCGTGCGGACCCTACGGGTTCGAGAACTATGTAGCCATGACCGAGACACGTCTCCGGTCAATAACCAATAGCGGAACCTGGATGCTCATATTGGCTCCCACATATTCTACAAAGATCTTTTATCGGTCAGACCGCATAACAACATACGTTGTTCCCTTTGTCGTCGGTATGTTACTTGCCCGAGATTCGATCGTCGGTATCTCAATACCTAGTTCAATCTCGTTACCGGCAAGTCTCTTTACTCGTTCCGTAATACATCATCTCGCAACTAACTCATTAGTTGCAATGCTTGCAAGGCTTAAGTGATGTGCATTACCGAGAGGGCCCAGAGATACCTCTCCAACAATCGGAGTGACAAATCCTAATCTCGAAATACGCCAACCCAACAAGTACCTTAGGAGACACCTATAGAGCACCTTTATAATCACCCAGTTACGTTGTGATGTTTGGTAGCACATAAAGTGTTCCTCCGGTAAACGGGAGTTGCATAATCTCATAGTCATTGGAACATGTATAAGTTATGAAGAAAGCAATAGCAACATACTAAACGATCGTGTGCTAAGCTAACGGAATGGATCAAGTCAATCAAATCATTCTCCTAATGATGTGATACCATTAATGAAATGACAACCCATGTCAATGGCTAGGAAACTTAACCATCTTTGATTAACGAGCTAGTCAAGTAGAGGCATACTAGTGACACTCTGTTTGTCTATGTATTCACACATGTATTATGTTTCCGGTTAATACAATTCTAGCATGAATAATAAACATTTATCATGATATAAGGAAATAAATAATATCTTTATTATTGCCTCTAGGGCATATTTCCTTCAGTTATCTCTCCGGAGAGCCCCGAACCTAGGTATGTATTGCGTCCCGCGCTCGCTCATGCCAACCTCACCTCTGGAGCCCACCAGTGCCCTCGAGCCTCCTCCTCTCTTTAGCCATCCCTTAACATCCGTCATGCGCCCACCACGACAACTCTTGTTGAGATGGCTCGCACTATGCTTGATGAATACAAGACGCCTCGTCATTTCTGGATTGAGGCAATTGATACTACGTGCCACATCATCAACAGGGTATATCTTCACACATTCTTCAAGAAGACTGCATATGAGCTCCTCACTGACAAGAAACCCAATGTGAGTTATTTCAAAGTCTTCAGTGCTAAATGTTGGATTAGAGATCCTCATCACAATTCTAAATTTGCAACTAAAGCACATGAAGGATTTATGCTTGGTTACGGAAAGGACTCGCACACCTATAGAGTCTTCAACAACGTTCACCACAAGGTTGTTGAAAATGTAGATGAGCGGTTTGATGAAACTAATGGCTCACAAAGAGAGCACCTACCTCCTGTGCTAGATGAAAAGTCACCTGAGGAAACAATCAAGTTCAAGACGACTGAGGATGTTATTCCTACCGAAGAATCTGCTGAAGAAGTCATTCCAGATCGCGAAGAACATCATGCTGGTGCACCTGAGGAAAATGGCTCTGAAGAAAATGTTGATCCAATTCCTCGTTGCCAACTTGCTCATCCTTGAGTTGCAAATGAAGTGCAGATTGAGAAAATCATCAGCGACATCAACGCACCAGGTCCTCTCACACGCTCAAAAGCTTCACATTTGTCTAACTTTTGTGGGCACTTTGCTTTCGTCTCTATCACAGAGCCCACTAAGGTAGAAGAAACATTTCTCGAGCCTGAGTGGATTCAAGCTATTCAACTAATGGCTCTCATAGAGAGCACCTACCTTCTGTGATAGATGAACCAGCACTTGAGAAAACTATCAAGTTCAAGGCTACTGAGGATGTCATTCCTACCAAAGAATCTGCTGAAGAATTCATTCCAGAATGTGAAGAACGTCGAGCTGAGGCACCTGAAGAAAATGGTGCTGAAGAAAATGCTGATCAAATTCCTCGACGACAACCAGCTCATCCTCGCGTTGCAAAAGAAGTGCAAATTGAGAAGATCATCGATGACATTGAAGCACCAGGTCCTCTCACACGCTCAAGAGCTTCACATTTATCTAACTTTTGTGGGCACTTTGCTTTTGTCTCTATCACAGAGCCCACTAAGGTAGATGAAGCATTTCTGGACCTGAGTGGATTCAGGCCATGCAAGAAGAATTACATCAATTCGAGCTCAACAATGTCTGGGAACTGGTCAAACATCCAGATCCTCGCAAAAACAATATCATTGGCACAAAGTGGATCTGCCGCAACAAGCAAGATGAAAATGGCCTTGTGGTGAGGAATAAGGCACGACTTGTAGCTCAAGGCTACACATGGGTTGAAGGAATTGATTTCGATGAAACTTTTGCACCTGTTGCTAGACTTGAGGCTATTCGCATATTACTTGCTTATGCTAACCATCATGATATCACTCTATATCAAATGGATGTGAAAAGTGCATTCCTCAATGGTAAGCTTGAGGAAGAAGTATATGTTGCTCAACCCCCAGGTTTTGAAGATCCAAAGCATCCTGACAAAGTCTTCAAACTCAATAAGGCCCTCTATGGCCTCAAGCAGGCCCCTCGCGCGTGGTATGGTACTTTGAAGGAATTCCTCATGAAGAAAGGCTTCAAACCCGGTTCACTTGACCCAACTCTTTTCACCAAAACCTATGATGATGAATTATTCATGTGCCAAATATATGCTGATGATATTATCTTTGGCTGTACTGACCAACATTACACTGGTGAATTTGGTTTTATGATGAGGGAGGAATATGAAATGTCTATGATGGGAGAATTGAAATTCTTCTTAGGTCTTCAAATTCTTCAACAACGCAATGGCATATTGTCACATCCCTAGCTAGGCCATGCATTAGAGTGTGCATCATGTTTAAATTCTATTAATTCTGAAATGGGAAATGCCAGAACCCCCAACACACACTTCCCCCCCCCCCCCTGGAAATAACTAGGGTTTACTAAAATCTTTTTCAATGAACCTGAAATGCCCTTCTAAAATGTTCACCCTCTTTGTCTTGGATTAAACCCCCTGGCAAAAATAGTGCACATTTTTCTAGGTCAACAGAAGGTTATTGAATTAACACATAAGTATTTGAATTTGGGCATTTAAAATTTATAAAAATATTTTAAATGTTCAAATATTCTCAAACAGAAATGTTTCATGTTGTCTATATTTTAAATAGCAAGCATGTGCAGTTTGAGAATTTTTGGAGTGGTCTAGGTAATTTAAATAACTCCACAAAGTTGCAGAAGAAATAGGAAAGAAAACAAAATTTAAAAAAAAGGCCTACCTGTGCCAGCTGAGGCCCGCTCCTGTGCGGCCCAGCTGGGCCAGCCCACCAGCGCCGTCGTCCTCCTGGCGCCAGTCGGCCGGGCGTGTGGCCGGCGCGCGCGCACGGCCGTGCCGCCACGCCACCTGCCTGCCTGGCCTCCCCCCCCCCGACGCTGGACGCCCCGCACGTCGCCACGCGACGCCCCGCCGCTCGCTCATTTTCCCCCCTCTCCTCTGGATCCCCCTCTTCCCCCTCCCCGAGCGGAGCTCGTCGCCGACGCCCGCTGCTGCCGCGCCCACAGCCGCTCCCTTGCCTCTCCGACAAGCCCAGCTGCTCCGCCTCGTCGCTAGCTGCCTCCTCGCCGAGCCACACGAGCCGGAGTGCCCCGTAGGGTCGCCCTCGCCGTCCTCTTCGTCGCCGGCCGCCGCAGATCGTCCTCGCCGCCCCGTCGTCTCCGACTCGTCCCCGAGCCCGCTGACGCCGCCGCTGCCTCCGCTGTGAGCTCCCGCCTCGATTCCACCTCCTCCCCTGTCTTTTCGAGCCCCGCAGCGCTGCGCCCGCTCAAGCTCGACTCCGGCCGCTGCCCTGAGCTTCGCTCCGGCGAGCTCCGGCCACCCCCGCCTCTCCCTTCTGCTCCAATCGGTGCGGACGAGCGCGGGCTTCGCTCCCGTGGTCTCCGCGCGCCTATTCGCCGCCTGTAGCGCAACTCCGGTGAAGAACCGCCGCGGCTCGAGGTCGTCGCCGGCGAAACTCCGGCGAGGCCGACGTGGCGTCATTAGCGCCTAATCCCGCAACCTAAACCCCCACCCCTAAGCCACTGACCGTGGGCCCAGGGCCAAGTCAAACCCCGGTCAGCGCGGGTTTGACCGGGATTAGCCCCTGTGTCACTGACGTGTGGCCCCACACATCAGGTTTGACCCAGTCAGCGGGGTTGACTGCTGACGCAAGCATGACACAGTGCTGACGCAGTTATTATTTTGCTGGATTTATTTTTATACAGGAAAATCCAGAAAATAGTTCAAACTTCAAAATTTCATAGAAAATTATCTGTAACTCCAAATGCAAAGTTCTATATATGAAAATCTATCAGAAAAATCCAATCTATCCAATGGAACTGGTTTCATGCATGTTAAAACAAGTTAAACCCACTGTTTAGGCATTATAAGATATTGCACTAATATGATCTTATAAATGCACTACCATTTGAATCTTTGGTTCAAATGGGGTCATTCCCTTCTGGTTTAACTTGCACAAGACCAGGACACATTCATATTGCCATGTCATTGCATGCATCATATTGTTGCATATCGTCATGTATTGATTGTGTTCCGATGTGCTCATCGTGGTAGGTTCTGCCTCCGAGGATATCTCCGAGTATCCAACTGAAGGGCAGTATCCCACGGCCACTCCATCAGGCAAGCAACCCATTGATCATTCCGATACAAACCCATGTTCTCGCTTCTGCTCTCGTTTACTGCATTAAGACAACGCATTTCAAACTGCTGTGTGTTGCGGTAGTTGAACCCACTTCCTTTGCATGACCTGTCATTGCCACAGTAACTAGATGAAACCCACTAGCATGTGTAGGAGTTGATTGAGCCAATACATGTGTGTGTGTTCCTACCATGCTATGCTTGCTATGCTTAGAGTTGTGTCAGGTCTGGCTCATCGGGATGATGAACTGGAGTGAAAGGTTGTGTCGGTGACAAGAGTGAAGTGTGAATACGATTTGGTAAAGGAATCGATGAGAGGCCATGTAGGAGTACATGGTGGGTTGTTTCATTGAGGCCGTCCTTAAGAACTGAGATCTGTGTTTGTGATCCATGATACAGTTACTACCACACATTGGGCCCTGAAATATGACCCCGCTCGACTTCTTATCCACCCTTGTCCTCTGTCCAGGAGTTGCAAGTAGTTTCTGGTGTTTGTAGTATGCTGGGGGCCGCACGCGGCGCTGACCATCGGGGTGGGCTGTGTTGCGGTAGGCACGTGGCACGGTGTACCGACTCGCCCGTTTGGTGTCTCGGGAACCCTGTTCACATCGTTCGGGGCCGTTAGTGGAAACCTCGGCCGGACTCCCTGCGGATGGAACCTGAATAGGCGATAAACCTGGACTAGAGACTTGAGTGTTTAGGTAGGTCGTGGTCTACACCCACGTCGGCTTTCGCTTGAAGTCTGCCGAGCACATGTCGTGTGCAGACGCTAAGTGGTGGAAACATGTGTGAAGAAGTACACCCCTGCAGGGTTATAAATGATCTATTCGAATAGCCGTGTCCGCGGTAATGGACTTCTGGGTTGCCTATATCAGTTCATAGACAAGTTAAATGGATACTACTAAAAATCTCAAGATAAGTGTGAGTACCGCGGATGGCCCTCTCGTAGGATGGCGAGAGAGGATCCACGGTGGAGTATTGTGATGGTGATAGTGGACTCGTGTGCGACAAATGATTTGCAAGTGGTGTGTATCGTAGGATAGCTTAGCCAAGAGTCAAAGCTGGCTTGCTGCAATAACCCCACTACCTTCTTGAGAATGTGCATGTATGATAGGTTCCTGTTGTAAGACTTGCTGAGTACTTCCGTACTCATGTTGCTTTAATCATGTTTTTCAGACGACTGCACCAACCCTTCTGATGGGTTCTATGTATACCTCGACGTTGACGAGTGACTTATCACCCAGGTGGTGATCCAAGACTTGTGAAGGGTCGTTGTAGATAGACAGGCTTCGTCAAGCCTTCTTTCTTTCTAGTGTCTGTACTCAGACTACTTTGCTTCCGCATGTGCTTGTATGTTTGTATGACTTGAGTGTTGGGTCATGTGACCCCTATCTGTATGAATGATATGTATGGCTCCTCGGAGCCTTCTAAATAAAGTACTTGAGTCGTAGAGTACTGTTGTGATGCCATGTTGTATTTACTCATATCGGGCATATTGTGTGTATGATTGAAATGCTTGGTATGAGTGGGATCCGACTATCTAGTTGTTTATCCTTGGCAGCCTTTCATATGGGGAAATGTAAGTCTTGTGCTTCTGAGCGATAGTAGTCCGCTACAGCCCGGTTCACCGGAGTCCTGCTAGCCCAGCACTACTGCTTGGACACTTGACTGGCCGGCATGTGTTTCACGTCGTTCCTATGTCTGTCCCTTCGGGGAAATGTCACGCGCTGATATTCGGAGTCCTGCCTAGCCTGCTACAGCCCGGGTTACCGGAGTCCTGTTAGCCCAGTGCTACAGCCCGAATAGATACGTTGATGACCGACATGTTCGATGTGATTCATGTATGCCTGTCCTCAGAGGCTAGCGCCGCTTTGGGTTCACGACTAGCCATGTCGGCCCGGGTTCTCTGTCATATGGATGCTAGCGACACTATCATATACGTGAGCCAAAAGGCGCAAACGGTCCCGGGCCAGGTAAGGTGGCACCCGTGGGAGTACCGTGCGTGAGGCTGCAAAGTGATATGATGTGTTACACGCTGGATCGATGTGGCTTAGGATCGGGGTCCTGACAGCGTTGGCATTAGAGCCGGACTGCCTGTAGGTTCGCTAAGCCAAACTGGTCGATGTCGAGTCTAGAAATGCTTTAGTTATATGTAGGGGAATTGATTGTGGGAGGGAACGTAAGGCTCTTTTACTCCTTTACCTTATGCCCTCTATTCTGAGTCATTCTCTTCTCATTCTACGTGGGTTAAGGACTAGGCTCTTTTCTCTCTATCAGGTTCATGTGTTACTAAATCCGTAGCAACTTATAGGATTGTTGGATTCAACCCAGTTCAGTTCTACTAAAGTTTAGTATGTTACCATTTGAACCAGAACCTTGATATGATGTTGTTGAGTGGTTTCGCAAACTGTTGTGGATGTCTCAATTCTTTTTCTGAGCATTTACAGCCGTTATGCTGTCCAATTTCATCCAGAAATTCTAATGCCTTTGCACTAATTTGTGCTTTCAGATGGCTACCCGTCCCCAAAACCAAGTGGTTCGTCTGACCCGTTGCATCGGTGTATGTGGTCATACCGCCATGTTGGTTCGAGTGATGGTGGAGGCAGGATACCGATGGTACCCTGAATACACCGTCGAAGAGCAGTTTAGAGATTTCAACCAGAGCCAATATCTGTGCACGGTTAGGATATATCCATCTTATCCCGGAGCCACGGAACCACTCCACCGTTCTTATGGACTCGGGATCACTATTGGGATGTCCGTTCAAGATGCAGCCTACTCGATGATGACCATTATGCGAGCTAGAACTGCCTTGTTGAGCAACACTGAATTTCGCTACATGCCAGCATCCCTCCCTGGGGCGCATGGTTACCTTCAGGGCATGTACAATGATGCATCCTATGAGGACTCACTCCTTTGCACCACTACTGAGATGTTGGAAGATAAGGACCGTGAAAACCGGGCCTTGCGTATGGAGCTCTTTAATGCTCGTGCTGATCATTGGGCCACCTTGACGAGGTTTGCACCTGCTGTGCAAGCCGGATACATGGACACGAGAGACTTGTACCCTGTGCGGGCTAGTCTGCCAGACTTCATGGAATGGCGTGAGGTGGGAGGCATCACCCCTCCTCGTGGGCCTCTTCTACCGCCATCTGTTGGACCGAGGCCGCACCCAAGTCCCTATGGTCCACAAGCACCGCAGGACCGTCTGTTCCCAGATGACCATGTTCCGCTTCCAGGTCTGGGTGGTGACTTCTATGAGGACTTCTATGGAGCCGTCTGAGCTAGTAGCAGTCTCGCTGGTATTGTAATAGTTGTATGTCCACCGTCCTGCGTGATTGTGGAATATAACTTAGTGTGTATCAATTCCGGAGGTGTAGAAAAATAATGTATAGGAGCTTGGAATGCCTCCGATGAGATGTAACGTCTTTCGTCTTAGTTGTACCTCAGCTTGAGCTTGTACTAAACTATGTATGATGTGTATGACCGTTGGTATATATATGGCAGTTTCTATATTACCATGCCATACGGATGATCATCTCTGCATTCCTTGTTATCCATTACATTCCGCACTTCCTTGGCCAGATTTTGCCATCCTGGTTTAAATCGCTGTTTTGTTTTCCCAGGATGGTCAACACCCGCAGCAACCCTGCTGCTTCGGAGCAGGGAGAAGCTAGTGCACCTAGAGAGGAAAGTCTGCCTCAACCACCTTCTCTGGCCGAAGTGATGCTGGAGGCAGAGCGCAACAGGCGCGACACCAACCGCTTGCTAGAGCGGATTGAGCAGAACACTGCACGCCAGCAGAGGATCAATTCGGTGTCCATCAATGACTTTGTCAAGCTGTACCCGCCAAAGTTCAATCATTCCATCGAACCTCTCGATGCGGATGACTGGCTCCGCAGCATCGCCCACAAGCTACGTTCTGCCAACGTGGCTGAAGATGATAAAGTCACCTTTGCTGCCTATCACCTCGAAGGCCCTGCCAGCCTTTGGTGGGAGAATTATGAAGCTATGCGTCCGGTCGGCCAACTCACTACTTGGGCTGATTTCAGTGCCGCTTTTCGTGAGCATCATATTCCGGAAGGTCTTATGGACCGCAAGAGGGAGGAGTTCTGTAACTTCACCCAGGGGAAGCTGACTGTGGATGCATACAGTCGCGAGTTTGGGAAGCTTGCACGCTATGCTCCCGAAGAGGTATCCACCGATGCCAAAAAGCAGGCAAGGTTCCGCAAGGGACTTAGCCCTGAGCTCCGTCGTGACCTTCGTCTGCATGAATGCACTTCCTTTTCGAAGCTAGTCAATAAGGCCATCAGTGCCGAGACAGGGCAGAATGATTTTGAAGCTTCACGCAAGCACTCCCGTGACTATGGTTCTTCATCCGGCTCTGGATCTCAGAAGCGCCGGATCTGGATTCCAAATTCTGCTATGCCACCCAGGTATACTCCGAGGCCATCCTTTGAGGCGCCTCGCCCCAATAAACAGTATGTGCCGCCCAAGACTTTTGGTGGCCCCACTGCCAATGCTGCTCCACGCCCCAATATGATAACCTGCTTCAAGTGTGGTGAGCCGGGCCACTACATCCCTGAGTGTCCCCAGAACAACCCCAGCCAGTTCGGAAAGTCTGTTGGACGCGGTAAGTCAACAGCGAAGGTGCTTGTCGCCAAGCCAGCCACCACTGCTCGTGGCCATGTCAACTACGTCTCAGCTGAAGAGACTCAAGAGGACCCCAACGTCGTTCTCGGTACGCTCCTTGTTAATTGCCATCCGGCAACTGTTCTCTTTGATACTGGAGCATCTCATTCATTTATTTCTGAGAGCTATGCTCGTTTGCACAACACCACTTTTTGTGACATGCCTACCTCCATGGTAATTCAAACCCCTGGTTCTAAGTGGCAAACCTCTAGAATCAGCCATGGAAATGAAATTCTTGTTGACAGATTGGTCTTCCTTGCATCGCTAATAGCTCTCAAGTCCTCAGACATAAACATCATCTTGGGTATGGACTGGATGTCAGCTCATTACGCCAAGATTGATTGCTCAACTAGAACTGTTCAACTTACCCATCCATCGGGCAAGACAGTCAATGTTTTGACCCGGGTATCGGAGCGTCAGCTCTACTCTCTAAATGCCAATCCCCTTCCAGACCTCGAAGATATTCCGGTAGTCCGTGACTTCCCGGATGTCTTCCCAGAGGAACTGCCAGGTGTTCCACCTGACAGAGATGTCGAGTTCGTAATAGACCTTGTACCAGGAACCGTCCCAATCTCTAGGAGACCTTATAAGATGGCACCCCTAGAACTAGCTGAGCTTAAGAAACAACTCGATGAGTCCTTGCAAAAAGGTTTCATCCGTCCTAGTTCATCTCCATGGGCTTGCCCCGTCCTCTTCGTCAAGAAGAAGGATGGAACGGATCGGATGGTTGTAGATTACCGACCTGTCAATTTGGTCACTATCAAAAACAAGTATCCGCTCCCCAGGATCAACGACCTTTATGACCAGCTCGCTGGATCCTCAGTCTTTTCCAAGATGGATTTAAGGTTGGGCTACCATCAGATCAAAATCAAGAACGGGGACATTCCCAAAACGGCTTTCGTTACTCGTTACGGCCAATACGAGTACACCGTCATGTCCTTCGGTTTAACCAATGCTCCAGCCACCTTCTCTCGGTTAATGAACTCGATCTTCATGGAGTACTTGGATAAATTCGTCGTGGTATACCTCGATGATATACTCATCTACTCCAAGAATGAGGAAGAACATGCCGAACATCTAAGGTTGGTATTGATGAAACTTCGAGAGCATCGCCTTTATGCTAAATTCTCCAAGTGCGAATTCTGGTTGCCAGAAGTGACCTATCTGGGCCATGTAATCTCTGGCAAGGGCATTGCTGTCAATCCCGAGCGAGTTCAAGCTGTCCTTGACTGGACTCCACCTGAAACGGTCAAGCAAGTTCGGAGTTTTCTTGGTTTAGCGAGCTATTGCCGCCGCTTCGTCGAGAATTTCTCCAAGGTTGCTAAGCCTCTAACTGAACTCCTCAAGAAAGATAAAAAGTTCGAGTGGACCCCACAGTGCGAGTTCAGCTTTCAAGAACTGAAAAGACGCCTGACATCTGCTCCCGTACTGGTACCACCAGATTTCTCTAAGGACTTTGTTATCTATTGCGACGCCTCGCGACAAGGACTAGGTTGCATACTCATGCAAGATCGTCATGTGATTGCCTACGCATCTCGACAGTTGCGTCCACATGAGTATAATTATCCCACACATGATCTAGAGCTTGCAGCGGTAGTCCATGCACTCAAAACCTGGCGACACTACCTTTTGGGTAATCGTTGCGAAATTTACACTGATCACCAAAGTTTGAAATATATCTTCACCCAACCGGATTTGAATCTCAGGCAAAGACGTTGGGTCGAGTTGATCTCGGATTACGACTTAGGAATAACTTACACCCCAGGCAAAGCCAATGTCATGGCTGATGCACTAAGTCGTAAATCTTATTGTAACAACCTGATGTTACAACAAGGTCAACCACTTCTCCACGAGGAATTCCATAAGCTTAACCTTCACATTGTTCCTCGAGGATTCCTTTCCACCCTGGTGGCGAAACCTAACCTTACGGATCAAATCATAGCTGCCCAGAAGCGCGATAAGGGCATATCTCGGATTAAGGAAAACATCGCTAGCGGAGTTGCTAAATGTTTTTCCATGGATGAACGAGGTGTTGTCTTCTTCGAGAACCGCTTGGTGGTTCCCAAGAAGCAACATTTACGTCAATTGATCCTTAAGGAAGCTCATGAATCCCCTCCCACCATTCATCCCGCTAGTACCAAGATGTATCAAGACCTACGCCAGAGGTTTTGGTGGACTAGGATGAAGAGAGAAATCGCTCAATACATTGCAACTTGCGACGTCTGTTGTTGTGTTAAAGCAGAGCATCAACGGCCTGCTGGCACCCTTCAGCCCTTGGATATTCCAGAATGGAAATGGGATAAAATCGGTATGGATTTCATCACCGGGTTTCCCAGGACCAAAAGAGGGAATAATGCTATCTTCGTTGTTGTCGATCGTCTCTCCAAGGTAGCCCACTTTTTACCTGTTCGCGAGAGTATAACCGCTGGCCAGCTAGCTGACTTACACATCTCTCGAATAGTGTCTCTTCATGGTGTTCCATTAGAAATTAATTCGGATCGTGGAAGTCTTTTCACCTCTCGATTTTGGGAAAGTTTCCAAAATGCTATGGGGACTCGTCTCTCCTTTAGCACCGCCTTCCATCCGCAATCAAGTGGTCAAGTAGAACGAGTCAATCAAATTCTGGAGGATATGCTCCGAGCTTCTGTCATCTCTTTCGGCATGGATTGGGAGAAGTGCCTTCCATTCGCCGAGTTTGCCTATAACAACAGCTATCAAGCTAGTTTGGGTAAAGCTCCTTTCGAAGTTCTTTATGGACGAAAATGTCGAACACCTCTTAACTGGTCAGAAACCGGCGAGAGACAACTCTTTGGCCCGGACATGATCCAGGATGCAGAAGAGCAGGTTCGCATTATTCGTGAGAAGTTGAAAACCGCCCAGTCCCGACAAAAGAGTCAGTATGACCGCAAGCATAAGCCCATGGCTTATGAAGTCGGCGAGATGGCTTATCTTCGGGTTACACCTTTAAAGGGAACCCATCGATTCGGTATCAAAGGCAAATTGGCTCCTCATTACATTGGACCTTTTCGCATTCTTGCCAAACGAGGGGAAGTTGCCTACCAACTGGAACTACCTCCGCATCTCTCCAGAGTTCATGATGTCTTCCACGTTTCTCAACTCAGGCGTTGCTTCTCGGATCCTATCCGCGGAGTGGACCACGAAAAGCTTGATCTCCAAGATAACCTCACTTATCGGGAATACCCCGTTCGTATCCTTGATCAAGCCGAGCGTACCACTCGACGCCACAATATCAAGTTTCTCAAGGTTCAATGGTCACACCATTCCGAGCAAGAGGCTACTTGGGAAAGGGAGGATCGTCTTCGACTTGAGTACCCCGCCTTCTTTCCGGAGGAACCTAAATCTCGGGACGAGATTCTTTTGAGTGGGGGTGAGTTGTCACATCCCTAGCTAGGCCATGCATTAGAGTGTGCATCATGTTTAAATTCTATTAATTCTGAAATGGGAAATGCCAGAACCCCCAACACACACTCCCCCCCCCCTGGAAATAACTAGGGTTTACTAAAATCTTTTTCAATGAACCTGAAATGCCCTTCTAAAATGTTCACCCTCTTTGTCTTGGATTAAACCCCCTGGCAAAAATAGTGCACATTTTTCTAGGTCAACAGAAGGTTATTGAATTAACACATAAGTATTTGAATTTGGGCATTTAAAATTTATAAAAATATTTTAAATGTTCAAATATTCTCAAACAGAAATGTTTCATGTTGTCTATATTTTAAATAGCAAGCATGTGCAGTTTGAGAATTTTTGGAGTGGTCTAGGTAATTTAAATAACTCCACAAAGTTGCAGAAGAAATAGGAAAGAAAACAAAATTTAAAAAAAGGCCTACCTGTGCCAGCTGAGGCCCGCTCCTGTGCGGCCCAGCTGGGCCAGCCCACCAGCGCCGTCGTCCTCCTGGCGCCAGTCGGCCGGGCGTGTGGCCGGCGCGCGCGCACGGCCGTGCCGCCACGCCACCTGCCTGCCTGGCCTCCCCCCCGACGCTGGACGCCCCGCACGTCGCCACGCGACGCCCCGCCGCTCGCTCATTTTCCCCCCTCTCCTCTGGATCCCCCTCTTCCCCCTCCCCGAGCGGAGCTCGTCGCCGACGCCCGCTGCTGCCGCGCCCACAGCCGCTCCCTTGCCTCTCCGACAAGCCCAGCTGCTCCGCCTCGTCGCTAGCTGCCTCCTCGCCGAGCCACACGAGCCGGAGTGCCCCGTAGGGTCGCCCTCGCCGTCCTCTTCGTCGCCGGCCGCCGCAGATCGTCCTCGCCGCCCCGTCGTCTCCGACTCGTCCCCGAGCCCGCTGACGCCGCCGCTGCCTCCGCTGTGAGCTCCCGCCTCGATTCCACCTCCTCCCCTGTCTTTTCGAGCCCCGCAGCGCTGCGCCCGCTCAAGCTCGACTCCGGCCGCCGCCCTGAGCTTCGCTCCGGCGAGCTCCGGCCACCCCCGCCTCTCCCTTCTGCTCCAATCGGTGCGGACGAGCGCGGGCTTCGCTCCCGTGGTCTCCGCGCGCCTATTCGCCGCCTGTAGCGCAACTCCGGTGAAGAACCGCCGCGGCTCGAGGTCGTCGCCGGCGAAACTCCGGCGAGGCCGACGTGGCGTCATTAGCGCCTAATCCCGCAACCTAAACCCCCACCCCTAAGCCACTGACCGTGGGCCCAGGGCCAAGTCAAACCCCGGTCAGCGCGGGTTTGACCGGGATTAGCCCCTGTGTCACTGACGTGTGGCCCCACACATCAGGTTTGACCCAGTCAGCGGGGTTGACTGCTGACGCAAGCATGACACAGTGCTGACGCAGTTATTATTTTGCTGGATTTATTTTTATACAGGAAAATCCAGAAAATAGTTCAAACTTCAAAATTTCATAGAAAATTATCTGTAACTCCAAATGCAAAGTTCTATATATGAAAATCTATCAGAAAAATCCAATCTATCCAATGGAACTGGTTTCATGCATGTTAAAACAAGTTAAACCCACTGTTTAGGCATTATAAGATATTGCACTAATATGATCTTATAAATGCACTACCATTTGAATCTTTGGTTCAAATGGGGTCATTCCCTTCTGGTTTAACTTGCACAAGACCAGGACACATTCATATTGCCATGTCATTGCATGCATCATATTGTTGCATATCGTCATGTATTGATTGTGTTCCGATGTGCTCATCGTGGTAGGTTCTGCCTCCGAGGATATCTCCGAGTATCCAACTGAAGGGCAGTATCCCACGGCCACTCCATCAGGCAAGCAACCCATTGATCATTCCGATACAAACCCATGTTCTCGCTTCTGCTCTCGTTTACTGCATTAAGACAACGCGTTTCAAACTGCTGTGTGTTGCGGTAGTTGAACCCACTTCCTTTGCATGACCTGTCATTGCCACAGTAACTAGATGAAACCCACTAGCATGTGTAGGAGTTGATTGAGCCAATACATGTGTGTGTGTTCCTACCATGCTATGCTTGCTATGCTTAGAGTTGTGTCAGGTCTGGCTCATCGGGATGATGAACTGGAGTGAAAGGTTGTGTCAGTGACAAGAGTGAAGTGTGAATACGATTTGGTAAAGGAATCGATGAGAGGCCATGTAGGAGTACATGGTGGGTTGTTTCATTGAGGCCGTCCTTAAGAACTGAGATCTGTGTTTGTGATCCATGATACAGTTACTACCACACATTGGGCCCTGAAATATGACCCCGCTCGACTTCTTATCCACCCTTGTCCTCTGTCCAGGAGTTGCAAGTAGTTTCTGGTGTTTGTAGTATGCTGGGGGCCGCACGCGGCGCTGACCATCGGGGTGGGCTGTGTTGCGGTAGGCACGTGGCACGGTGTACCGACTCGCCCGTTTGGTGTCTCGGGAACCCTGTTCACATTGTTCGGGGCCGTTAGTGGAAACCTCGGCCGGACTCCCTGCGGATGGAACCCGAATAGGCGATAAACCTGGACTAGAGACTTGAGTGTTTAGGTAGGTCGTGGTCTACACCCACGTCGGCTTTCGCTTGAAGTCTGCCGAGCACATGTCGTGTGCAGACGCTAAGTGGTGGAAACATGTGTGAAGAAGTACACCCCTGCAGGGTTATAAATGATCTATTCGAATAGCCATGTCCGCGGTAATGGACTTCTGGGTTGCCTATATCAGTTCATAGACAAGTTAAATGGATACTACTAAAAATCTCAAGATAAGTGTGAGTACCGCGGATGGCCCTCTCGTAGGATGGCGAGAGAGGATCCACGGTGGAGTATTGTGATGGTGATAGTGGACTCGTGTGCGACAAATGATTTGCAAGTGGTGTGTATCGTAGGATAGCTTAGCCAAGAGTCAAAGCTGGCTTGCTGCAATAACCCCACTACCTTCTTGAGAATGTGCATGTATGATAGGTTCCTGTTGTAAGACTTGCTGAGTACTTCCGTACTCATGTTGCTTTAATCATGTTTTTCAGACGACTGCACCAACCCTTCTGATGGGTTCTATGTAGACCTCGACGTTGACGAGTGACTTATCACCCAGGTGGTGATCCAAGACTTGTGAAGGGTCGTTGTAGATAGACAGGCTTCGTCAAGCCTTCTTTCTTTCTAGTGTCTGTACTCAGACTACTTTGCTTCCGCATGTGCTTGTATGTTTGTATGACTTGAGTGTTGGGTCATGTGACCCCTATCTGTATGAATGATATGTATGGCTCCTCGGAGCCTTCTAAATAAAGTACTTGAGTCGTAGAGTACTGTTGTGATGCCATGTTGTATTTACTCATATCGGGCATATTGTGTGTATGATTGAAATGCTTGGTATGAGTGGGATCCGACTATCTAGTTGTTTATCCTTGGCAGCCTTTCATATGGGGAAATGTAAGTCTTGTGCTTCTGAGCGATAGTAGTCCGCTACAGCCCGGTTCACCGGAGTCCTGCTAGCCCAGCACTACTGCTTGGACACTTGACTGGCCGGCATGTGTTTCACGTCGTTCCTATGTCTGTCCCTTCGGGGAAATGTCACGCGCTGATATTCGGAGTCCTGCCTAGCCTGCTACAGCCCGGGTTACCGGAGTCCTGTTAGCCCAGTGCTACAGCCCGAATAGATACGTTGATGACCGACATGTTCGATGTGATTCATGTATGCCTGTCCTCATAGGCTAGCGCCGCTTTGGGTTCACGACTAGCCATGTCGGCCCGGGTTCTCTGTCATATGGATGCTAGCGACACTATCATATACGTGAGCCAAAAGGCGCAAACGGTCCCGGGCCAGGTAAGGTGGCACTCGTGGGAGTACCGTGCGTGAGGCCGCAAAGTGATATGATGTGTTACACGCTGGATCGATGTGGCTTAGGATCGGGGTCCTGACACATATTCATATCTCAGGAGAAATACCTCAAGGATGTATTGAGGAAATTCGGCATGCAAGATTGCAAAGGCGTTAAAATCCCTATGCCCACAAATGGCCATCTATGCACTGATGAAAATGGTATTGACTTCGATCAAAAGGTATACCGCTACATGATTGGTTCTTTATTGTATCTATGTGCATCTAGGCCAGATATTATGCTTAGTGTTTCCATGTGTGCCCGCTTTCAAGCTACACCGAAGGAATCACATCATAAGGTTGTGAAGCATATTCTTCGATATCTAGCTCACACTCCAACACTTGGACTATGGTATCCCAAGGTCTCGGCTTTTGATCTCATTGGATATTTAGACTCTGACAATGCTGGTGATCATGTGGACCGCAAGTCAACATCAGGCACATGCCATTTCCTCAGACGACCCTTAGTCTGTTGGACCTCAAAGAAACAGAACTGCGTATCACTCTTTACTCCTGAAGCTGAGTACATTGCTGCTGGTTCATGTTGTGGTCAATTGCTATGGACGAAGCAAACCCTCAAGGACTACGGCGTCAACGTGAAGAATGTTCCTCTCTACTGTGACAATGAGAGTGTCATCAAGATTTCTCATAACCCAGTTCAACACTCAAAGACAAAGCACATTCAGATTCGTCATCATTTTCTTCGTGACCATGTGTTGAAGGGTGACATCTCTATTGAGCATGTGAAGACTGAAGAACAACTAGCCGATATCTTCACAAAGCCCTTGTACGAGAAGAGATTTAGCAAGTTGTGGTGTGAGCTAAATATCTTAGAATCTTTGAATGTCCTTTGAAAAGGACACACATCCTACCACTTATGCAGAATTGATGACTTAGAAGTGCAACACACGAAGTAACATTTTTTCTTCAATCAATGAATACTAAAACTCTAAGTGTGAAGAAATTAATGAAGAATTTGATTCCCAGAGCCCTACGATAATTGTACGCGGCGTCTAAAATCATCATTCTTATGGGTCACGCCACCAACAAAAGTTGAAAATCTTCAATTTGAGTTTTTTTTATTTTTTTGAATTTCCTCAGTTGTTCAATTTCTTCAACTTTGCTTTATCTTCACTATTTCTATCGTTGTTCTTCATTGACTACATATATATATGAGTTTATGTCCTATACAGCATTCACTTATAGCTACTTCTTCAAGTTGCTTTTTCTGCTAAGTGAATGTGATCGGACCCTCCCCCCTCTATGCTAAACTCATCCCAGTCTGTTCAAAAATTCTTCATGTGCGTTCTATTCGAAACCCGTTCAAAATCTTCACTGTGTCCTCGTCATCTGAAGAATTTGCGAATGAAACATTAAAAATTTCATATCTGAATTTTTTGGCTTTTGCCGCTCAAACCGTTTCACATTCCATGATATGATTATCTATTCACCCACGATCTCCACCTCTCTGTGCGTGGGTGAAACATGTCGCACGAATGAGAAGGGTCAGGGGCATGTTCGTCCATTTTCCTCGGGCGAGCAGTTTTTCACCTTAGCTATAAATACCCCTCACCCTCCTCAGACTATGTTTTACTCCACTCGACCTCACTCCCTCGCTCGAGCTCTCAAAACCTAGCGCCGCCGCTACTTCCATCATCGCCGGTGAGGAAGAGCTTTGCTGCCTCGACCTCATCGCCGTCGTACTCGCGCTGGCCGCGGATTTCTTCACTCTGCCGCCGCAGTAGCTGTCTACCTCCGCCAAGTTAGGGCGTGGAAGATCTGAACCGACGAGCTTCAAATCTACTATTCATAGTTCGTCATGTTCTTCATCAAGGGTAATTAAAAGTTACTTTTACTACCCTTGTTGATTATGATGATTTCTACAAAATCTTCAAAAGGTGTTTATTCTTCAATCTTCACACTCTAAACACCTCACACAAACAGCTGTTCTTGATCTGTTTCCCTAAACAACATTTTTCTTCAAGATTCCTCAGTTGTGTGGTTTTCCAATCTATACAACTATGGAACCTAAGCCAAAGAACGCTTAGTGAAATTCCTCAAGACACATCTGGTCAAATTCCTCAAACTTGTTCCTTTTGCAAAAACTTCTAAGAACGCATATGACCTCGCCAAATTCTTCGCACCTATACTCTGTTCACAGGTACACATGTCCGCTGCTGAATCACCAGGTTCTCATCAGCTTAACTCATTTGCAACATTCCTTGAAGAAAAGTTACATACCTCGTCAGAGAACTCAATCGTTCAAAATGCTCGGCTGAAAATGGCTGATGGCAAGAAACCTCAGAAGGGAGGGAAGAAATTGGAAGTCAACAATGCTTTTGAGATACCTGATGATATCTATGCAGGGTACTGTAGTCCTCCTCATGAGACAAAGAATGAGCGCAAGGTGTGCATTCAGAGGATAGAGAGGAGATGGGCCAGAGAATGGAGGGAATATTGCTATGTCACTCCCAAGTACATGAAGAAATTCGTTGTACACCCTCCATGCCCAAGACCTCCATTGGCACCAGGCCAAGAAGCTGATCCCTCTAGCATCAGAAGAGGTGAGGATTTCCCCAAGTAGTGCGCCAGCGTCAAGCTAAGTTGGCCAAAATGGCAAAAGAGGCAGTGAAGAAATTCAATGAAGATTCTGCTACTACCACTGTTGAGGCCTCTGCTAGCAAGCCTAAGAAGGCTATGCCCAAGAAGTCCGCACACAAGCCCAGTGCTTCTGCTTCAATGCCCACACGGCCAAGCACCTCAGAAATGCCCTCACGGCCCAGCTCTGTAAAGCCCTCACGGCAAATTCCTCAAGCTACTCCTGGTCCTCCAAAGTCCTCAGCTCCTCCTCCAAAGTCCTCAGCACCTGTGAATCTCATCTCGTGCCAAAGGACAATTGGCATCTCAATTGCCTCAAGAGCCTCTGCAAGTTCTTCAGCTCCTCCGCATTCCTCAACACTCCCCACTCTGCTGAAGACCAAGGCTACTGCTGCACGAGGCACTAGACCAAGTCCTCACAAGAAGCAAGTTGCCTTCCAAGTACCGTCTAGTGAAGACGAAGCTGATGATGAGGAACTCGTTGAACTCATAGAGACAGGCAGCACCGGGGCGCTAGAGCCAAAGGCAAAAATGTGCCTCTGCTTTTGGATCCGAAGTTGATCCTCGATTTCATTGATCTCTAGCACAAGGATCCCGACACCCCTATGCCTGACTTCAACCTCACTCCTGGCCAAAGTCACATGCTGACCGCCTTCATAGGCGAGGAAAAATGGAAATTTGAAAAGGCCAGGCAGCTGAAGAAAGCGCAGTACGAAAAGGAGCGCTTTTTGAAGAAGAACGTTGTCAAAATGACAACTGATGAACTTGTGGCTATTCAATCTAAAATCAAAAACCTCGGTGATGAATTTGATGCGTACCATGCTGATTGGCTAGGAGCCAAGGTCAGATTCGTCAGGTTGGCTAAAGGATTCACCACCAATGTTGCAGCCCCAATGCAACATGAATCTCCTCAGGCTGAGGCTTCTGCTCAGCCAACTGAAGAACATGCCAACACCACTGATGAAAATCAGGCTACTAATGAAAATGAGAGTACCAGGGCTGATGCATCTATCCCAGCCGCTGATGAAATTGCCAAGGCAACCACTAGTGTTGTGCCTGAGGAACAAGCCAGGCCAGCTAAGGCATCAACTGCTGAGCCTGAAGAAACTGAACCAACCAGGCAAACTGAAATAGTTGTGCCTGAGGTAATTGAACCAATTTCCTCTGCTCCTCCTACACCAACACCAAGTCCAGTTCTTCCATCTGCATCAGAAGCGAAGAAAACCAAAGCTGCGGAGCGAGCTGCAGTAAAGAAGAGGAAAGCATCTACTTCATCTCAGTCTTTAGCACCAAAGAAGATGAAGATATTGACAAGCTCTTTTGAGAATCCCATTGATGTTGTTCCCGTATCAAGCATGACATCAAAGGAAATCATTCCTTTTGGTGAACAATATGTGATCCCAAGCGGATCTGATGAAGACGTCTCTTCTTCTGCTTCTTCTGAGCAGTTGGACGAAGAAATTGTAGTGGATGATATCCCTTCAACTCCAGTTGTTTCATCGCTAGTGCCTCAGTTCACAGCTGAAGAGGCAGGCGTTAAAGAATTAAGTGAAGAACATGAAGACGTGGACATTGGGAGCACCACGCGTGTGATGAATGATGACTTTTGGGAAAGTCAGCACCCCAACTCTCATTTGTTCACACAACTGCAACAAATTCCTCAGTCCCCAGTGCACACTGAAGTTCAAATGGGCTCTGACGAACCTTGCACCACTCCTTCCATTCCTAAAGAAATTCCAGCCACTTGTGCTGATGAAAATGTTGCTGAAGAAAAGAAGACCCAGGATGCAACTGAAGCAGAAACTGAAATTCCTCAGCCCGTGGTTCCTGAGAATGTGATTCCTGAGGCTGTGATGCAATTGACTGATACTCCTCAGCCCAAGCCGAAGAATCCCTTCTCCAAGAAGTAGAAATTCAAGGTTGATGACTTCTTCCATGAGCATGTATTCTTCATAGACTACAATCCCTATGACTCTGCTCGCCTACGAAGGAAGCGTTTTTGGACCGCAAACCAAGCCAACTTCTATTCTTCACTACTTTTTGATAAGGACAAAGTCTTTGACCATGAGCATATTCCTCATCTGGACATGGAATCGCTGCCTTGCTTCACACCAGTCCTCAGTGTTCTTCATGATGCTGGATTGCTCAACTTCTGTGCCGATATCTGTGATTGGAATGAAGAGCTAATTCTTCAGTTCTATGCAATGCTGCACATCACAGGAAATGCTGAAGATGTGAACTCTTGGGTGTTGGACTGGATGACAAAAAACACTCACTTCAAAGCACCGGCTTATGAATTGCTCCATGCCCTGCCTGTCAGTCCTCCCCTTGAAGGTGCTCGTATATATCATGAACCAGAACTCACTGATCACTACATGCAAGTGTTGATGAAGCCACTGAAGCCCGGTCAAGACCCAAGGACCAAATTCCTCATGAAGGAATTGTTGTATGTGCCACGGACTGTCTATCGCATTCAAACCAAAGGCTGACACACTCAACCATGGCAGCTACTTGCCCCCCTTTGAAGTCCTCAAGCGGACATTGTCCTCTGCTGATGAAAAGGGCAAGGCCACTGCTGTTATTGATAAAGGCATTCGTCCATTGGGTGGTCAGTTCCGCAAAGCTGCATCTTACTCCACCAATGATGACTCTGCCACTCATGACTCTACCGCAAATGCTTCAAAGCAAAATCCTCAAGGCATAGCTCCAAGGGTGATGACTGGTCGTGAGCTTCTCCTCAGTCTTGATGAGAAGGACGATCGCAACCATAAATGGGTGAAGCGTCAGTTTGGTTCAATTCTTCACAACATGACTGCTACACACAATTCAGTGAAGAAGAACCACTACTACCTCCATGAAGTATGCAATCACACATGGGCTATTCTGTCTCATCTTTATGGTGAAGAAGATCCGAAGGAGATGGGTTTCAAGCAGGACTTTGACTGGTCTCAACCTCCATCGAAGAAATTCAAGAAAGTCAAAGTTCCCTCCTTGGTGGCCAACTCATATTCTTCATCACGCGAGACTGATGAGCATGAAGATTTGGACGACACAGTGGCAGGCCCTACTTCAACAACCGACCCCAACAACGTTAGCGCTCCTCCATTGACTTCATGATGATATTCTTCAGGGGCGCTAGTCCTCATTTTTCCATCCTTTTGCTCATTCGATGACAAAGGGGGAGAAATTTGAGTTAGTTTTCAAACAGTTCTTTATATGTGGGCATTTTTTGCTATGTTACAACTCTCGTTCTTTTGAAGACTTTGTTGGATCGAGTTGTAAACTTAAACCCGATGGTGGTCTGATGCTTTCGCTATGTTCTTCTGCATGCTATTTCCTCATTTATGTTAATGCACGCATGCTGAATTACATCAGTGACCATATTTCATCATGCATTTCAAATTCTTCATATCATATGTTAAATGCGTGTATGAATTACAAGATATAGGGGGAGATCTCCATGATTCTACTCTTCAAATGTGCATTGCTTCAAAAGCAAATTCCACACTATGCACATCTTTAGTGGGAGTTCTTCTATATCTTGCAATCAAATTCCTCAATATCAGTATTTACACTTCATATATTTATCCCCGTTGAAAACTTAACCTATATTGTCATCAATCACCAAAAACGGGGAGATTGTAAGTTCATCTAGTGGCCCTTAGTGATTTTGGTGTATTGAAGACTTATAGGTTAAGGGACTGATGTGTTTGTGAGTGTACACAGGTCTATAAGTCTATGAGGAGTTTGATATTTACAGAGAAAGTCGACCCCTAAAAATGAATGTCTTCAACAAAAGACTTTGGCTTTCTGAAGACTTTGAAAGTGAAGAAATTGGCGTGACCATGAAGACTTGATATTCATGCGAGGAACATGAAGCGTGAAGACTTTTGTTTTCGTAGTTTCATTTTCTCTTTCTTGAGTCATAGGAAACACCGTACTGTTAAAGGGGGTCGAAGAAAAACTAAGGGAAAGTTTCCAAGTGATGCCCATCTCAAAATCCTACACCTACCAATCCTTTCGAGTGAAGCCATTGGACATCTCGTACAGTTCAGTCAATTTCTTCAGTGACAGAGACGAAGTTCTTCTGGTCTTTGAGGAATTTGTTCTGACTGAGGAGTTAGGAATTCGCCAGTGCAGATTGCCTAGAAGTGAGGAACATGATAGCCCTGGGGAATTTGATAGTCAAATTTCCAAACCGTTGTTGTGCTATGCGCCAGCTGTCCCAAAATATCTTATCCACCTAATGGTCATATCATTGAAGGGCATTTATGTTTTCTCATGTCAGGCTGCTCCCTAGGCTATAAATAGCCGCCCCTACAACCACTAGCTAGTTGGCTGCTCCAAGAGAAAATGACACTTGTCATTGAGAGCATCCCATCCTCCGAGGACTTCGAGTGGAAATCATCAAGTGAGGAAAACCCAAACCCAAACACCTACAAACCCAAAGTGATTGAGCATCACTGAGGAAATTGTTCCTGTGTGGATTTGATACATGTTACCTTTGAAGACTGTGCATCTTCCAGACAGTTAGGCATCATGGTCTAGGGCATCCAAGAGGAAATTGTGGATCGCCGAGTGACCGAGTTTGTGAAGGTTTGGAAGTCACCTGAAGACTTACCACGAGTGATTGGGCGAGGTTTGTGTGACCTTAGCTCAAGGAGAATACAGTGAGGACTATGTATCCGGGACTATGTGTCCTCAGGTTTAAATACCTAGCCGCTCCAACTAGACATACAATTGTCACAACAGTTGGAACCGGTCTACCAAATCACTGTCCTCACCAAGCCTACTGGCTCATTACTGTGTTGTGTGCTTGTTCATATCTATTTGAAGACTTTGACTGAAGACTTTCTCAATTCCCTCGGTCCAATTTCTTCAGTCTGTTTGTCTTCATCATGTGTATCCTGTGTTATGCTTTCTGTACTCTGTGTTTGTTTCATTTCATCATGATGACAGTGCTGATGTTCTGTTCTAGTTGCATCTGAGTACTTATTCCGCTGCTAAGTAGTTCTTCTCTTAGGAATTTCCTCACCCTGAAATTCCTCAGTGAAGAATTCATAAAAATCGCCTATTCACCCCCCTCTAGTCGACTTAACGCACTTTCAATCACCTACGGTGCATCAAGGACATAATTCTTCTATGCAACAATGAAGATAATCCTCAAGTTATGAACCCAGTCCGTGTAGTTGCTACCATCATCTTTCAACTTATAGGAATGCGTTAAAATTTAACAAAATAGTAGCACGGGCCATTTATCTACAACATAGATTTGCAAAGACTATTAGGACTAAGTTCATGATAAATTAAGTTCAGTTAATCAAATTATTAATGAACTCCCACTTAAATTAACATCCCTTGAGTTATCTAAGTGATACATGATCCAAATCAACTAACCCAGGTCCGATCATCACGTGAGATGGGGTAGTCATCAATGGTGAACATCTCCATGTTGATCATATCTACTATATGACGCATGTTCGACCTTTTGGTCTCTAGTGTTCCAAGACCACGTCTGTACATGCTAGACTCATCAAGTTTAACCCAAGTATTCTGGTTGTGCAAAACTGGCTTACACCTGTTGTATGTGAACGTAGAGTCTATCACATCTGATCATCATGAGGTGCTTCGAAACGATGAACTTTAACAACGGTGCATACTCGAGGAGAACACTTTTATCTTGAAATTAAGTGAAGGGATCATCTTATAATGCTACCGTCGTTCTAAGCAAAATAATATGCATAAGGGATAAACATCACATGCAATCAAAATATGTGACATGATATGGCTATCATCATCTTGTGCTTTTGATCTCCATCTCCAAAGCAACATCATGATCTCCATCGTCGTCGGCGCGACACCTTGATCTCCATCATTGTGTCGGGGTCATCTCGCCAACTATTGCTTCTACAACTATTGCTAACGCATACTGATAAAGTAAAGCAATTACATGGCGCTTAATGATTGACATGCAGGTCATACAATAATTAAAAGACAACCCTAAGGCTCCTGTTGGGTATCGATATTACAAAACATGATCATCTCATACATCAACGTATATCACATCACGTCTTGACCACATCACATCACAGCATACCCTGCAAAAACAAGTTAGACGTCCTCTACTTTGTTGTTGCAACTTTTACGTGGTTTCTATGGGTAACTAGCAAGAACCATTCTTACCTACGCAAAACCACAATGGCAATTATCAAGTTTGTTGTTTTAACCTTCTACAAGGACCGGTCGTAGTCAAATTCGATTCAACTATAGTTAGAGAAACAGACACCCACTAGCCACCTTATGCAAAACAAGTTTCATGTTAGACAGTGGAACCGGTCTCATGTATGTGGACATGTAAGGTTGGTCCGGGCCGCTTCATCCCACAATACCGCCAAATCAAAATAAGACGTTGGTGGTAAACGATATGAACGTCACCACTTACAACTCTTTTGTGTTCTTCTCGTGCATATCATCTACGCATAGACCTGGCTCATGATGCCACTGCTGGAGAACGTTGCATGGAAAAACATTCTACGCACATGCAAGATCTATCCATGGAGATGCATAGCTACGAGAGGGGGAGACTATGCACACGCAAGATCTATCCATGGATATTCATAGCTACGAGAAGGGGAGAGCATCTTCATACCCTTGAAGATCGCTAAGAGGAAGCGTTTATCAGTGATGTTGATGTAGTCGTACACCTTGACGATCCGTCCCGATCAAGTACCGAATGTACGGCACCTCTGCGTTCAACACACGTTCATCTTGATCCAGCAAGAGGGACGAAGTAGTACATGAGTTCCGACAGCACGATGGTGTGGTGACGGTGGTGGTGAAGAACAATCTCCATAGGGCTTCGCCAAGCACAACAGAAACTATGGCGAAGGATAAACTAGAGGGGGCGGGGTTGCCGGCACATGGCTTGGTGAATCTTGATGTATTCCGGGTGCTAGCCCTGTCCCTCTATTTATATGTTGATCCCTGGGGTCGTCTCTTGGAGAAGGCTCCTCCTCAAAGTTGGTTTAACACGCAAGGCAAGAGTCCTTCTCGAACTCCAGGACCAGACGCCAGGATCCTTGGTGTATGGCCCCAGACGCCAGGGTCCCTGGCGTCTGGCCCCGTGGCCTCCGCAAAACTCTTTTTGCACCTTCCTAAAGCCTCACGGGCTTTACCCCTTGGCCCAAATAAAGTGTTCTCCTACCCAAACATTTCAGGAAACATCTGAAACCCCTTCCAAGGAATTCCGGAACCCTTCCGGAGACCAAACACTATAAATCTTCACCTTCGAACTATACTAGAGCTCCTCATCACATCTGTGATCTTATCTGGGAACCCGAACAACATTTGGCCACCAACATATATAACTCCTATAATGCTATATTGTTAACAAACGCTAAGCGTGCGGACCCTATGGGTTCGAGAATGATGTATACATGACCAAGACGCTTCTTCGGTCAATAACCAATAGCGGGACTTGGATGCCCATATTGGTCCCTACATATTCCATGAAGATATTTATCGGTTTAACCTTTATGACAACATACTTAGTTCCCTTTGTCTGTCGGTATGTTACTTGCCTGAGATTCGATCGTCGGTATCTCCATACCTAGTTCAATCTTGTTACCAGCAAGTCTCTTTAGTCGTTCCATAATACATGATCTTGTAACTAACTCCTTAGTCACTTTGCTTGCAAGTTTCTTCTGATGTTGTATTACCGAGAGGGCCCAGAGATACCTCTCCGTCATACGGAGTGACAAATCCCAGTCTCGATCCATGCCAACTCAACAGACCCCTTTGGAGATACATGTAGAGCACCTTTATGATCAACCTATTGGTGACTAGTTAATTCTGTCGGATCATGAGTTCCGGCAGACCCTTAAGGTTCAAACTCTGGGGTGCGCGCGGAGATCGTGCCCTCTACCTCTCCGTCTCGCTGGGATCTAAACTACTGCAAGAACAACACAAGAGACACAGGGTTTATACTAGTTCGGGCCACCGTTGTGGCGTAATACCCTACTCTAGTTTGTGGTGGGTGGATTGCCTCTTGGGCTGAGGAGGAAGAACAGTGCAAGGAAGAACGACCTCGCGAGGGTCTGTTCTCAGCTAGGGGATGAACTGCTAGGTGGAGTTCGATCACCCTTCCCTCTCTCTCTACTTGCCCTAGGTCCTGAATCAGATTGGATTCCGTCTGTCTCTCCTGGGGGTGGTTAGTCCTATTTATAGGCAAAGGCCCTGGGCCTCTTCCCAAATATTGAGCGGGAAGGGCGCCAACAACTGGCCGATTTGAAGGGGAACATCGGGTACACTTATCCTGACTAAAGTTGGTCTTCTCCTGCCAAAGGTTCTGGTGATGACGCCGGCTTGGGCTCCACAGTGACTTCTTCCTTGTCGTGGAGCCGGTCTTGGTCCCGTTGCACCGAAGTGGGTGCCTTTGCTTGATCCCCTCGCCTGCGCTTTCCCCCCTTGCACCGAAGAGGAAAGGGAGGATACTGCGCGGGCTGGCGCCCGCCTGGCACCCTTAGTCGTCATGGCTTGCGTCATGGGCACCTCGTGAGGTACCCCACCTTGATCTCTCCGCCCCCCTCGCGAGCCAACCTAAGGAGGTCGTGCTGGAGGAAGCGCCGTGTCGTCCCCCTCGCGAGGCTTGGTCCCTCGCGAGGGTCTTGAGCCTTGTGTTGATGAAGATGGGCCACGTTGGGCCCCCACTCGAGCCACACCGTAGGCCGCAGGCAGGCAAGTCTAGGGACCCCCGTTCCCACAACGCCGACACTAGCCCCCGGGCCCAAGGTGCGCATGGACTTGGCCGTGCCGAGAGGCGAAAGGGCAAGGGCGAAGCGCCACGGGCCCTAACAGCCTGCGGCCTTGGGTGCCGCGTGGCGGTTTGACAGGACGTGGGCGTCTCCACTTCCCCACAACGCCTCGGCAACCGCGTGACTTGACTAGTCCCTGCACGCATAGATACGGGTCATTATTACCTGCGATCGTGGTGCTTGGCGGTTGGCCTCTTCTGGCTATAAGTGCGAGGTCGCACAAGCTCCGCCAGTCCAACCCTTCCCGCTTATCTTCCTCCTCCTCTCCTTCGTCGCCGCCGCCCACATGGCCCCGAAGAGGTTCTCAGCTGCGGAGAAGGGGAAGGCTAGTCGGGCGGGGCCCGACTCCCCTCCGGCCAAGCGCGGCCGGGGCCGTCCCCGCAAGCATCCCGTGGTCCCCGCTGTGGCTCCCCGCAGACACAGGGGTGGTTCTCAGCGCGGTGGCGAGCGCTCGGCCGCCATGGAGAGGCAGGCCGTGGCTGCGCGGCCTCCCAGGCCGCGCTTTCGCTCGGCTGAGGTGCTGCCGGAGTTCGTCGTGTGGTCGGCGGACCCGGCCGGCACCTGGCTCCAGCTCCCTCGCTTCTTCATCAGCGAGCTGCCGGCCGGCGCCCGGTGCGGCTTCTGGCTTCAGGCCAACGGCTGCTGCAGCAGGGCCTCTTGGGTCTCGCTCGAGGTTTCCCCTTCTGGGAACGGGGCCCTGACCCGCGGCTGGCAGACGTTTGCCCGCGCGCGTGGCCTGGGCGAGCGGTGCACCCTGCACTTCAAGTTCGACGGCAACAGCACCCTCTACGTGAGGGTGTTTGGGGAAGACGGTCGCCGCGCGGGATGCTGCCCCGAGGACGACGACGAAGGGGACAGCGTCGCTCTGCTGGCGGCGCTCGAGGCTCCCCGAGCTTCGCCTACTCCCCTTCAGGCGGCTCCTCCAGCGGCGGCCGCAGCCAGCCCCCTCGCCTGCTTGGGGGGTGGCTGTTTAGCCGCCCGCCATCGCGCTCCGGTGAAGCACGAGAGGGAGTCCGCCTGAGCTCCGGAGGCATCTGGTGTCGCCTTCGGAGACTGATGCAGGGCGGGCCGCGCCGGGCTCGCCCTTTCCTTTTCCTTTTGCTTCCTGTGTAAGATAAGACAACTGCGAGGAGCCCCATGGGGGCATGTTTAGGAATTATTGCCGTTGTGGCCGTGACCTTAATTTTGCTGTCGCGTTCCATGATTATTTGACCCTGCGTAGGTAGTTTGCGGCCCCAGCCGGGGGGCGACCGACCCAGGCCCTGCGTGTATGTCGCGGTGCCCGAGGGGCACGGACCAGAGGGGTGCTCCTGTAGAGAGCCTGGGCCGTGAGACCTTTAAATGGCTAGAGCAAAAACGCTCGCAAGGGCGTTCGAGCCCCATCCCTCGCGAGGCCTTTATGGGAGAAAATCCAGACGAGGAGCGAAAATCGACAAACCACAAATCAACAACAGCGATAGCTTCGATAAGACTTTGAATGCAAATAAAACACGTCAAATGCGAAAAGCAGATGAAAAAGCCGCGTCCGGCACCTAGTCTAGTCTTCGACGTCTTCTCACCAGCGCGGAGCTAAGTGCTGCCACTAGGCGTGGGAGGGAGCCCCAGGGCCTGAGGCCGGCGCTCCTGAGACTCCGGGGCGTGTACATCCCCACTCATTATTACGTGAGAGTGTCACGGGGCGGCGAGCTTCACAGGCATTGGCCTTCTTCACAGGCTCCGGGCCTTTCTCCTTAGAGGTAATGAGCTTCACAGGCGTTCGCCTTCTTCACAGGCTCAGGGCCTTTTCCAAAAGAGATGACCTTCACAGGCGTTCGCCTTCTTCACAGGCTCAGGGCCTTTTCCAAAAAGAGATGATCTTCACAGGCGTTCGCCTTCTTCACAGGCTCAGGGCCTTTTCCAAAAAGAGATGATCTTCACAGGCGTTCGCCTTCTTCACAGGCTCAGGGCCTTTTCCAAAAAGAGATGATCTTCACAGGCGTTCGCCTTCTTCACAGGCTCAGGGCCTTTTCTAAAAAGAGATGATCTTCACAGGCGTTCGCCTTCTTCAAAGGCTCAGGGCCTTTTCCAAAAAGAGATGATCTTCACAGGCGTTCGCCTTCTTCATAGGCTCAGGGCCTTTTCCAAAAAGAGATGATCTTCACAAGCGTTCGCCTTCTTCACAGGCTCAGGGCCTTTTCCAAAAAGAGATGATCTTCACAGGCGTTCGCCTTCTTCACAGGCTCAGGGCCTTTTCCAAAAAGAGATGATCTTCACAGGCGTTCGCCTTCTTCACAGGCTTAGGGCCTTTTCCAAAAAGAGATGATCTTCACAGGCGTTCGCCTTCTTCACAGGCTCAGGGCCTTTTAGGGGTAAAACCTCCTGAGGTGCTGGATGTTCCACGCGTTCTGGATCGGCTCTCCCTCTTGAGTCTCCAAGCGCACGGAGCCTAGCCTGGAAACATGAACAACTTTGAACGGGCCCTCCCACATGGGAGAGAGCTTGTGCAGCCCTTCCCTGGAGAGGACCCGCCTGAGTACGAGGTCTCCTACCTCAAGGGTCCTGGGGCGGATGTTGCGGCAGTGGTATCGTCGTAGCGCCTGTTGGTACCTTGCCGCTCGCAGCGCGGCCTCCCGGCGGTGTTCCTCCCCCAGCACGAGGTCCATCCCCCGCATGGCGTCCTGCTGCGCCTCGTCGAACGCCAGGACCCGCGCGGAGCGACGCCTGACCTCGTGAGGAAGGACTGCTTCAGCTCCGTAGACCAGGAAGAACGGAGTCTCCCTGGTTGGCTTGGTCGCGGTCGTGCGGATGGACCACAGCATGAATTGGAGCTCATTGTACCAACCCCTGCCGTAGGCCTCCAGCTTCTTCTTGAACGTTCTGGTCTTGAGGCCTCTCAGGACCTCCATGTTGGCTCGTTCGGCTTGCCCATTGCTTCGCGGGTGTGCCACCGAAGCATAGCATATCTGCGTTCCAAGGTTAGCACAGTATGTTTTGAAGAGGTTACTGGTGAACTGCGGACCGTTGTCTGTGATGATGCGGTTCGGCACCCCGAACCGGCTCACGATGCCCCTGATGAACTTGACCGCGGAGCCTGCGGGGATGGTACGGACAGCCTCCACCTCTGCCCACTTGGTGAACTTGTCAATGGCGACATAGAGGTAACGGTAGCCCCCTGGCGCCCGAGGGAACGGGCCTAGAATATCCAGCCCCCAAACTGCGAATGGCCACGAGAGGGGTATAGTCTGCAGGCTCCCCGTCGGCTGATGGATCTTCTTGGAATGGAACTGGCAGGCCTCACAAGCCTTCACCAACTCGACCGCGTCGTTGAGCGCGGTGGGCCAATAGAACCCACTACGGAAGGCTTTGCCGACGAGGGTTCGTGATGACGAGTGGTGTCCGCAGTCTCCGCCGTGTATGTCCCCCAGTAGTTCCCTTCCTTGCTCCCTGGAGATGCAGCGTAGAGATACGTCGTTGGGTCGCTTCCAGTAGAGCTCTCCGTCTCTGATGCAGTATGCCGTGGCCTACCGCGCTACACGTTCTGCTTCCTCCTCCTTCTCTGGCAGGGTCCCATGTATCAGGTAACTCCGGAGCTCAGTGATCCAGCGTTCCTCCTGAGGTTCCATCGTCAGGAGCAAACGTGCTCCTGAGGTCGGCCCGCAGGCTGGGGCTCCCGAGGCTGGCGGCTGAGGGAGCTCCTCACGAGGCTGAGCTGTGCTTGATAGCGTTGGCTGCGCTGAAGGCTTGAAGAGCCGCTCTTCGAAGACGCCGGGCTTCTGCGGCAGCCGTCTGGACGCCCGTCCGGCTATGTCGTCAGCTTCCTGGTTGGTGCCACAGGGCACGTGCTTCAGCTCCAGCCCCCAGAACTGCTTTTCCATCCTGCGGACCTCCGCTAGGTAGGCCTCCATATGCTCGTCCTTCAGCTCATACACCTTGTTGGAGAAGTTGACTAGGAGCTGCGAGTCGCCCTTGACGGTGAGGCGCTTCACTCCCAGGGCCGCTGCGGCCTTCAACCCCGCTATCAGCCCCTCATATTCTGCTATGTTGTTAGAGACCTTTTCTCCTTGCTGGAAACAGAGTTGTACTGCGTAACAAAGCTTATCCTGAGTGGGTGATATCAGTACAGCACCAGCCCCCGCGCCGTGCCTGGAGAATGCCCCGTCAAAGTACATGACCCAGCCTTCTGGCGCCTCGCTCCCTGGGGAGAGGGAGCGATCCTCGTCATCCTTGAGGCCCAGCGCCTTTGTCCATTCCGCCACGAAATCCGCCAACGCGGCTCCTTTAATGACCCTAGTTGTGCTGAACTCGAGCTAGAACGCTTGCAACTCTACGTTCCACTGAGTGACCCTTCCGGCTGAGTTAGGGCTCCTGAGTACCCTCTCCAGGGGGTACGATGAGACGACCTTGATCGGGTGAGCTTGAAAGTAATGCCGCAGCTTGCGCGAGGCCACCAGCAGCGCGAGGAGGAGCTTCTGGGGCATCGGATATCGGGCCCTCGCGTCCCGCAGCACCGTGCTAACGAAGTAGACCGGGTGCTCAACAAGGTTGTGGGCAGCTTGGGTCGTGGCGCCCTCGGGAGGTGCGGGCAAATCGCGAGATGTTGTGACCTCGGGAGGTGGACCATCCGGGCATGCTGCCTCTTCTGTCTCTCGTGCGTCACTCGGCGGCTGACTCTCTTCATCTGCAGCTTTAGCTTTCTCGGGCTTTCCCTGTTCCCGTCTTGTTCGACCTCGGGCCGCCGCGGTGGCCTTGGACTGGCGCTCCTCCCTAACCGCCACCAGTGCTGCGCTGGCAGAGTAGGGAGTGGCGGCGAGGTAAAGCAGCAGAGGCTCCTGAGGGCGCGGAGCCACCATGACTGGGGGACTGGTTAGGTACCTCTTGAGATCTTGAAACGCCTTATCTGCCTCTTCAGTCCATTCAAAGGGCCCCTTTCTCTTCATAAGCTGAAAGAAAGGCAGCGCTCGTTCCCCCAACTTGGAGATGAAGCGCCCTAGTGAGCTTCTGCATTTCTCTGAGGGTCTTTGGTGGGCTCATGTCCTCGACCGCCTTGACCTTCTCGGGGTTGGCCTCGATTCCATAGTGAGACACGAGGAATCCCAAAAGCTTGCCTGAGGGAACGCCAAACACGCATTTCTCCGGGTTGAGCCGCAGGTTCACTGCGTCGAGGCTCGCGAAGGTCTCCTCCAGGTCTTGTATCAGGGTCCTGGCCTCTCGAGCTTTCACCATGATGTCATCGACGTATGCTTCAATATTCTTCCCGAGCTGCGGGCCCAAGGTGATGTGCATCAGCCGCTGAAAGGTTGCTCCTGCATTGCGTAGTCCAAACGGCATGCATGTGTAGCAGTATACCCCGCACGGGGTCAAGAAGGCGGTCTTCTCAACGTCTTCTATCGCCATCTTGATCTGGTGATATCCTGAGAAGGCATCCAAAAAGCACAGCAGGTCGCATTCGGCGGTGGAATCGACGATCTGGTCAATGCGAGGGAGCGGAAACGGATCTTGCGGGCATGCTTTGTTGAGGTTGGTGAAGTCGACACACATGCGTTCCTTCCCCCCTTTCTTGGGTACAACGACTGGGTTGGCTAACCAATATGGGTACCGGACCTCACGAATAACTCCAGCGGCTTCCAACTTGCGGGTCTCTTGGATGATGAAGGCCTGCTTCTCTGCAGACTGCCGCCTGGCCTTCTGCTTCACGGGGCGCACATTTGGGCATACGTTGAGGTGGTGTTCGATGACGTCCCTGGGGATCCCTACCAATTGATCGGGCTCCCAAGCAAACACTTTCTTGTTTGCACGCAGGAACTTGACCAGGGCCCCCTCCTGCTCGGGCCCCAGGTTGGCGCCAATGGTGAAAGTGGCGCTGGAGGACCCGTCCTTGTCCACGGGTATCTGCTAGGTTTCTGCCTGGTCCTGGGTGAACAACTGCTTCTTCTTGGTAGGCGCAGCCCCCTTGGGCTCGGGAGTCCCCGCGTTGGCGGGCTGCACCGATGCCGCCGTCTTAAAGGCGAGCTTGAGTACTCGCAGGGCGTCCACGGTGTCTCCATGCACGGTAAGAGTACCGTGGCTCCCGGGCATCTTCATGAGGTTGTACGCCGGGTGCGTGGCGGCCATGAACCGAGCCAGTGCCGGGTAGCTGAGGATGGCGTTGTAAGGGAGACCGATGGGGGCGATGTCGAAATCGACCATCTCTGTGCGGAAGTTGTCGTAGGTGCCGAAGGTCACCAGGAGCCGGATCTGTCCCAAGGGGTCGGACGACCCGCCCCAGACACCCGAGAAGGATTGGCTGGGCTGCAGCCGCTCCCGGGGTATGCGGAGGAGGTTGAAGGTCTCGACCGAAAGTACGCTGAGGCCAGCGCCGCCATCGACGAGGGTCCTGGTGACAGACACCTGGCAGATGGTGGGGGTGCACAACAGGGGGAGCGCGCCCGAGCCAGCCAAGTTAGCTGGGTGGTCTTCAGAGCTGAAGGTCAGGCCAACCTCGCGCGCCGCCCGGTCCATGGGAGCCCCCTGCTGTGCGGAAACGACGCCGATCTGGCGGGCAAACGGCTTGACGTGGCGGCTCGTTGGTGGCGCCTGCGAGCCGCCCAGGAGGGCCACGACGACCGGGGGCGTCGACGTTGCTGTGCGGCAGCCCGGTCGCATAGGCAGGCGCCGGGGTGGTGCTTGTCGCTCGCCTTCCGCCGGGCCGATGGGGTGTTGATGGCGAGCGGCGGGGAATGGCGAGGACGTCCGCCAGCGAGGGCCGCTGGCACGACGCGAGCTCGACGTGCGCTGCACATGGATGCGATGGTCGGAGGAGAGCGGAGCGGTGGAAGACGGATCCCGGCGCACCCCTACCTGGCGCGCCAAATGTCGGATCACGGGTTCCGGCAGACCCTTAAGGTTCGAACTCTAGGGTGCGCGCGGAGATCGTGCCCTCTACCTCTCCGTCTCGCTGGGATCTAAACTACTGCAAGAACAACACAAGAGACACAGGGTTTATACTAGTTCGGGCCACCGTTGTGGTGTAATACCCTACTCTAGTTTGTGGTGGGTGGATTGCCTCTTGGGCTGATGAGGAAGAACAGTACAAGGAAGAAAGACCTCGCGAGGGTCTGTTCTCAGCTAGGGGATGAACTGCTAGGTGGAGTTCGATCACCCTTCCCTCTCTCTCTACTTGCCGTAGGTCCTGAATCAGATTGGATTCCGTCCGTCTCTCCTGGGGGTGGTTAGTCCTATTTATAGGCAAAGGCCCTGGGCCTCTTCCCAAATATTGAGCGGGAAGGGCGCCAACAACTGGCCGATTTGAAGGGGAACATCGGGTACACTTATCCTGACTAAAGTTGGTCTTCCCCTGCCAAAGGTTCTGGTGATGACGCCGGCTTGGGCTCCACAGTGACTTCTTCCTTGTCGTGGAGCCGGTCTTGGTCCCGTTGCACCAAAGTGGCTGCCTTTGCTTGATCCCCTCGCATGCGCTTGCCCCCTTGCGCCGAAGAGGAAAGGGAGGATACTGCATGGGCTGGCGCCCGCCTGGCACCCTTAGTCGTCATGGCTTGCGTCATGGGCACCTCGTGAGGTACCCCACCTTGATCTCTCCGCCCCCTCGCGAGGGTCTTGAGCCTTGTGTTGATGAAGATGGACCACGTTGGGCCCCCACTCGAGCCACGCCGCAGGCCGCAGGCAGGCAAGTCTGGGGACCCCCGTTCCTAGAAAGCCGACAAATTCTACCTTATAATACAAGTCATGCCGTCATGGCGGTTTAACCACTATGGGCCTTAAATCGCCTATGGGCCTTAGACCCTTTATTGAACCGCCATCCTTATGCTGGGTCTTGGACTTCCTTTACGATGAATACTCTTTGCGTAACCCGGCCCCTCCTGGGCCGGCTTACTCAAATAGTTATATCTCCGACATTAGGCCCCAGATTGATTTGAACCGGTTCATATCAATCTTAAAAAACCTTATGAACTGGCATTCAGTCTTCTGTCTTGCATGAGAATTGTAACCCGCCGTGATGTCATCATCTGGATCCGGGTTAAATCATCGTGACGTCATCTTTGATAAAACTTATATTTTAATCCATCATATCTTCAACGGATCTCCGTCTTTAATGGCCTTCCCGAAAAACGAGGCGTCGGGACCGCTGGATAATGATGTCTTGGTCTCCTCGTTTCTCGCGCCGTCTCAGTCGGCCCCTCCTTATAAATAAGCATGACCTAGGTCATTTTCATTTCCTCCAGTCGTCTTCTTCCTCGCACTCCCTTCTCTGCCGCTTGACCTCCGCCGCCGCCACCGTGGGAACCCTCGTCTTCATCGACTCAGGTCACTGCATCACCCTGATTCGAACCAGAAAGCGACGGCGACCCTTCGCAGCTCTTCCGCATCCGTGGGTCCTTCTGTTCCTCTTTCTTAGATCTGCATTGGAGCCATCTTTGAGTTCGTCGGCGTTCATTGCCGCCCGACGCAAACTTTCATTGGTTCGCACCTACAATGCCTTTTTTAGATTATGAAAACAACATAGAGCTGTTGCGGCACGTGTTTCATGCTTATTCTGCCCGAAAACAGATCTTATTTCCTTGATTTAGAAGCCCTTCTTGAGTATATGAGCTTCCCTGTACTGCTTTAGGTCTAGAAATGTTTTCCTTTCCAGAGCGCCGTTTGATCCAAAATAATATCAGCAACTTGTGAAACATGTTTGCTCCACAATTAGCCAAAAACTACGTCTGTTGACTCTGTTCCAGCCATAGTAACCGGTTAAAGATAACCCGGCTGTCGGCATCACTTGCTTCGGGCGACTTAAGAAAACCTTAATCATCTTTAATTCCTGCAGCTATTAAACATTACCACATAGCTACCTGTATGTCATTAGGCCCCTTCTTAAGCCGCCATCTTGAATAAACCCACAACGTTTTCCTCCGGGTTATAATTAAACCGGAAAAAATCCTTTATCTTGTTGTAGGCGTCAATTTACGCAATGGCACCCAAAGCTGCCAAACCTCCGGTAACTTGCAACTGGGTCAAAACCACCGTTACGGAGAGTTCTTTAGCTGGGTTTGTGAAGTCCGGCCATCTTCCCCGTAAGGAAATTATGTCCTATCGTGCTCCTAACCCATCAGAGGAGAAGCCTCAACCCAAGGAATGGGAGGTGATCGTGTTTACGAATCGTATGAACCGGGGCTGTGCTCCAACCGGGTCAAAATTCTTCAGAGATGTTCTGCATTTCTTTGACCTCAGACCTCAAGACATCGGGCCCAACTCCTTGTCAAATCTCTATGACTTCCAAGTGTTTTGCGAAGTGTACCTTGGAGAAGAGCCAAGTTTGACCTTGTTCAAAGAGCTGTTCTATTTGAACCGGCAAAATGAGCGCGCCAACGGGCCCAGTCTGGAACTTGGTGGCATATCGATTCAAAGGCGGAGAGACTGCTTGTTCCCTTATGCTAAACTGTCGAGTCATACAAAGGACTGGAACCAGACATGGTTCTACTGCCAGGATTCTTCTCCGGCTGGTGAAAACCCGCTGCCCAGCTTCCGTGCATTACGCCTTGAGTTAACTCACCCGCTGCCGGATAAGTTGACTGCTATTGAACGTCTGCCATGTTGGGGAACGTTGCAGAAAAAAATTCCTATGGTTTCACCAAGATCCATCTATGAGTTAATCTAGCAACGAGTGATCGGATGCATCTACATACCTTTGTAGATCATGAGCGGAAGCGTTCACTAGAACGTGGATGATGGATCGTACTCGTCGTGATCCAAATCACTGATGACCGAGTGCCGAACGGACGGCACCTCTGCGTTCAACACACGTACGGAGCGGATGACGTCTCCTCCTTCTTGATCCAGCAAGGGGGAAGGAGAGGTTGATGAAGATCCAGCAGCACGACGGCGTGGTGGTGGATGCAGTTGTCACCTGCAGCAGGGCTTCGCCGAGCGTCTGCGCGAGAGGGAGAGGTGTGACAGGGGAGAGGGAGGCGCCAGGGGTCAAGGGTGCGGCTGCCCCTCCCTCCCCCTTTTATATAGGCCCCCTGGGGGGGCGCCGGCCCTGGAGATCCAATCTCCCAGGGGGGCGGCGGCCAAGGGGGGTGGAGTGCCCCCCAAGGCAAGTGGGCGCCCTCCCACCCTAGGGTTCCAACCCTAGGCGCAGGGGTGGGCATAGGGGGCGCACCAGCCCGCTAAGGGCTGCCCCCCCCCCACTTCAGCCCATGGGGCCCTCCGGGATGGGTGGCCCCACCCGGTGGACCCCTGGGACCCATCCGGTGGTCCCGGTACAATACCGATGACCCCCGAATCACTCCCGATGGCCGAAACTGCACTTCCTATATATAATTCTTCACCTCCGGACCATTCCGGAACTCCCCGTGACGTCCGGGATCTCATCTGGGACTCCGAACAACTTTCGGATTACTGCATACTCATATCTCTACAACCCTAGCGTCACTGAACCTTAAGTGTGTAGACCCTACGGGTTCGCGAGACATGCAGACATGACCGAGACACCTCTCTGGCCAATAACCAACAGCTGGATCTGGATACCCATGTTGGCTCCCACATACTCCTCGATGATCTCATCGGATGAACCACGATGTCGAGGATTCGTTCAATCCCGTATGCAATTCCCTTTGTCAATCAGTATTTTACTTGCCCGAGATTCGATCGTCGGTATCCCAATACCTCGTTCAATCTCGTTACCGGCAAGTCACTTTACTCGTACCGTAATGCATGATCCCGTGATCAAACACTTTGATCACATTGAGCTCATTATGATGATGCATTACTGAGTGGGCCCGGTGATACCTCTCCGTCATACGGAGTGACAAATCCAAGTCTCGATCCGTGTCAACCCAACAGACACTTTCGGAGATAACCGTAGTATACCTTTATAGTCACCCAGTTACGTCGTGACGTTTGGCATACCCAAAGCACTCCTACGGTATCCGGGAGTTACACGATCTCATGGTCTAAGGAAAAGATACTTGACATTGGAAAAGCTCTAGCAAACGAATTATACGATCTTGTGCTTATGCTTAGGATTGGGTCTTGTCCATCACATCATTCTCCTAATGATGTGATCTCGTTATCAATGACATCCAATGTCCATAGTCAGGAAACCATGACTATCAGTTGATCAACGAGCTAGTCAACTAGAGGCTTACTAGGGACATGTTGGTGTCTATGTATTCACACATGTATTGCGATTTCCGGATAACACAATTATAGCATGAATAAAAGACAATTATCATGAATAAGGAAATATAATAATAATGCTTTTATTATTGCCTCTAGGGCATATTTCCAACAGTCTCCCACTTGCACTAGAGTCAATAATCTAGTTACATTGTGATGAATCGAACACCCATAGAGTTCTGGTGTTGATCATGTTTTGCTCTAGGGAGAGGTTTAGTCAACGGATCTGCGACATTCAGATCCGTATGCACTTTACAAATATCTATGTCTCCATCTTGAACATTTTCACGAATGGAGTTGAAGCGACGCTTGATGTGCCTGGTCTTCTTGTGAAACCTGGGCTCCTTGGCAAGTACAATAGCTCCAGTGTTGTCACAGAAGAGTTTGATCGGCCCCGACGCATTGGGTATGACTCCTAGGTCGGTGATGAACTCCTTCACCCAAATTGCTTCATGTGCTGCCTCCGAGGCTGCCATGTACTCCGCTTCACATGTAGATCCTGCCACGACGCTCTGCTTGCAGCTGCACCAGCTTACTGCTCCACCATTCAACATATACACGTATCCGGTTTGTGACTTAGAGTCATCCAGATCTGTGTCGAAGCTAGCGTCGACGTAACCCTTTACGACGAGCTCTTCATCACCTCCATAAACGAGAAACATGTCCTTAGTCCTTTTCAGGTACTTCAGGATATTCTTGACCGTTGTCCAGTGTTCCTTGCCGGGATTACTTTGGTACCTACCTACCAAACTTATGGCAAGGTTTACATCAGGTCTGGTACACAGCATGGCATACATAATAGACCCTATGGCCGAGGCATAGGGGATGACACTCATCTCTTCTATATCTTCTGCCGTGGTCGGGCATTGAGCTGAGCTCAATTTCACACCTTGCAATATAGGGAAGAACCACTTCTTGGACTGATCCATATTAAACTTCTTCAATATCTTTTCAAGGTATGTGCTTTGTGAAAGACCTATGAGGCGTCTTGATCTATCTCTATAGATCTTGATGCCTAATATATAAGCAGCTTCTCCAAGGTCCTTCATTGAAAAACTCTTATTCAAGTAGGCCTTAATGCTGTCCAAAAGTTCTATATCATTTCCCATCAAAAATATGTCATCTACATATAATATGAGAAATGCTACAGAGCTCCCACTCACTTTCTTGTAAACGCAAGCTTCTCCATAAGTCTGCACAAACCCAAACGCCTTGATCATCTCATCAAAGCGAATGTTCCAACTCCGAGATGCTTGCACCAGCCCATAAATGGATCGCTGGAGCTTGCATACCTTGTTAGCATTCTTAGGGTCGACAAAACCTTTCGGCTGCATCATATACAGTTCTTCCTTAAGATAGCCATTAAGGAATGCCGTTTTGACGTCCATTTGCCATATCTCATAATCATAGTATGCGGCAATTGCTAACATGATTTGGACGGACTTCAGCTTCGTTACGGGAGAGAAAGTCTCATTGTAGTCAACCCCTTGAACTTGTTGATAACCCTTAGCGACAAGTCGAGCTTTATAGATGGTAACATTACCATCCGCGTCTGTCTTCTTCTTAAAGATCCATTTGTTTTCTATTGCTCGCCGATCATCGGGCAAGTCTGTCAAAGTCCATACTTTGTTTTCATACATGGATCCTATCTCGGATTGCATGGCCTCTAGCCATTTGTTGGAATCTGGGCCCGCCATCGCTTCTTCATAGTTCGAAGGTTCACCATTGTCTAACAACATGATTTCCAGGACAAGGATGCCGTTACACTCTGGTGCGGAACGTGTCCTTGTGGACCTACGAAGTTCAGTAGTAACTTGATCTGAAGTTTCATGATCATCATCATTGACCTTCTCTCTAACCGGTGGAGGCACCACAGAAACATTTTCTTGAGCTGCGCTACTATCCGGTTCAAGAGGTAATACTTCATCAAGTTCCACTTTCCTCCCACTTACTTCTTTCGACAGAAACTCTTTCTCCAGAAAGGATCCGTTCTTGGCAACAAAGATCTTGCCTTTGGATCTTAGGTAGAAGGTATACCCAATAGTTTCCTTAGGGTATCCTATGAAGACGCATTTCTCCGACTTGGGTTCGAGCTTTTCAGGTTGAAGTTTCTTGACATAAGCATCGCATCCCCAAACTTTTAGAAACGACAGCTTAGGTTTCTTCCCAAACCATAATTCATACGGTGTCGTCTCAACGGATTTAGACGGTGCCCTATTTAAAGTGAATGTAGCTGTCTCTAGAGCGTATCCCCAAAAAGATAGCGGTAAATCTGTAAGAGACATCATAGATCGCACCATATCCAATAGAGTGCGATTACGACGTTCGGACACACCATTACGTTGAGGTGTTCCAGGCGGCGTGAGTTGTGAAACGATTCCACATTTCCTTAAGTGTGTGCCAAATTCGTGACTTAAATATTCTCCTCCACGATCTGATCGTGAGAACTTTATTTTTCGGTCACGTTGATTCTCTACCTCATTCTGAAATTCCTTGAACTTTTCAAAGGTCTAAGACTTGTGTTTCATCAAGTAGACATACCCATATCTACTCAAGTCATCCGTGAGAGTGAGAACATAACGATATCCTCCGCGAGCCTCAACACTCATTGGACCGCAGACATCAGTATGTATGATTTCCAATAAGTTGGTTGCTCGCTCCATTGTTCTGGAGAACGGAGTCTTGATCATTTTGCCCATGAGGCATGGTTCGCATGTGACAAATGATTCATAATCGAGAGACTCTAAAAGTCCATCAGCATGGAGCTTCTTCATGCGCTTGACACCAATGTGACCAAGGCGGCAGTGCCACAAGTATGTGGGACTATCGTTATCAACTTTACACCTTTTGGTATTCACACTATGAATATGTGTATTATCACGCACGAGATTCATTAAGAATAAACCATTGACCATCGGAGCATGACCATAAAACATATCACTCATATAAATAGAACAACCATTATTCTCGGATTTAAATGAGTAGCCATCTCGCATTAAACGAGATCCAGATACAATGTTCATGCTCAAACTTGGCACTAAATAACAATTATTGAGGTTTAAAACTAATCCCGTAGGTAAATGTAGAGGTAGCATGCCGACAGCGATCACATCGACCTTGGAACCATTCCCGACGCGCATCGTCACCTCGTCCTTCGCCAGTCTCCGCTTATTCCGCAGCTCCTGTTTTGAGTTACAAATATGAGCAACGACACCGGTATCAAATACCCAGGAGCTACTACGAGCACTGGTAAGGTACACATCAATTACATGTATATCACATATACCTTTAGTGTTGCCGGCCTTCTTGTCCGCTAAGTATTTGGGGCAGTTCCGCTTCCAGTGACCCTTCCCTTTGCAATAAAAGCACTCAGTCTCAGGCTTGGGTCCATGCTTTGACTTCTTCCCGGCAACTGGCTTACCGGGCGCGGCAACATCCTTGTCGTCCTTCTTGAAGTTCTTCTTACCCTTGCCTTTCTTGAACTTGGTGGTTTTATTGAACATCAACACTTGATGTTCCTTTTTGATTTCAACCTCTTCTGATTTCAGCATAGCAAATACCTCAGGAATGGTCTTTACCATCCCCTGCATATTGTAGTTCATCACAAAGCTCTTGCAGCTAGGTGGGAGCGACTGAAGGATTCTGTCAATGACCGCCTCGTCTGGGAGGTTAATCTCTAGCTGAGTCAAGCGGTTGTGCAACCCAGACATCTTGAGTATGTGTTCACTGACAGAACTATTTTCCTCCATCTTACAACTGTAGAACTTATCGGAGACTTCATATCTCTCAACCCGGGCATGAGCTTGGAAAACTAGTTTCAGCTCCTCGAACATCTCATATGCTCAAACTCTTTTGGAGCCCCGGTTCTAAGCTGTAAAGCATGCCGCACTGAACGAGGGAGTAATCATCAGCACGAGACTGCCAAGTATTCATAATGTCTTGGTTCTCTGGGATGGGTGCTTCACCTAGCGGTGCTTCTAGGACATATTGTTTCCGGGCAGCTATGAGGATGATCCTCAGGTTCCGGACCCAGTCCGTATAGTTGCTGCCATCATCTTTCAGCTTGGTTTTCTCTAGGAACGCGTTGAAGTTCATGTTGACATTAGCTTGGGCCATTTGATCTACAAGACATATTGCAAAGTTTATTTAGACTAAGTTCATGATAATTAAGTTCATCTAATCAAATTATGTAATGAACTCCCACTCAGATTAGACATCCCTCTAGTCATCTAAGTGTAACATGATCCGACTCGACTAGTCCGTGTCCGATCATCACGTGAGACGGACTAGTCATCATCGGTGAACATCTCCATGTTGATCGTATCTTCCATACGACTCATGTTCGACCTTTCGGTCTCTTGTGTTCTGAGGCCATGTCTGTACATGCTAGGCTCGTCAAGTCAACCTAAGTGTTTGCATGTGTAAATCTGTCTTACACCAGTTGTATGTGAACGTTGGAATCTATCACACCCGATCATCACGTGGTGCTTCAAAACAACGGACTGTCGCAACGGCGCACAGTTAGGGGGAACACTTTCTTGAAATTTATTATGAGGGATCATCTTATTTACTACCGTCGTTCTAAGTAAACAAGATGAAAAACATGATAAACATCACATGCAATCAAATAATAATAGTGACATGATATGGCCAATATCATATAGCTCCTTTGATCTCCATCTTGGGGCTCCATGATCATCTTGTCACCGGCATGACACCATGATCTCCATCATCATGATCTCCATCATTGTGTCTCCATGAAGTTGCTCGCCAACTATTACTTCTACTACTACGGCTAACATGTTTAGCAATAAAGTAAAGTAATTTACATGGCGTTTCCATTGACACGCAAGTCATAAAAAAATAATGACAACTCATATGGCTCCTGCCGGTTGTCATACTCATCGACATGCAAGTCGTGATTCCTATTACATGAACATGATCTCATACATCACATACATATCATTCATCATTCATCACAACTTTGGCCATATCATATCACAAAGCACTTGCTGCAAAAACAAGTTAGACGTCCTCTAATTGTTGTTGCAAGTTTTACGTGGCTGCAATAGGGTTCTAGCAAGAACGTTTTCTTACCTACGTAAAAGCCACAACGTGATTTGTCAACTTCTATTTACCCTTCATAAGCACCCTTTTCGTCGAATCCGCTCCAACTAAAGTGGGAGAGACAGACACCCGCCAGCCACCTTATGCAACTTGTGCATGTTAGTCGGTGGAACCGGTCTCACGTAAGCGTACGTGTAAGGTTGGTCCGGGCCGCTTCATCCCACAATACTGCTGAAGCAAAATAAGACTAGTAGCAGCAAGAAAGTTGACAACATCTACGCCCACAACAATTGTGTTCTACTCGTGCAAAAAGAACTACGCATAAACCTGGCTCATGATGCCACTGTTGGGGAACGTTGCAGAAAACAAAAATTTTCCTACGTTTCACCAAGATCCATCTATGAGTTAATCTAGCAACGAGTGATCGGATGCATCTACATACCTTTGTAGATCGCGAGCGGAAGCGTTCACTAGAACGTGGATGATGGAGCCGTACTCGCCGTGAGCCAAATCACCGATGACCGAGTGCCGAACGGACGGCACCTCCGCGTTCAACACACGTACATAGCGGATGACGTCTCCTCCTTCTTGATCCAGCAAGGGGGAAGGAGAGGTTGATGAAGATCCAGTAGCACGACGGCGTGGTGGTGGATGCAGTTGTCACCTGCAGCAGGGCTTCGCCGAGCATCTGCGCGAGAGGGAGAGGTGTGACAGGGGAGAGGGAGGCGCCAGGGGTTAAGGGTGCGGCTGCCCCTCCCTCCCCCCTTTATATAGGCCCCCTGGGGGGGCGCCGGCCCTGGATATCCAATCTCCCAGGGGGGCGGCGGCCAAGGGGGGTGGAGTGCCCTCCAAGGCAAGTGGGCGCCCCCCCCCCCACCCTAAGGTTCCAACCCTAGGCGCAGGGGTGGGCCTAGGGGGCGCGCCAGCCCACTAAGGGCTGGTTCCCCCCCCCCCACTTCAGCCCATGGGGCCCTCAGGGATGGGTGGCCCCACCCGGTGGACCCCTGGGACCCATCCGGTGGTCCCGGTACAATACCGGTGACCCCCGAATCACTCCCGATGGCCGAAACTGCACTTCCTATATATAATTCTTCACCTCCGGACCATTCCGTAACTCCTCGTGACGTCCGGGATCTCATCCGGGACTCTGACCAACTTTCGGATTACTGCATACTCATATCTCTACAACCCTAGCGTCACCGAACCTTAAGTGTGTAGACCCTACGGGTTCGGGAGACATGCAGACATGACCGAGAGACCTCTCTGGCCAATAACCAACAGCGGGATTTGGATACCCATGTTGGCTCCCACATACTCCTCGATGATCTCATCGGATGAACCACGATGTCGAGGATTCATTCAATCCTGTATGCAATTCCCTTTGTCAATCGGTATTTTACTTGCCCGAGATTCGATCGTCGGTATCCCAATACCTCATTCAATCTCGTTACCGGCAAGTCACTTTACTCGTACCGTAATGGATGATCCCGTGATCAAACACTTTGATCACATTGAGCTCATTATGATGATGCATTACTGAGTGGGCCCGGTGATACCTCTCCATCGTACGGAGTGACAAATCCCAGTCTCGATCCGTGTCAACCCAACAGACACTTTCGGAGATACCCGTAGTATACCTTTATAGTCACCCAGTTACGTTGTGACGTTTGGCATACCCAAAGCACTCCTATGGTATCCGGGAGTTACACGATCTCATGGTCTAAGGAAAAGATACTTGACATTGGAAAAGCACTAGCAAACGAATTATACGGTCTTGTGCTTATGCTTAGGATTGGGTCTTGTCCATCACATCATTCTCCTAATGATGTGATCTCGTTATCAATGACATCCAATGCTTAGGATTGGGCCTATGGAATATCTTGGTCCCAACACATGAGTAGGTGGTTCTCTCTCAGAACATATGAGTTGGAAGTGTAGGTGTGTTCTGATGGCTCTCTTCACGAATGAAGAGGAGCTGGAGGGGTATATATAGCCTCCACTTAAAATCCAACCGTTACACACAATCTACCAATCTCGGTGGGACCGAATCAACAAACTCGGTTGGACCGAAACGGTAAACCTAGTGAATTTTAGAGATTTTCGGTGGGACTGACATGCAACTCGGTAGGACCGATATGGTTAGGGTTTGGGCATAACGTAATCTCGGTGAGACCGATTACACAAACTCGGTGAGACCGATTTGGTAATTAGCTAACCAGAGAGTTGGTCAGACAAACTCGGTGGGACCGGTTTGCTCTTTCGGTGAGACCGAAAAGTTACAAAAGGGAAACAGAGAGTTTGCATTGCAATCTCGGTGGGACCGATCCGCTCTTTCGGTGAGACCGAAAATTTACGAAAAGGAAACAGAGAGGTTGCAATCCCATCTCGGTGAGACCGAGATCCCTATCGGTAGAACCGATTTGCTAGGGTTTGGAAGTGGCTTATCACATATGAGAAACTCGGTGGCGCCGGATAGAAAGAATTGGTAGGACCGAGTTTGGCTTAGGGTTTAGGTCATATGTGGATATGGGAAAGTAGTTGAGGATTTTGGAGCATATCATTAAGCACATAAGGCAAAGAGCTCATTAAGCAACACCTCATCCCTCCTTGATAGTATTGGCTTTTCCTATAGACTCAATGTGATCTTGGATCACTAAAATATAAAATGAAGAGTCTTGAGCTTTTGAGCTTGAGCGAATCCTTTGTCCTTAGCATTTTGAGGGTTCCACTTTCACCATCCATGCCATGCCAGTCATTGAGCTTTCCTGAAATAATTGTCTTGGAATTGCATTAGCTCAATGAGCTATATGTTGTTATGAATTACTAAACCACCTAGGGATAGTTGCACTTTCAATCTCCCCCTTTTTGGTAATTGATGACAACATATAGATCAAAGCTTCGACAAATGATAATAAGAATGAATTACATCGTCGCTTTGAGAAGTATGTGATAAGTAAGAGCTCCCCCTAAATTTGTGCATATTTAAAATTTGCTTTGGACTGCAAATGTACAAAGAGTTAGAATCATGGGTTACTCTTCCATGTCACATACATCTTGGTGGGGCGCTCAAAATGATAAATAATGAAATGCATGCAGTCATCACCAAGGCAAAAGTGAATGACCACATAAGATAGATAAGATATATCAAGCATGCATAAGTGTAGCTTATGATCAAACACATGATCATCAATGTCTCACAAGCATATCAAAGTATCTCAACCAAAAGCAAATAATGTACGAAAGACCACCAAATAAAACCAAATAAAACAAGAGAGAAAAGCAACACTCTCTCTCTCTCTCTCTCGAAGCCTATGATCTATACATCTTCTCCCCCTTTGGCAACAAGTTACCAAAAAGTTCCTAGAAAATGCATAGTGCTATATCGACACTCAGGCTTGATCTTCAGGAGGTGGTGGAGTCTGGATCACTCCAAGGACGAAGGCTTCTGTTGATGCTGATGGAGTTGGAGCTGAAGTGGATGCTGGAGCAGGTTGGGTTGATGTTGTGGCTGGAGTTCAGGCGGTTGCTCTTGTGTCAGGAACTGGCACTGCACTGGACCTCTGAGCTCGTGGAACTCTAGCAAATGCATCTGTAGTTGTCTTCCCTCTCCTCTCCTGCATGTCATCCTGGAGCTGCTCCACTGTTGTCTATATCTCTGTCACCTTGATATCCAAGTCATAGAACTTCTGTTCTACGATCCTCTCTAAGCTCGCCTGGTTCTGAGTTAGGTTGGCCAAACCTTTCTCAATGCGCAGGGTGGATGCAATCAGGTAACTAAGCTGCTCTTGCTTGTTCTTCAAGAAGTATTCTGATGCCTCCGCTTGAGTTGGCATCCTAGCAGCTTTCTCCTTTCTAGCCTTCTCCTTTTGTGCTTGGGCATGGGTTGAAGATGGTTCATCCTTGTTCATCACAACTTCATTGTCTTCAAACTCAGGATGAATAGGAAGATGTTCCTTACCCAAAAGATATATGCCAGTGCCCATATTGGAGTTGATCAGTTCTTGGATCTGAGGAGCATATCCACAGCTTCTCTTCTGGTCTGCTGCTGTCCTCTTGATTGTCTCTATCATCAGGCTCATGACCTTGAACTTCTGAGGCACATCAAAGATATGAAGCAGGTTGATAGCATGGCCTCTGATCATCTTCTGATCCCCAGACTTGGGTAGCAGAGTGTGACTTAAGATCCAGTTGATTGTTGGCAATCCTGACAGAAGATAATGTATAGATCCATACTTGAAAGTTTCAAGTGCCTTGTCAGGGATCTCCTTGTACAGGTTGATCATTGAGTTGTGGTCCATCTTCTTCTTGGAATAGACATCCAAGTCATCTTCACTTTCTTCTGGGGCATTGATCAGTTGAGCCCATTCTGCAACAGTTGATTGGTACCTCGTACCTTCAGACATCCAGACAATCCTCCCATCGGGGTAAAAGTGTGCTGTGGAGTAGAACTGCATGATAAGTTCCTCGTTCCACTTTGTGAGCTTTTGCCCAACAAAGTCTGCTACTCTACAAGCCTTGAAGCTGTCCTGCACTCCTGGGAAGTGCTCTTCATTGTCCTTTATGTATTGCCAATCGACCCATTTCATGTCACAGACAATTGGCTTCTTGTCTAACAGGATTGTCTCATAGAAGTCCTGTTGTTCCTTAGTGTGGAACCTGTAGTCTACAGCAGTTCTTCTCCTGGTAGCATAGGGATCTTCTGCTCTCCATTTTCTCAATCTAGAGTCTCTCCTGATATTCATATCCTCAGCCACAGGATGAGCATCATTGTGGTCTGGGATCTTGGGCTTCAATTTCCTCAAAACTTGTTCTTCTTCTTCTTCAGCAACATCAGGCACTGGGGCCTTGTTCTTCTCAGCAGCTGGAATATTTCTTGTATTCCTCTTGGGTTTTTGCTTTTGAGCTGTCTTAGGGGCTTCCTTGGGCTTGGATGCAGCTCTCCCTGATCTAATGGCATCACCCATCAGCTTGGGTGCCTTGGGTGCTGGTGCAGCACCTTCCTCTTCCTCTTCTTCTTCATCAGAAGAATGTTGTTCAAACTCAGCCATAGGATCTACTTTCTTGCACCATCTGCCTCTTTTCCTCTCTTTCTTCTCTACAGCAACAACTGGCTCCTTGGAAGTGGTTTTGTCAGGAATCTTGGTTGAGGCTCTGGCTTTTGGCATTGGCTTCCCGCCTGCTGGTCTTTTGACCTTCAAGCCTGGCTTGGTGCTCTGCCTTGAACCATGTTCTTTCTTGAGCTCAATTTTCTTGGAGGTTGCCTCCTCCTCTGCCACATAGTCTTCATCTTCTGAATCTGAAGTTCTTTTCTTTCTCTGTCTGGTGGCAGCCTTTGGCAGATTGCTTGGAGTGCTCCTGCTGCCATCATCTGAGGAACTTGAGGGACTAGTGCCCTCACTCATATGCACAAGCTGCTCTGACTGATTCTGACTGTCACTCTGGTCTGACATGTTGAACAGGCTGACTGCTGACTGCTGACCCTGTGAATAGTTTATAGATGAGGTAGAATGGATGAGCATCACAAAAAGCAGAGATTTTGCAAAAGAATGATTCAAAAACTTAGTTTTAGTTTCCCACAAAAAGCATTTCGGATCTACCGATTTCTAAACTCGGTGATACCGAAGCAGCATTTGGAACCTAAACTAGTGATCTCGGTCAGACCGAGTCACACTTTGGTGGTACCGAGACTGCTAGGGTTTCACAAAGTTCAAAAATCGGTCACACCGATTAGTTACACTCGGTCAGACCGAGTTTCACTTGTGCAATGGCATAGGCCAAATCGGTGGGACCGAGTTTTTCAACTCGGTGGGTCCGAGATGGTTTCGGCGGAAACCTAACCCTAAATTTTTCGAATCAAACCTAATCTACGAGTTTTTTGACTGGATAGAAGTTTATCAAACGTGGCAAGAATCATTATGATCACAATGTGCTAGGAATCGGATAAGGAATAGCACAAAGATCGAGTCCATACCCTAGTTCGGCGGAGACTCGCTACGGCGGCAACGGCGGAGGTGATTTCCATTGACGGCGACGGAGACCAGCGACTGGGGGCTGCTGGCGGCGAGAAAACGATCCGGAGACCACGTCGGCAGAGCGAGCTATGGCGCGGGCGAAGGGGTTCGGAGAAATTTCCAAATTTTTGCCCGTGTCTATATATAGCCCGACCCTGTCGGTGTGACCGAGTGGAACGACTCGGTGGCACCGAGATGCAAAACTGTATACAGTTATTGCAACTCAGTGTGACCGAATAGTTCAAGTCGGTTGCACCGAGATTGAAAACATAGATCAACTTGATGATCTCGGTAGGACCGAAAGTGGTGTATCGGTCAGACCGAGAATCACAAAGAGGTTTTGGAAGTTTAAGTCTATGACGAATCGGGGACTCCGAGTGCTCCTCACACATACTGGTTCGAATTTGACTTGATCAATTTTGTGATGTAGCATGAATAGAGTTTGAGACGAGAAAAGCATAGATAGCTAGAGGAGGTTCTTAGGCATTCTTGTCCATCCACTTGGCAAAAGAAAAGATAAAGCCAAACAATCAAAACAACAAGTGGATGTCCTCGAATGAGTAAAATATGCAACCAGCATGCTCACACAATAAAATGGCAATAGAAATATGTGACAAAGCATGCACAATCAATTCTAGCATCTATCAAGCAATTGGCGATGACTAGGTCATCTATATATGAGTATATTGACTTAGGAGTCAAATGAGAACATTTGATCATAGGTCATACTCATCGTTTAAGCTCAAGTGGGGTTACCACTTTTACATAAAGCACTGTTGTGTTCACATCATTAGAGTTGCTTTAGCTCAAGTCTTAGAGTAAATCTCCCCCTAGATGTGATATCCCCCCTAAGAGGGATGAACTAACCTTGGGTTTTGTCGATGATGACTTCATGTAGATGTTGAAGATGTGGATGCTCAATATTGATGTAGATCACTTGGAGCTATCCTTTTGAGTGAATTGCACTTTCAATACCTACATGGGTTAGTCCCACAAGGAACAAGCAAGTATATCCATAGACACAGAGTGATGCACATACAAGAAGATGTCTATGAAAGCTTTTAGATTACCTTGTCCCTTGACTTACCAACAAGAGGGTTTGTGACTCCTTGACCTAGTGCAAGATGTGGAAGTTGATTGCACTTGTTCTTGCCAAAATGATAAGAGTGAGGTATGTTGGCGGAGTCACCCTCAAGAACTCTCTAGTTCTTCTTCTTTTGGATCCACACCATCTTGATGGGAATCCTTGGAGTTGTAGTCATACTTGATGAAGTGGAACTTGAAGTAGTCTTGGGAATCCACTTGACTAAGGTCTTAGGAGCTTCTTCAAATGCATCTATTTCCTCTTGAAGCTTGTCCTTGCCTTTTTGCTTGTAGTCTTGTGGTGGAAGATCATCTTGAGTTTGTGTCCCCTTGAAAGAAGTTGGATCATACTTCTCTTATTGAGGAACAAACTTTGTCTTGGGGTATTGATCTTTTTCCCACTCAACTCCATTGGCATTGAACTTTCGTTCAAAACCAACACCTTGATTCTTCCGGTGCCTTCCTTGCTTGCGTACAATCTCCTCGAATTGCTTACTTCCGGCAAGGCTTTTGTACACTCCTTTCTCTATGATTTCCTTCAATATGCTATTTTCTTGCTCAAGTGTAACTTGGCTAAGAGACTCATTAGTGGAATCAAGTGAACTACTAGAAGCAACAATATTGGATTTAACGTGATCATTGTTACTACTAGAGGAAGAATCTTTCTTGTTTTTGTTACTAGACTTGGCTTGAGGCATGTAAGTGGATAAGAGTAAACGTTTGGCAATGTAAGAAGAACTTTTCTTGCGGAGATCATCATTGATTGCCTTTAAAAGCTCATGCTCTTGCTCAAGATTGAGCTTTTCAAAGCGTAACTTCTCATGAGCCCTTAAGAGTTCTCGATGATCTTCGAAGATAGTTTCATGAGCTAACTTAAGAGTGTTTAGTTATTTAGTTAGAGCCTCAATTTTCTCCTTATCATTGTCATTCATTTTAGCATGATTAATTGTCGTTTCATCATAGGATTCATCACTAGAGTTGTCAACAAGTAAATCATCATCGCCTAACAAGTCATCTTCATCACTATTAAAATCAACATACTCAGGGTGAGTTACCTTAGGACCTTTGGCCATGAAGCATCTTCCAATTCCTTCATTGGGTGAATCAAATATGTCGTAGGAGTTGGTTGACACAAGTGCTAGTCCGGCAACACCTTCATCTTGAGTATATTCGGATCTGGAGTGATAACTTCTCTCGGAGTGGTTGTCGGAGTCGGAGCCGGATACCCATTCACCAACATGAGCTTGATGTCTTTGTTTTGTGTAGCTCCTTGATGATTTTTCCTTCCTTTCCGAATCCTTGCTTCTCCGTGAGTGTCTTCGTTCATAACGATCATCTCTACTCCTTCTCTCTTGTGATGGTGATTCCTCTCTTTTGCTTCTTCTTTTTGGAGAATCTTCTCTTCTTTTGTAGGGAGCCGTACACTCATTGGAATAGTGTCCGGGTCTTCCACAATTGTAGCAGTTTCGCTCTCGACTAGAAGATCTTTTGTCATTGTAGGACCTTGACTTGGAGCTTCTATCTTTGCTTCTACTCTTGTAGATCTTGTTGAAGTTCTTCACCATTAAGCTCAATTCTTCATTGAAGTTTTGTTTCTCACTTGATGACGTGGGGGCTTCACATGAGGCTTCATAAGCACCACTTGATTTGTTGTGAAGTTCCTCTTTGTCCTTGAGCGACATCTCATGAGCAACAATTCTTCCAATGACTTCCGTTGGCTTGAGATTTTTGTAATTGGGAATCATTTGGATCAATGTACACACGGTATCATATTTTCCATCCAAGGCTCTTAGGATCTTCTTGATGATGAATCTGTCGGTCATCTCTTCACTCCCTAAGCCGGCAATCTCATTTGTGATGAGAGCAAGCCTAGAGTACATTTCAGCGACACCTTCACTATCCTTCATTTTGAACTTGTCAAGTTGACTTTGAAGCACATCCAATTTAGATTCCTTGACGGAGTCGGTACCTTCCTGCATATCAATCAAAGTATCCCAAATTTTCTTTGCATTCTCAAGACAGCTGATTTTGTTGAATTCTTCGGGGCACAATCCGTTGAAGAGAATATCACAAGCTTGAGCGTTGTATTGTAGCATCTTCAACTCATCCGCGGTAGCTTCACGGTTTGGTTCTTTCCCTTCGAAGAAGTCACCTCGCAAACGAACACACACAATCGCCCAAACGGCAGGGTTATGTCCAAGAATATGCATTTTCATTTTATGCTTCCAACTAGCAAAGTTAGTGCCATCAAAGTAAGGACCTCTACGGCGATAATTTCCCTCACTAGACGCCATACTCTCATAGGTTGTGAAACCAAGGCTATGACCACCAAAAGCTATGGGAATCAAAGCAAATGGAGATCAAAGCTCTGATACCACTTGTAGGATCGGAAGTATGTCTAGAGGGGGGTGATTAGACTACTTGACCAAATAAAAACTTAACCTTTTCCCAATTTTAGTTCTTGGCAGATTTTAGTTACTTTAGGACAAGTCAAGCAATCATCACACAATTCAAGCAAGCATGCAAAGAGTATATAGGCAGCGGAAAGTAAAGCATGCAACTTGCAAGAATGTAAAGGGAAGGGTTTGGAGAATTCAAACGCTATTGGAGACACGGATGTTTTTCCCGTGGTTCGGATAGGTGGTGCTATCCTACATCCATGTTAGTGGAGACTTCAACCCATGAAGGGTAATGGTTGCACGAGTCCACGGAGGGCTCCACCCACGAAGGGTCCACGAAGAAGCAACCTTGTCTATCCCACCATGGCCATCGCCCACGAAGGACTTGCCTCACTAGCGGTAGATCTTCACAAAGTAGGCGATCCCCTTGCCCTTACAAACTCCTTGGTTCAACTCCACAATCTTGTCGGAGGCTCCCAAGTGACACCTAGCCAATCTAGGAGACACCACTCTCCAAGAAGTGATGAACTCCTTGCTCTTGTGCTTCAAATGATAGTCTCCCCAACACTCAACTCTCTCTCACAGGATTTGGATTTGGTGGAAAGAAGATTTGAGTGGAAAGCAACTTGGGAAAGGCTAGAGATCAAGATTCATATGGTAGGAATGGAATATCTTGGTCTCAACACATGAGTAGGTGGTTCTCTCTCAGAACATATGAGTTGGAAGTGTAGGTGTGTTCTGATGGCTCTCTTCACGAATGAAGAGGAGGTGGAGGGGTATATATAGCCTCCACTTAAAATCCAACCGTTACACACAATCTACCAATCTCGGTGGGACCGAATCAACAAACTCGGTCGGACCGAAACGGTAAACCTAGTGACCGTTAGAGATTTTCGGTGGGACTGACATGCAACTCGGTAGGACCGATATGGTTAGGGTTTGGGCATAACGTAATCTTGGTGAGACCGATTACACAAACTCGGTGAGACCAATTTGGTAATTAGCTAACCAGAGAGTTGGTCAGGCAAACTCGGTGGGACCGATTTGCTCTTTCGGTGAGACCGAAAAGTTACAAAAGGGAAACAGAGAGTTTGCATTGCAATCTCGGTGGGACCGATCCGCTCTTTTGGTGAGACCGAAAAGTTACGAAAAGGAAACAGAGAGGTTGCAATCCCATCTCGGTGAGACCGAGATCCCTATCGGTAGAACCGATTTGCTAGGGTTTGGCAGTGGCTTATGACATATGAGAAACTCGGTGGCGCCGGATAGAAAGAATCGGTAGGACCGAGTTTGGCTTAGGGTTTAGGTCATATGTGGATATGGGAAAGTAGTTGAGGATTTTGGAGCATATCATTAAGCACATAAGGCAAAGAGCTCATTAAGCAACACCTCATCCCTCCTTGATAGTATTGGCTTTTCCTATAGACTCAATGTGATCTTGGATCACTAAAATATAAAATGAAGAGTCTTGAGCTTTTGAGCTTGAGCCAATCCTTTGTCCTTAGCATTTTGAGGGTTCCACTTTCACCATCCATGCCATGCCAGTCATTGAGCTTTCCTGAAATAATTGTCTTGGAATTGCATTAGCTCAATGAGCTATATGTTGTTATGAATTACCAAAACCACCTAGGGATAGTTGCACTTTCAGCTGGCAGCAGCATAACCAGTAGAACAACAAGCGCAAAGCCGATCAACCGGCTCAGCGCTACCACAACCGGCTCGTCGTGGCCGCCGAGCAGGCGCCCGAGGCCGACCCGGCCACCAAGCGCCAAAACACCAACAAGACGGCATGGCAGCCCGTCATCAGCTTCGAGGAGATGCTCGACGCTCCCTACAAGCACCACAGCGGAGCAAGGTGATACGTCTCCAACGTATCTATAACTTTTGATTGCTCCATGCTATATTATCTACTGTTTTGGACATTATTGGGCTTTATAATCCACTTTTATATTATTTTTGGGACTAACCTATTAGCCGGAGGCCCAGCCCAGAATTGTTGTTTTTGCCTATTTCAGAGTTTCGCAGAAAAGGAATATCAAACGGAGTCCAAACGGAATGAAACCTTCGGGAACGTAATTTTTAGGAATATTATGATCGAGGAGACTTGGACCCTATGTCAAGAAACAAAGGAGGAGGCCACGAGGTAGGGGGGCGCGCCCACCCCCTAGGGTGCACCCTCCACCCTCGTGGGCCCCCTGTTGCTCCACCGACGTACTCCTTCCTCCTATATATACCTACATACCCCCAAACGATCGGGGAGCAAAAGAGATCGGGAGTTCCGCCGCCGCAAGCCTCTGTAGCCACAAAAAACCAATCGGGACCCTGTTCCGGCACCCTGCCGGAAGGGGGATCCCTCACCGGTGGCCATCTTCATCATCCCGGCACTCTCCATGACGAGGAGGGAGTAGTTCACCCTCGGGGCTGAGGGTATGTACCAGTAGCTATGTGTTTGATCTCTCTCTCTCGTGTTCTTGACTTGGCATGATCTTGATGTATCGCGAGCTTTTCTATTATAGTTGGATCTTATGTTTCTTCTCCCCCTCTACTCTCTTGTAATGGATTGAGTTTTCCCTTTGAAGTTATCTTATCGGATTGAATCTTTAATGATTTGAGAACACTTGATGTATGTCTTGCCGTGCGTATCTGTGGTGACAATGGGATATCACGTGATTCACTTGATGTACGTTTTGGTGATCAACTTGCGGGTTCCGCCCATGAACTTATGCATAGGGGTTAGCACACGTTTTCGTCTTGATTCTCCCGTAGAAACTTTGGGGCACTCTTTGAGGTCCTATGTGTTGGTTGAATAGATGAATCTGAGATTGTGTGATGCATATCGTATAATCATACTCACGGATACTTGAGGTGACATTGGAGTATCTAGGTGACATTAGGGTTTTGGTTGATTTGTGTCTTAAGATGTTATTCTAGTATGAACTCTAGGGCTGTTTGTGACACTTATAGGAATAGCCCAACGGATTGATTGGAAAGAATAACTTTGAGGTGGTTTCGTACCCTACCATAATCTCTTCGTTTGTTCTCCGCTATTAGTGACTTTGGAGTGACTCTTTGTTGCATGTTGAGGGATAGTTATATGATCCAATTATGTTATTTTGTTGAGAGAACTTGCACTAGTGAAAGTATGAACCCTAGGACTTGTTTCCTAGCATTGCAATACCGTTTACGCTCACTTTTATTACTAGTTACCTTGCTGTTTTTATATTTTCAGATTACAAAAACCTATATCTACCATCCATATTGCACTTGTATCACCATCTCTTCGCCTAACTAGTGCACCTATACAATTTACCATTGTATTGGGTGTGTTGGGGACACAAGAGACTCTTTGTTATTTGGTTGCAGGGTTGCTTGAGAGAGACCATCTTCATCCTACGCCTCCCACGGATTGATAAACCTTAGGTCATCCACTTGAGGGAAATTTGCTACTGTCCTACAAACTTCTGCACTTGGAGGCCCAACAACGTCTACAAGAAGAAGGTTGCGTAGTAGACATCACAAGGCCGTCCACGCACACACTTTGACAGTGCGCCATCACCAAGCGCATCGCGAGGGGCGACATCCCGCCTCCTCCGGCCCCGGCTCCGGGAGTAGGGCAGCCGCCTCCGCTGCAGCCACCGGCCAGCGGCGCGATGCACGGTGACCCCTACCCGGCCCGGAACACGACTTACATCGTCTTCACCAGCCTCGGCGATGACAAACGCAGCGAGCGCCTCCTCCGGTAGGAGGTGAACACCGTCGTCCCAGCCCGGCCAGAGTACATGCATTGGTCGGAACGCCCGGTCAACTGGACTCGGGAGGACCACCCGGCCGTCATGCCGAACCCGGGTGGTTACGCCCTCGTCCTCGACCCCACCATCGTCGCACCCCGGCGCACGTGCAAGTTCTCCCGGGTGCTCGTCGATGGCGGTAGCAGTATTAACATCCTCTACCGCGATACCCTGACCAAGCTCGGTCTCGAAGCCAAAGACCTGGAGCCAACTAGGACGATCTTCCACGGCATCGTTCCCGGCCTCTCCTGCTCTCCGATTGGCCAGATCCGCCTCGATGTCATGTTCAACGATAGCAGCCACTTTCAACGCTTGTGAATCTGGTTTGAGGTGGTGGACCTATCCAGCGCGTACCACGCACTGCTGGGCCGGCCCGCGCTCGCCAAGTTCATGGCGGTCCCCCACTACGCCTACCTGAAGATGAAGCTGCCGGGTCCAAAGGGCCTCATCACCGTCACCGGCGACTACCGCAAGTCCCTGGACTGTGCCCGAGACGGCGCCAAGCTAGCCGAGTCGCTGGTCATAGCCGAGGAGCGGCGCCAACTCGACCGGATCGTCGCCTTGGCCCAAGAGGCATCGGCCGCAGGTCCCGGCTGAGGAGTCGGCCGATGAGGCCGCGTTCATGCCCTCCAAGGAAACCAAGAAGGTGAAGTTGAGCCCAGAAAATCCCAGCTGCATCAAGTACGTAGTCGTGGCACCCACCTCGATAGCAAATAGGAAGGCGAGCTCGTCGACTTCCTCCGTGAGAATCAGGATATTTTTGCATGGACCCCAAAGGACATGCCGGGTATCCCAAGGAAGTACGCCGAGCACAAACTCCACGTCCTCAAGGACGCCAAGCCTGTCCGTCAACCCCTACGACGTTTTTCCGAAGAGAAGAGAAGGACCATCGGTGAAGAGGTCGTCAAGCTTTTGGCGGCCGGCTTCATCATGGAAGTGTTTCACCCCGAGTGGCTGGCCAACCCAGTCCTCGTCCTGAAGAAGAACAAGACCTGGCACATGTGTATCGATTACACCAGCCTGAACAAGGCCTGCCCCAAAGACCCGTTCGCCCTCCCGCGTATCGACCAAGTCATCGACTCCACCATCGGGTGTGAGCTCCTGTCCTTCCTGGATGCTTACTCCGTCTATCATCAGATCAAGCTGGACCCGACCGATGCCCTCAAGACATCCTTCATCACGCCCTTTGGGGCGTATTGCTACATCACCATGTCGTTCGGCTTGAAGAATGTCCGCGCCACTTTCCAGCGCTGCATGCAGAAACGCTTGCTGCCGCAACTCGGCCGCAACATCCACGTCTATGTGGACGACATCCTGGTGAAGACCAAGCAGCACCTCACGCTCTTCGACGATTTGAAGGAGACCTTCGCCAACCCGTGCGAGTACAAGGTCAAGCTCAACCCGAAAAAAATGTGTTTTCGGCATCCCGATCGGAAAGCTACTCGGCTTCCTCGTCTCGGAGCGCGACATTGAGGCAAACCTGGAGAAGATCAAGGCCATCGAGTGCATGCGCAAGCCGGCTCGGCTGCGCGATGTCCAGAAATTTATCGGCTGCTTGCCCTCGGTCAGCCGGTTTCTCAGCCGGCTGGGCGAGAGGGCCCTGCCCCTATATCAGCTGATGAAGAAGGCGACGCCGTTCGAGTGGAACGACCAGATGGATGAAGCTTTCCGGGATCTCAAGTGTATGCTCTCCACCGCACCAGTCCTGGTCGCACCGGCCGAGAAGGAGCCATTGTTGCTCTATATCGCCGCGACCTCGCGGTCGGTCAGCACGGTGATGGTGGTCGAGCGACCAGAGAAGGAAAAGGTCCAAGCTGTCCAGCGTCCCATTTACTACCTGAGTGAGGTGCTCTCCGCCTCAAAGCAGAACTACCCACACTACCAGAAGATGTGTTACGACGGGTACTTCATCGCCAAGAAGCTGAAGCAGTACTTCCAAGAGCATGTCGTCACCGTGGTCAGCACGGCCCCTCTCGGCGAGATCATCGGGTGCCAGGATGCCTCTGGCCGGGTCGCCAAGTGGGCACTTGAGCTAGCCGACCACACCATCCTCTACGAGACCGCACCACGATCAAGTCCCAGGCTTTGGCCAGCTTCCTCATCGACTGGACCGAGACCCAGTACCTACCGCCGCCACCGGACTCAATGCACTGGCGCATGCACTTTGACGGCTCGAAGATGCGACTCGGCCTAGGGGTCGGGATCGTGCTGTCCTCCCCAAAGGGCGACCGGCTCAAGTACGCACTGCAGATCCACTTCGCCGCCTCCAACAATGTCGCCCAGTACGAAGCCCTTGTGCACAGCCTCCGGCTTGCCAAGGAACTCGGCATCCGACGCATCCTGTGCTATGGCGATTCGGACCTGGTGGTGTAGCAGTGCTCCGGCGAGTGGGACACCCACGACTCCCACATGGCAAGCTACCGCTTCCTCGTCCAAAAGCTATCCGGATTCTTCGCGGGCTGCGAGTTCCTCCATGTCCCACGCGCAGAGAATGAGGCGGCCGACACGCTCGTCAAGATCGCCTCGTCCCGGTAGTCCATTTCGTCCAGCATCTCCCTCGAGCATCTGCACAAGCCATCCGTCAAGCCGTCTCCAGATTCCGAGTCCATCCACGTCCCAGCCGACCCGGCCGCGCCTCAACCCGGCCCCGGGACTGCCCTAGCCGACCCGGCCGCGCCTCAACCCGGCCTAGGGACTGCTCCAGCTGACCCGGCCGCGCCTCAACCCAGCCCGGGGACTGCCTCCGCCAACCCGGCCACCGCCATCCCTGACCCGGGGGCTGCTGAACCCGGCTCGGGGGCTGCCGCCCCGGAACCCGCCGTAGTGGCCGTCTTCGCCATGGTCACGGCACCATCCTGGGCCCTGCCCATCTCGGAGTTCCTGGAGAACGGGGTCCTCCCCATGGACGATTCCGAAGCCCGGCAAGTACAGCGCCGAGCGTCCGCCTACAACATCATCAACAACGAGCTCGTCAAGCGCAGCCCCACATGCATTTTTCAGCGCTGCGTCGAGCGAGACAAGGGCATCGAGATCCTCCTGGACACACACCAGGGCGAGTGCGGGCACCACACTGCCTCGCGGTCCCTGGTGGCCAAGGCTTTCCGCCATGGTTTTTACTGGCCCACGGCCCTCAAAGATGCGGAGTCACTCGTCCTCAAGTGTGAGGGATGCCAGCGTTTCAGCAAGCGCAGCCACCGGCCGACGTCAGCACTCCGGACCATCCCGATCGCCTGGCCCTTCGCGGTCTGGGGACTCGACATGGTGGGGCCCTTCAAGACCGCTCGAGGCAGGATGACGCATCTGCTAGTGGCGGTAGACAAGTTCACCAAATGGATCGAGGCAAGGCCAATCAAGAAATTTGACGGGCCAATGACCATTCAATTCATCAAGGACATCGCGGTGCGCTACGGCATGCCGAACAGCAACATCACAGACAACGACACCAACTTGGCCAAGGGCGCGCTCGCGCAGTACTGCTCCGTCTCCGGCATCCGCCTCGACCTGGCCTCTGTCGCACATCCGCAGTCCAATAGCCAAGTCGAGCGGGCTAACGGCCTCATCCTATTCGGCAGCAAACCGTGACTCGTCGAGCCCCTCATCAGTTCACCCAACGGTTGGCTTGACGAGTTGACAGCCATCCTCTGGAGTCTTCGCACCACGCCAAATAGACTGACCGGGTTCACCCTGTTCTTCCTCGTCTACGGAGCAGAAGCCATCATCCCGACCGACGTCGAGTTCGACTCGCCGCGCGTCACAATGTACACGGAAGCTGAAGCAAAGGAAGCCCGTGAAGACGGCATCGACCTGCACGAAGAAGAACGTTTCCTAGTGCTCGATCGCCCAGCCATCTACCAGCAAGGCCTGAGGCATTACCACAGCAAGAAGATCAAGTCCCTCGATTTCCGAGAGGGAGACCTCGTCCTCCGGCTCGTCCAAGAGCAGACCGGCCAGCACAAGTTGTCCTCCCCTTGGGAGGGCCCCTTCATCGTCAGCAAGGCCTTGTGCAACCGCAACGCATACTGCCTCATTGACGCCCGCAAGACAAACATGCGCAAGAGGGACACCGCCGGCGAAGAAACAACCCGGCAATGGAATGCAGAGCTCGTCCGCCCGTTTTACTATTAGCCGTGTGCACGTATGTATCGCTGCCTTTTATAATCATCTGAAAACTATGGGGTCCCCGAACGACGCTCGGGAGCTTCCCCTTTTGTGACCAAGCTATTGTGTCTCCTACATTTGTGCATCACTTTACTCTTAAGCCAACCCGGCCACCGGGTCGACTCGCTCGACCCGGGGGCTGGCCGGCTTGGCCACCCGCCGTTCCCCTTAGCGGCTCCTGACGCGTTGGATCGCCATGGCCTCTCACTTCGCCCTAAGCCGCAGATCCGGTCTTCAGCTATTGGCTGGCAAGCACACGAGACTAAAAGCACCAACGCTCCACGAACACGAAGTCAAGGACTGCCGGGTCGCCCAACCCGTCCCTGCCACTTTAAGTTTCCACACGACCGGCTGCTCGCCAACTCGGCCCTGCCGGATTGCCACCAGCCGGCCCAGTGGGTGTTTTGCTCACGCTCAACGTTTCGAAAGCCTAAGTATTGTACGCTCCTCTCAAAGGCCGAACCCGTTGTCACAGACTGGAGCCTCGGCCGTCAGACTCATGGGGGGGGGGACCCGAAGGGGGAAAGTTGCAAGAAAACGGCTCCAAAGACGAAAAGCAAAGGCGCAGGCATCCACGAAGTTTCTGCTTATCGCCGGGTCACCCAACCCGGCCCTGCCACTTTGAGTTTCCGCATGACCGGCTGCTCACCAACCCGGCCCCGCCGGATTGCCGCCAGCCGACCCAGTGGTTGTTTTGCTCACGCTCAATGTTTCGAAAGCCTAAGTATTGCGCACTCCTCTCAAAGGCCGAACCCCTTGTCACGGACCGGAGCCTCGGCCGTCTGACTCGCAGAGGGGAAACCCCAAAAGGGGACAGTCACAAGAAAACGGCTCCAAAAGCGAAAAGCAAAGGTGCAAACATTCACATAAGCTCATACATCATAAACTCAAACAGGCCCAAGGCCAGAGTTCATTACACCGAGTTAACCCCCAGTGGGTGGGTGGACCTGCTACCTAACACCAATTTTTACTAAGTCAAAATTCAGGCGTTCCCATCGCCGGATCACGCAGCTCCTGAGTCTGCTGAGGTACCGGTATCCTCCTCCTCGGCGTCCGCGTCACGGTAGATGCCCGTCTCCTTAGAGCTGCCCTCCGGGTCGTCCAGAAGAAAGCCGTAGTCGTCAGTAGGCACGACTCCACCATCTTCCGCCCACTCTGGCCGGAACTCGTCATGGAAGGCGAACCACAGTGATGTAGCTGGCTCGAGCAGCAATTCGGCCGGCCTCCACCTCCAACTGGCTCTTCGAGCTGGCTCGCTGGCCCATCAGCGCGTCCATAGATAGGTCCGGATGCCAAGACATGGCGAACCTAAGCGCCATCTCGGCGCCAGCACAAGCGGCGGAAACCCGCCAGTCATGGAGCCGCTCCGGACCCGCCCCCAACCACGGCGCCAGCCGCGTAAAGTTGTTCGGCGCGATAGAACCTGGCCAGAGGGTCGCCGTCATCGTTGTGCCAGCCTTAGCGAGCCACCCCATCTGCTCGCTCAAAACTCACAGACGGGCCTCGGCGATGGTCACAATCTCTGGGAAGGTCCAAGCCACCCGCGGGTCAGTCTCGGAGACGACGATCCCTTGCAGGTCGCGCTGAAAGCGGACCGCCTCCTCTGCCAGCTGGCGCGTCTCCGGGAAGGCCCCTGCCAAGAAGAAAAGCAAGTTAGAAGAAAATTACTACAGAAGAAAAGCCGGGGTCCCAACCCGGCAACAACAAAACCAAAGGAAATCACTTACTGGAGAAGGACTCTTCCAGGTGCTGCACTTCGAGCAACGTACCGCGCCGCTCCCGGGCGATGGTGCGGTCGCACTCCTGGAGTGTCTTGTCCAGATCAGTGACCTTGGCAAGGCCCGCCTTCAGCTTGCCGTCCTTGTCCTCAGCCGCCTTCACGGCCTCCTCATGGCGTCAGGTCTCCTCCGCCGTGGCCACCAGCGCCTTTAGGCGCTCCACCTCGGCCTGGAGCTGCCCCTTGTTGTCGGTCAGCTTGCCGCGTTGCTGGTCCGCCTCGGCAAGGGCCTGCTGCGCCTCTAGGATCTTGGCGGCCTCCGCTTTGAGGCGCTCTGCCTCGGCCTCGAGGCGGCCCTTGTCGCTGGCTTTATCGAGCGCCTGCCGGGCTCCCGTCGCCTCCGCCCTCGCCTTCTCCACCTCGGCCGCAAGCCGGCCGACGTCTGCAACAAGCTGGTCATAGTGAAAACCGGCCCGAATAAGCCGGGTCCTCCGAGGCGACACCTCAACTACAGAAGAAGAAATCAGCAACAAAGCACTACTTTAAGATTTGACCCAACTGCTACGTAGTTGGCCCGAATCGCGGGGGCTACACCAAGTGGGTGCGCTAGCGCGCCCCCACTAAAAAAAGAGCATACGAGAAAGATACCTGCCGCGTCGTGGAGCTCCTCCTCATTGGCGGCGAGCCATTCCTTGAGACGCCGGTGTGTCTCGAGGAGCCGGTTGAAGAGGCTGACCCGATAGGAGTCCAGTTGCTGTAGAAAGCAACGATCAATACAAGCCAGCAAGATAAGATTTGACCCAACTGCTATGCAGTTGGCCCGAACCTCGGGGGCTACACCCAGTGGGTGCGCTGGCGCACCCCCACGAAGAAGAAACAATGAAAAGAGAAAAGCAGAACACAATGAAATACTTACGAAGACGACGCGCTCCAGCTCCTGTGTTGCCTCGACCTTGGCCTGGGCGAAGGCCTAGATCCAGTACGTCCACCCTCGTAGGCGACGGGTCACGGCGGCCATCGCCGCCTCCTCCTGGGTTGGAGGTCCGAAGGGGACCTCGCTAGTCCCGCTCCGCGATGACTGCGGCCCGGCAACCCGGCGTCCTCCGGGCCTGAGCACCAAGGCGTGATCTCCACCGGCCGCCTCCCCTGAAGTCGATGCCTTCTCTAGCGCCCTCTCCGGCACCGACGCTGGCTTGATGGGCGGAGTGGCTTGAGGCTCCACCACCGGCGGCGCCTCGCTCGTCGGCGCCCGGGACGCCCCCTCCGGCGCCGTCCACGCCGCCTCCCCCAAGACGGCGTCGCCGCCGCCTCCGTCAACCCCCGCCCGCTCAATCACGTTGGTCCGCGGCAGGGTGTCGTCCCCAATGACCACGACCTCTCGGTCGAGGTCCATCACGTCCGCACAGCTGCCTTGGCCGTGCTCCCCCCCCCCCCCGACGACGGCACGAAGACCGTCACCGCCACCATCGTCCCCGGCGGCATCTCCGGCCACGCCGACTCTTCGCCGGCTCGCGCCCACGTCGTTGCGGCGCTGACCCAGGCTTGGGTCGATGCCACCTCCAGCTCCGCCTCGGCCCGGTTCCGGTCCCGCCAGGCCAGGCCTTCGGCATCGGCCGGGTCCAGGCCAAGGTCTGGATCCGCCCGCTCCTCCTCCTCTTCCCGGTCGATGGTGTCGGGCTGGCTCCTCCGGAACGCGGTGCCCTCAACAGACGTGGCGTCCACCGCTGCCAACGCCAGTGAGATCGGCGACCTAAAACACAAGACGAAAATGAGTACGCGAAGTCGAGCAGAGCCTCTCGGCGACTCGGCTCGAACAAAAAGGGCACTCACCCTGGCACCACCGGAACGGCTGGCCTCGCCGCCCTCTCTTGCGGAGCGTCGCGCCTCCTCTTGGCGGGCGGCTTCGCACCTCCAGCCGGGCCCGCCGCGCGCTTCGCGGTAAGGGCCCGCGGCGCGACGTTGTCCTTCACATGCGGCCGCCTCGCCGTCGCCGCCCCCTTAGACAACCCGGCTCCGGCCACGTCGCCGCCTTATCCACCCGGCGTCACTATGTCAGCGGCTCACGTCAGCACCCCCAAGGCCGTCCCACAACCGGCGACTCAAGAAAACAAAACAAGACTCACCTGCTCAGCGCCCTGCGCTGGCGTTGGCGGTCGCCCCATCCCCTCCACCATGGGCCTCGGGCTCCTCCGAGGCAACGCGCACCACCTGCGCCCATGCCCGGTCGTAAGGATGCCGGATGGCATTCAGAAGCACCTCCCGCGTCGCATCGGGGCGAACAAGAAGATAAGCAGCAGCGAAGTACGGAGACCAGGGACTCACCAACGGTGCCGGGTTTGCATGGCTGTATGGGCCTTCCCGAACTCCCAGTCAACCCCCAGGTTGGCCTTGGAGATGTCGTTGACCCGGCGCGTGACCTGGTCTGCCGCCAGCCGCGTGTTCGCCACGCAGTTGGGGTCCTCGAGGCTGGTCATCTGACCGATTAGGTGGTTGCGCTGCTGCAGCGGCAACACTCGCCGGATGATGAAGGCGGTGATGAGGTCGGTGCCAGTGAGCTTCTCCCGCTCCTTCATCACCGACACCCGCTCGCACAAGTTGAGCACCTGCTGCGACGGGTGCTTGGGGTAGTACCCCCAGTTCTGCTTCCCCCACAACGGCGAGTTGATGAACGGCGGCAGGTTGATGCGGTCCACACCAACGCTGCGGACATAGAAGAAAGAATTCTGCCATTTCTTGGCAGAATCCTCCAGCGGCATCCTCGGGCAGTCGGCGCCCGACTGCTTGGTGATGACGGCGGCCCCGCACTCGGACATCTCCCCGGCCTTTGGCCTCTGCTGCTTCAGGGAGAAAAAGCGTACCCAGAGGTCGATAGAGGGCTCGACCCCCAGGTACCCCTCGCAGAGGGTGACGAAGCCCGACAGCTGCACGATGGCACCGGTGCCAAGATGATGGGGCTGGAGCCCGAAGAACTCCAGGAAGTCGCCGAAGAAGCCGCTCGCGGGAAGCCCGAACCCGCGCTTGAAGTGCGGCAGGAAGACCACGCGCTCCGAGCCCTCGGACAGCGGCTCCCGCTCGCCCTGTGGGTGGCGCACCTCGACCTCCTCCGCCCACGGCAGGCGCCTGGTGTCGCGGAGGTAGGCGATGTCGTCGAGGGTAACGCTCGAACCCATCCACGACCCTGACGACAGCGCCATCAACGCAAGCACAGAAGAGAGAAGGAAGAAGATGGCAAGAGAGCTCTGCTCAAGGCAGCGGGCGTCGCAGCTAGCGGCAGTCGCAAGAGGCAGAGGGAGGACGAAGAGGCAGGGGAGTGTGAGCGTGAATGATCTCCGCCGCTCCCTTCGTCCCCAATTTATAGGCCACGATTTGAAATGTGGGGAAGTGGGGTCGTCTGCGCTCACCCCTCCCACTCCCCCGCAATAAGTGCGCATGTACGCACGCAGTAACTGCCTGGAGAATGGCAACCGACCCGCGGACGCTGCAATAAATCCGCGCGCGTGGGCCGAGGGTGTGCGGCGGTGGGCCCCAGGGCGTCGCCCCGTCCCATCACGCGCGTGGCCTGTCAGGCCCCTCCGGTTTCCAGGCGCCACATGGCGGCCGTGCGAGGCCCAAAAGATTGTCCAAGATTCGTTGAACTCCTCGGTGTCCCGCCATGAGCGGGATGCCGCGATCCGGCTTCCGGAAGCCGGCACAGAATGGGTGTTGCCGGACCCGACGGTCACCAAATTTGCCTCCGCAAGGGGGGAAACTACGAAGGCCCTCCCATTCGAAGACGGCGGACCTTCACAGCTTCGGGGACTACTGTCGGGGGGATGAACCACAGGCAGGCAACGGAACACGGATCCTTTTCAAAAACAACGGGCCCAACATTGCCCCTCAATCGGGCTCGCACCTGGCCGGGTCGCTCAACCCGGCCAAACCCCTCGACTCGGGCAAGCTCTCCAACTCGGCCAGACTCCTCAACTCGACCCCAACAACCAAGCTCAAGACTTCCCCAACAAGCCAGCAACGCCCTTGGCGTGTTCTCCAACCCGACCGAGGGTCAGTGGCCGTCCCATCCTAGCCGTACGATGGGACGAGTCTCCACCAACTGATGACCGAAGCCATAGTGCCCCGCCCATGCCCCTGGTCAGCCGAACGAGGCAACAGTGCCCCCACCTACCCGCTAACCAGAGCTGGCGTGCCAACAGTGCACCCGTCGTCACCCATGACGCCAGCAAGCGGCGACTTGACGAAGCGCCACTGTAGCCAACTCGACTCGGCCACGCCCTGACGATCGACTAGACGGCGCACAGTGCCCCCAGGCGCATGGGGCCCGCGCTGGGGAACCCGGCGAGACCTGGTACCTGGCGGGTCCCAGCACCGGGTTCCCAGACACTTACGACCCTGCCCTATAGCCTTGTAACATTACCCTTGTAGCCCTGGGGGTTGACCTATAAAACCCCCCAGAAGCCCCCATGCATACAGGCAAGGCAATAAATACACTCACCCATCCACCCACTCACACAC